>CM046449.1:78742334-79112334 GCA_025506515.1 Flaveria trinervia | reverse complement strand
ATTGGTACTGCAACTTGAGAATCGTTCTCAAGCAAGAAAAGCGGGCCTACATCCTTGATGATCCCATCCCCGATGAACCTAACGAGGAGGATGAAGGGGCCTATAACGATTGGGTTAAATATATGGAAGACTCCATCCAAGTCTCTTGCCTAATATTAGCAAGTATGACACCCAACCTCCAAAAGGAATATGAGCTCCATGGAGCTTATGACATGATCACCCAGTTGCGGGAAACATTCCAGCAACAAGCTAGGGTGGAGCGCTTCGAAACGGTTCGAGCGCTTCATGCCTGTTGGATGGAGGAATCCCAATCGGTTTCATCTTATGTTCTCAAGATGAAAAGCCATATCGACTGCCTTCAAAGGCTAAATTGTCCTGTCTCAAAGGAGTTGGCCACGGATTTAATCCTTAATGGCCTAACTAAAAGGTTTGAGGCATTCGTCATGAACTACAACATGAACGGATGGGACAAGAGCATAAATGAACTTCATTCAGTGCTCAAAACGGCAGAGGCGGGAATGGGTAAAAGGGTTTTACCCGTTCTCACCATCAATGAAGGTGGGAGGAAGAAAAGGCCTCAACCCCCTCCTAAGGCAAATGTTGCCAAAGGGAAGGGGCACGTTTGGGGAAAAGGGAAGATGGTTGTTAGGGCGGAACCTCCGAAGCCCAAGGAGAAAAAGCAAAAGGTTGCTGCAAACGACCCATGCTTCAAGTGTGGTGAGATTGGGCATTGGATGAGAAATTGTCCAGTCTATCTCAAAGAGTTGAAGGAAAAGAGGGATGCGGGGCAAACCTCAGGTACAATTTACATGATTCATATTGATCTTAATGTCATATCTTCCAACACATGGGTATTGGATACCGGATGTGGAACTCATATTTGCAATTTGTTGCAGGGGTTCAAAAGAAGTTGGGACTTCAATCAAGGGGATGTTAGCCTCTTCATGGGCAATGGAGCCAAAGTCAATGTAGAAGCTCGTGGGGACTACATCCTAAAACTTCCAAGTGGTTTGGAAGTGACTTTGAAGAATGTTTTGTATGCTCCTAGTTTGACTAGAAACATTATCTCTGTATCTCAATTAAGACATTATGATTATGTATTATCTTTTGTTGAAAATGATATTCATGTTTCTTTAAATGATATGTTCAATTTTAAAGCTATTCCCATTAATGGTATTTATGAATTGGTTCATGAAAATACTTTAAATAGTTCATTGTACCATACTAACACCAAGAAACTCAAGTTGGATTTGAGTGATACCTACCTTTGGCATTATCGTCTTGGTCATATAAACAAGAAACGTATACAAATACTTCAAAAGAATGGTCTTTTAAAAACAATGAATGTGATTCATTTGATATATGTGAATCTTGTTTACAAGGAAAAATGACTAAGGAACCCTTTAGTGTAACTAACGAAAGGGCAAAAGATTTATTAGGCATCATACATTCGGATGTATGTGGTCCTTTTAAGCCAATGACTAGAAATGGTGAAAGATACTTCATTACCTTTACCGACGATTATAGTCGCTATGGATACGTGTACTTATTAAGACACAAAGATGAAGCTTTTGAAATGTTCAAAATCTTTAAGAATGAAGTAGAAAATCAACTCAACAAGTCGATTAAAGTTCTTCGTACCGATAGAGGAGGTGAATACCTAAGTGATGCCTTTCAAGATCATCTTAGGAGTTGTGGGATTGTCTCACAACTCACTCCACCTGGAACACCACAACATAATGGTGTATCTGAAAGGAGGAATCGAACCTTATTGGATATGGTCCGATCTATGATGGCTAGAAGCACATTACCTCTATCATTTTGGGGTTTCGCTTTGCTCTCCACGGACCGTATTTTAAATATGGCCCCGACCAAAAAGGTGGAAAGGACACCTTTTGAGATATGGAATGGAAGAGTTCCATCCCTATCATACTTAAGGATTTGGGGTTGTGAAGCTTATGTTAAGACTCCCACCCCAAACAAATTGGAAGTCCGATCCACCAAGTGCTTTTTTGTAGGATACCCTAGAGATTCTATGGGATATTATTTCTATGATCCACTGGAACAAAAGGTGTTTGTTGCCAGAAAGGGTGAGTTCTTAGAAGCAAAGTTCCTTATGGAAGGAACTAGCAGTAGAACAGTGGATCTTGAGGAGGATCAAGAACCACAACCCAGTGCACGTTTGGTTGAAACCAGCACTCAACATGAGGATGTTGAATATGATCAAGTGGTTGATCGATACACACAAAACGTTCGCAGAAGTGGCAGAACTAGTAATCCACCTGAAAGATACGGATCCTTCATGGATGGATGCTATGTGGTAGAATTAGATGAACCAACCACATACCATGATGCAGTGTCCAATTCAGATTGTGACAAATGGCTTGAAGCCATGAACGTTGAGATGCAATCCATGCATGACAATCAAGTTTGGGAACTTGTACCACCTCCCAACTCCAAGGTAGTTGGAAGTAAGTGGATTTTCAAGAAGAAAACTGACATGCATGGAAACTTGGATACTTATAAGGCTAGACTTGTAGCAAAGGGTTTTACTCAAACTCATGGAGTTGATTATGATGAAACTTTCTCACCTGTTGCAATGCTAAAGTCAATAAGGATATTGTTTGCCATAGCTGCTCATTATGATTATGAGATTTGGCAAATGGATGTCAAAACCGCTTTCCTGAATGGATATCTTGAGGAAGATGTCTATATGGTTCAGCCTGAAGTTTTGTTAATCCAAAACATCTTAATAAAGTATGCAAGTTAAAGAAATCAATCTATGGATTGAAACAAGCGTCAAGAAGCTGGAATCACCGTTTTGATGAGGAAGTCAAGAAATTTGGCTTCATCAAAAACGCTGATGAGGCTTGTGTGTATAAGAAGGCTAGTGGGAGCATAATAACTTTCCTAGTATTATATGTCGATGACATTCTACTGTTTGGGAATGACGTTCCAACAATGGAAGGTGTAAAAGCCTGGCTTGGAAGCTGCTTTTCCATTAAGGATCTTGGTGAAGCCGCCTATATTCTAGGAATAAAGATCTATAGGGATAGATCGAGGCGGCTGATTGGTTTGAATCAAAGTGCATACATTGACAAAATCTTGAAAAGGTTCAAGATGGAAAACTCTAAGAAAGGTGCTGTACCTATTCAGAGAGGGACAATATTGAGTACGACTCAATGTCCAAGCTCAAAGGAGGAGCAGAATAAAATGAAGGCAATCCCATATGCATCTGCTATAGGATCCATCATGTATGCAATGATATGCACTAGACCGGACGTGTCATACGCTTTAAGCATGACAAGTAGATACCAGCAAAATCCTAGTGATGGTCATTGGATGGCTGTCAAGAACATCCTAAAGTACCTAAGGAGGACTAAGGACATGTTCTTGATCTACGGGTCTGGTGAAGAGGAACTCGTTGTAAAGGGATACACGGATGCGAGTTTCCAAACCGATCGAGATGATTCACGATCTCAATCGGGGTACATCTTTATCCTGAATGGGGGAGCTGTTTCTTGGAAAAGCTCAAAGCAAGAAGTCGTAGCATTGTCCACTACAGAGTCAGAATACATCTTCGCTTCATTGGCAGCACAGGAAGCTGCATGGTTGAAGAAATTCATAGCCGATCTAGGGGTAATCCCTTCCATTCAGGATCCTCTGGAGATTCTTTATGATAACGAGGGTGCGATTGCACAAATCAAGGAACCCCGTGCACATCAGAAAACAAGGCACATTAAGCGGAGATTCAACTACATAAGGGATGAAGTTGAAAAGGGAAAGATATGTATTCGCAAAGTTCACACTGATAAAAACATTGCGGATCCACTCACAAAACTCCTTGAAAAGGCAAAGCATGAAGGTCATGCTTGTGCCATGGGACTTCGATATTCTAGTGACTGGATTTGATTTTATATTTTGTATTTGGATATTGGAACTTATGTTTTTTGGGCTTAATTATATGGCTATAACTTTCATTTGTTCTTTTATTTTAGCATGTTTTAAATCCGTGAATAAATAAGTTATTCTAAACGCCCGTAGTCGATCATGCTTGTGGGAACAACTGTGAATGTAAGACTATAATGAACTTGGATTAGTTGATATTCATAAGCTATGAATATAAAGCAAGAGGTTGCTACCAAAGTTCATTGATATCTATGGGATATAGGTATAGGACTGACCCGCTCTCAATTATTTCTTCATGGAATCCTTGTGATTAGTCATAAGAGATATTGAGTAAAGGCGAATATCATTTTATCCTCAGAGCTGAGATACATATTGGGTCTTGATATTCACCAAGTATTGTACTTTGACTTAGTTCTTTGCTGTTCTGAATATTAGCAGTACATAAGGCTGAGTTCAGGTATGACTTGAGGTGATTGTGAGAGACGTATGTAGTCAAGATGGAATTTGTTCCTCTTATTCGTTGAGAGTTAGATGTCTAAGGCCTGTTAAAGTTAAATCAACGGAGAATGACGATTCTGTGTCTCTGGGATTTAACATGACATCTGAAACAAAAGGATAGATGATTAATTCACCTAAAACATTTCAAGTAAGGTACTTGAGGAGGATGATGTTATTGAATGGCACTTAATCATATACATTAGGGGTAGCAAACCGTTGCTAGGCGTTATTTTCTACTTGCATCAACCTTCTATGAATCTTGTGCAAGTGGGAGATTGAAAAGACCTGATCTGCCCAAGATGCGTATTAAGTTGATGTGGCTAGTGTGATATGATCCAAGTCGGGTCATACCTAATAACAAGCTAAACAAACACCAATAAATTATGACACCAATTTAGAAAATGGGTTTTTTAAATCATTGCCTTTGTAGATGAACATCATTATATGGATAATTGTTCATATGGTACCTTTTGTTTTTCATTATTTAGTCTTACTAAATACTAACAAATAAAATTACTAAGTTTATAAAGTTTAAACATGTTTTAACTTTATAAACATAAAGGTTTAGTGAGTATTTAATTGTGTAACAAAACAAAGAGTGGGAATCTATTTTTCAAATAGATTTTCGGCCCCCCATCTTTGTCTTGTAAATACACAAGATTAAATGCTTTACACTCAATCCTTCTTGGTTGCACTTCTCTCCTACATGAAAAGCAGCTTTGTGCTCTCATCTATCTCTCTCTTACCTTTCGAATTTGATAGAGAAGAAGGCAAAAGAAAAGCTGAAAGTTTCAGCATCAAAAGGGGTTTTGTTGCTGAAAGTTGGTGTCAAGAAACCTAGCATTCTAGAGGTTCGTTTGTGGCTTGGGGTATCACCATCTTGAGGTCTTCTTGCTTGAAGATTCAGCCACGAAACTCATCCTTTTCACCTCTTCTATATCGATTTTCTGCTGCTCCAAAGGTTGTTTTTAACTTCATATACATATATCTTTTGTATGCATCTCGTATAATGATCCATGTTTTGGGGTTTGCTTATGAATGGTTTTAATCATAATCATATTAGCAAGTTTTAAAACTAATTATCCGCTGCGTTTTTCATATATACAAGCTTATATGAATTTGATAAACTTGTTAAATCCCTTCATATATATCTCTCTCTATATATATATATACGTGTATATATATATATATATATATATATATATATATACACACACATATATATATATATATATATACGTATGTACATACGTATATATATACATATGCACGTACGTATATATATATACACACACACACACATACATATATATATACGTACATACGTATGTATATATATACGTATGTATATACGTATAGATATATACGTATACGTATATACGTATAGATATATACGTATACGTATATACGTATACGTGTATACGTATACGTATATACGTATACGTATACGTATACGTGTATACGTATATACGTATAGGTATACGTGTATACGTATACGTATACGTATACGTATATACGTATAGGTATATATATATATACGTATATATATATACACGTATATATATATACACGTATATATATATACGTATATATATATACACGTATATATATATACACGTATATATATACGTATATATATATACGTGTATATATATATATACGTGTATATATATATATCTATATATATATATATATATATATATATATATATATAATATATATATATATATATATATATATATATATATATAATATATATATATACGTACATACGTACGTACGTGTGTGTGTGTGTATATATATATATATATATATATATATATATATATATATATATGAATGTATATATATATATACACACATACATACATACATACATTCATATATATATACATACATAAATTTGTATATATGTAAGGGAGGGATTAAATGAGAACTTATTTTTTATAAGAACTATTGAAAACAATCTCAACTACTTGTTTTCAATTATAAAATTATAATTAAGAACAACATATTTAGAAAAATTTGAAATAACAAAGCACCCGCACAGCCTGAACACAGATGAAGATATAACAATTTACATTATTTAACGCACATATAATAATATAATATTAGTAAAAATGTGAAATAACAGAGCAGTGAGTTACTAAGAGAAATGTATAGTTGTTCAAAGAAATCGGAAGGTGAAAAATCCTCTAAGCCACGCAGTGTGTTCCCTACAGATACAAGTAACCATGGACCTTTTATCACATAAAGAACATAAAAAGCTGACAAATCTTCATCGTATAATGGAGACTGTTTGACGGCTGGCACCGGTTTTGCGGTTTCCCAAATCTCTCTCCACAAATTCCCTAATAAACAACACATACAAGATGTCATAGAACAAGATTTGCAGGTTTGTTTGGTTGATTGTATAGCAATATGATAGGCGTTGGAAAAATAAAAAATACTGAAATTTATGGTGAAATTTTTTTGAAAAAATGATGTCATGAAAAAAGTTATGAACGTTTTAGAAAAGAAGAGGGGAAATGACATGTGATAAAAAATGAGTGGCTCAAATTGGTTTCTAGAGTTCTTTTGGTTCGGGCAAAGTTGTCGCAACTTAACAATGGAGTCGTTCAGACAACCGAGGCATGTGTCGGGATTGATGTCTCCTCGACAAAGGGCGAACGAGTTGACTCTATCACTGCCTTGACCACGGGTGATGTTGAAGTAGCCTAAGCTAGAGTTGGTGGTGGGAAGGGCGGAGAGTGTGGTGTTAAGATTTCTTTCGTTTGTACTGTTTCGAGTGTAATTGGAGGTGTAATCGCATATATAGGATATGGAATCTGGGGGTCGAGCCATGGTGATCATGGTATTGATCGAATATATGGGGATAATAATAATATTGAATCATAAGAGGGGTGTGAACATGTTTGATTATGGTGCAGGAAGACATGGTTAGGGATATATTCATGTAAGGACTTCAATTATAGACCATGATTGATTGGTTGATCGAGTTATGGTCCATGTCAAGTGGTTAGAAAATAACATCATGAATTAGTGATGTGCTATATAACGTGTAGACTAGATTTGGATGGAGAAGGAGACATGTATTAGAACCATACTCAATCTTACTCATTACTCATCATTTTGTTAGGTGTATTTGTACGTATTGACAGGGGTGGATCTGGAAAGGAGGGGGAGGGGTCAAGCCGTAATTGTTTTATGTAACGTGTTTTAATTGTTTATGATTCAACCCTATGATTTTTGAATGTTGACCATTATGAAAAACTTTACGACCCTAAACCCATATATATATATATATATTATATATATTATATATATATATATATATACACACACATACATACATACATTACATAAGTACATACGTACATACATACGTATACTTAGTCGTGATTTTAGAACCGCAAAGCCAATTGGGCATAATCAAAACGATATTACATTGCCAATATATTGAAGATTGTCAGTTTACTTAACCAACACTTAGTGAACGCACATAATCCTATGGTTGTCATTAACACATTGTAAAACAATCATATTGAAAACGAAAGGATCCTCATTTAGATAGTATGACACCAAGAAAAATAGATCTAAAATAATAAAACGATAATTATTTGAATTAATAGAAACTCACATTTTTTATACAAGAGCACCATACAATCTCATCTTTAAGTTCAACATGCAATTTTAATTGAATAAAAAGCTATCTAGTACCATATCAAGTTCATTTTGAAAACCTATCTTGGAATTATCTCAGATATTGAAACATCATTAACTGAAAACTCAGATGATTTTGACATTGCCGATTTTTTTAAACCATTGCTACTTGTTGACGAACTGTACTCTTGAAATAGTGGCATTTCAGGATTAGTTTTAGTATGCATAAAAAATGCAGGCTCTGATGGTACCGGCAAGGTGAGAGAGAAACTATTAAGCATTAAAACAACTGAAGCCATAGTTGGCCTATCAACAACATTTTCTTGAACACATAATAAGCCAATATGAATACTTCTAATGATGTCATGCAATGAACCGGATCCGCTCTTCAATATGGAATCTATGATATTTGTCACTGTTTTATTCTGCCAGTTTTTCCATGCCTAAAATAGAAGAAAACTTCGGTTTGTAAGCATACAAATAATCTTTTCAAAGAAATGTTATTGTATAAATTATATATTTTTCGTCATGTACATGCTTGTTTAATTAGATTTTAAGATATAAGCTGGATACTTACAAAACTAAGTAAATCTTCAATGCTTTCTCCTTTCTGAAAACATTGGTTCTTTTGACCTGCTATCGTCTCCAACACCAACACTCCAAAACTAAAAACGTCTGATTTTACAGAGAACTGGCCATGCATGGCGTATTCAGGAGCCATGTAACCACTATTTATACAAAAAAACAATCAGAATATCAACACTTGAAATATCATGGAAATATAACAAGTTTCAAAAAGTTTCATGTGCAAGTTTATCCAAAGATTGTATGCTTACTAGGTACCAACAATTCTACTTGTATCACCTTGAGTTTCCTCAGGTTTAAATAACCTTGCCATGCCAAAATCTGCAATTTTAGCATTCATTTCCACATCTAATAAAATATTACTAGCTTTCAAGTCACGATGAATAATCCTTAGTCGGGAATCTTCATGTAGGTA
Source organism: Flaveria trinervia (assembly GCA_025506515.1). NCBI lineage: Eukaryota > Viridiplantae > Streptophyta > Magnoliopsida > Asterales > Asteraceae > Flaveria > Flaveria trinervia. Next base: position 79,103,264 of record CM046449.1, on the reverse strand, counting down.
AAGAAGTCCTTTCGCAACACCTTTGATGATCTTGTATCGTTTTTCCCAATCAAGAAGATTACATTTAGTTTGATCTGAAACAACAATCACCAATGGATCACTACCACTATCCAATAAAATAACATCATTTGCTACCTAAAAGTTCCATTTAGTTATTCACAAATAAGTTTCTAAAGAGGAAATTAACTATCAAAACATACATGTATTGTTGTTCTATTGGCTTTTTGAGGGTAATTTTGACATCATGAAGTTAATTTTTTTTTCAAGAACTTACCAAATGTAAACTACAGCTTAAATTTGTCCTCTAATTAAAGAAGTCCATGTCTCTTTAAAATTGCAAAGCGTTTATTGGGTAGAGAAAAAAAAGATCACTCTTAGAACCTACCATATATAAGAACTTATATTGGGTTTAGAACTTACCAAATATAAAATGATCAAGACTTCCATTTGATAAGTACTCATAAATGAGAAGTCTTTCACTTCCTTGTATACTAAAACCAAGCAACCTAACCAAATTACGATGTTGAAGTTTCACGACTAGCAAAACCTCATTCTTAAATTCTACATCTCCTTGCCCAAAATCCCTCTCTAGCCTCTTTACTGCTATATCCTGTCCATTTCTGAACGTACCCTTAATATCACACAAAAAAATAATTTAACATCCATTAACATCAAGATTTTAATTTTTGATACATAACAAGCATGTCAATTAATCTATCTTATACCTTGTAAACAGCTCCAAATCCTCCTCGTCCCAACTTATTATCTTCAGAAAAATCATTGGTCGCTGCTTTCACTATACTGAAGTCATATTGCAGCGATTCAGCATCAGAAATATCCATGGATCCGGCTAGTGAAGAAAGATAATGAGTTAATAGTGACAACGATACTAGTACCATGGGTCAACAAGTATATATTATGTATTAAAAATGTTAATTGTATATATCTTTGAGTTCTTGTTGCAAACATGATTTTAAACTCAGAACTTACTCTCTACAGCTTCGGTTGACGGAGGTTGCTTCCTTTTATTCAAAGTTACGAAGAGACAAATGAAAGTGATTATTACGATGACAATGGCTATTGCAATAATTACCATTATTATTATAACGATCATGCGTGTAGTACTTCTGCCTGCAAGAATAGAAATGCATTTCGAATATTCATGTAACATGGTCAAAAGAGTGATATGAAAATTTTAATAAATTTACAGTAGTAGTAAATAATAAGTAATATTAATAATTATTATTACTATAATAATAATAATACATTAATAAATTGTGACATTGATTATCTAGACACCCGTTAAATGCTCTACACTTTTGTCTTGCTTCATATCTATTTGCATATGTATAGAGAATGAAAAAAAATTTGTTTCAATATAATCAATTAACGTATCTACAACAACTCCTTAGTTTATTTATAAGGAATGTAGTTGGGACCGAATTGGACCGGACGATTCAATCGGAATCGGTTTGACTGGGGATCGGTTAGGTGGTCGGTCCGGAACATAAAGGATCAAATCTACGTATGTGTAGATTTGAACATCTTGTATGATGTTTTCTTAATGTGTAGGTTTGACCATGTTTTTGTTAATGTGGGTATTTTACCTACATATGTGTAGTTAACTATGTTAAAAATAAAAAAAAAAGAAATTATGAACAAATTGTATGATGTTTTCTTATACATTCTATTTGTATATAACCGGTTAATAAAAAAAGTTCAAGCATATTATATTTGTTGTTGTTTCTACTAATAATAAGTAATTTTTTATGTTATAAATATATAAACATTTTCCTTCTAAATGATCACTAAAATACGTAAATTTACACTTTAGAGGGCCTACTTGACTTTTCCGCGATGACATGATGTGGCTACGAAATTTCTTGTTTATTATTTGATTTAATAGGCTAGTCAAGTGGTGACATGTACGTACGAACCTCTTGTGTCACCCACATACATCACGTCGTTGGTTGGGGATTTGTTAACAAAATGATTGGAGTAGGTATTTTTTGAGAATGAGTGGAAATTTAATATGATATATAGCGATTTAACATGGTGTTATTTTACCAATATAACCATATCACCCTGTCTTGGTTGTCTTTGAAAAAACGCTTAGATTTTTCATAACCGTTTGAGACCGTTCGCTCCCATTCACTCCCTCTCTTCTTCACGTCCCCTCGAAAACATTAAAAAACAAGCGTTGGAGATATCCGTCTGATTGAGTCTAATGACATTTTCCCTTTCTCTTTCTATCTTTCAAGATTCTTTAAACTTAAATTTTGGTCCAAACTGACCATTTCTCTACCCTCTTCTTTTGACAATGATGAAGGTGAAGAGTTTAAGATTTTGGAGTTTAATTAGTTTATTAACGTTAAGATTTCATATAATTAATTGATAACTAAGATTTTATTGTAGCATATATTTTATGAAATTTAAAACTTTATGTTATCATTTCAAAACACATAAAAAATTAGATCTAAAAGTGACATAAAAAGCTTTATATAACCGTGCGCTATTTATTAGTATATTTAAAGTAACAAGTCTAATTGTATCAAGGTGTTTTGGTATTCTTTTCAATTAGTGAAGGTTAAATCATGTAGTGCATGTATGGTGCAGTTTAGGAGTAGATAACGATACGAGATTTCACTATTAGAAAAACATGAAATATATTTAGTACCTGGTGATGGTGATAGAACCGGTGGTGAAGCCTGCGAATTCGGTGGTGCTGGTGACGAGGATGGTGGTGTTACGACCAGAGTACTTATGTTAAAAAACCTATATATCTCGTACCGAAAGTTACACGTAGGTGTAAGGATTCTCCCTCCAACTCTCCCATTATACTGGCTAACAGCAAACTGACTAATAGCAGTCTCCAAACACTCACTGCATCCAAACTCCGTTAGGTCTGGAGTACACTGCACAAGCCCATAAATCGTTGAGAAATCAGGCCCTGTAGTGTTCCCGCTAGCGAACTTTCTTAGCGGACTACCAGCAGCCGCATCAGCAGTCAGATTGCCCAACAACGGTCTAAGAGCCCCATTGAACCGGGCCATATTGGTCGCGTTATTAACATTCCAAAAGTACACACTAGATTGTATACTAGTGTCACTAGATAAATGCTGATTAGAGTATAGCAACAAACAGTAATCATAGTATCCTATTGCATCCTTTTGGTTCGGGCAGACTCGTCGCAAGTTAACAATGGAGTCATTCAAACAACTCAGACACACGTCGAGATTGACGTCGCCTCGACAAAGGGCATAAGAGTTGACTCTATCAGTTCCTTGACCGACGGAACGGTTGAAGTAGCCTAAGCCCGAGTTGGTAGTGGGAAGGGTGGAGAGTGTATTGTCAAGATTTCTTTGGTATGTACTGTTTCGCGTGTAATTAGCATTGTAATCGCAGATATGAAAGAGGAATTTGGGCGGTTGAGCCACGATGATCATGGTATTGATCGAGTATACGAGAATAATAACATTGAACCATAAGAGGAGTGTGGTTCTTTTTGGTATGAACATGTTTGGTTATGGTGTAGGAAGGGATGGTTAGGGAATGTATAAAAGTAGTTGGATTTATGAACATGTTTGTGGTATGTTAGTTGCCACACATTTGTCTTGCATTTTAGGACTTTGAATTATGGACCATGGTTGATAGATTCATGGTCATGGTCATGTGGTTAGAAAATATCATCGTGAATTATTGGTGTACTATAACGTGTAGACTAGATTTGGAATGAGAACGAGACGCGTATTAGTAATATTTGTTTCGTATTATTGACTAGAAAACTTTGTCTCATATTCGATTTTATATCAATGTGACACTCGACTTATTATTCACGGGGTTCATTAGATATATGTGTAGGTGTTGAGTATATCCATGGTTTTTTGTGGTTAAAATTATTATAATTCTATAATTAATTACACCTAGAAACATCGATAGTTCAAGGGACAACACTCCTTTGGTAGGATATAAAACTAAGGCGCTTAAGTTCTCTAAACCATTTGAAGATGTTATTCATGTCGCAAATGATCTATTTTTCTGCTAGCAAATGGATATTAATCGCATTTGTGATGAATGGGGATATAATGATTTATAATACTATAAAACTTTTCTTAGTTCTTTGTTTTTCTGAAGCATTGTACGTGGGAGACTTGTACACAGTCTTTCAGACGAGTCTAGAGATGATTGAAGTTTAAAAATCATTGATGTATATTATGATTAATATTTATAAAAACAAGTTTGTATATCTTGATTTTTATTTGACATATTGTATTAGGTGCTGTTTGTTTTTTCTGCAGGAAAACGTCTGCAGTCTGCGGACCACATCTGCAGACATCTGCAGCAGAAGAGGTGGACCAAACGTCTGCAGTCTGAAAAAAAAAGACTGTTTGTTTTTTTAACATCTGCAGAATGCTGAAATATTCTGTAATTAAACAAAACCTATTTTTTAAACTTTAAAAAGAACTTTAACATTAATATACAAAATAAAAGTCATACAAATACATTAAAATATAAATAAAAGTAATACAAATACATTAAAATATAAATAAAAGTCATACAAAATAAATGTACTTTTACATTATTCGATATTCTGCATTAACTGCTTTGCAATTTCATCTCGTAAGTGAATCATATATTCCCGGTCTGATGCGGTACCATGTTCTTGAACATCATTTTCATCAGCATCAACATGACGATTTTCAAATGACACATTGGGTTGATCGTATGTGTAAAAAAGTCATCGCTGAGACCCTCTTTCCTTATAAAATTATGTAGCGCGAAACACGTAATGGTATGTTCCTTTGTGTAACCAACGGAAATGGTGCCATCCTCTTCAATATAGGGAATCGTGCTTTCAAGACACCAAACGAACGCTCAATAACGTTTCGTAGTTTTGCATGTGAATGGTTAAATTTTTCTTTATTGGTCAATGCACGATTCCGACGAAAATCTCCAAGCCCAATACCTAACATTACGATATGGAGCCATAAATCCTCGTATGTGTGCATAAGCGACATCACAAAGATAATATTTATCTGTAAAGATATATAAATAATTAGAAAATTTAAGTAAAATACAAATATTTAATACAATTAAAATACCCGGTGGTGGTAACGGGAATGGAGCATTTGTATCTGACAACGCCTCTGATAATATTCTAGAATCATGTGCTACCCCTTCCCATCCCACCACAATAAATGTAGAAATCATGTTGAAGTCACAAATTGCTAATACATGTTGATAACAATCCCCTTTTCCTCTTCCTCTATATAAATCTTGTTTGCTAGCTGGGACAACAGCATGTATCAAAGTTCCATCAAGTGCACCAACTGCTCCTTTGAAAATCCGTCGTAGCCTTTTGTTATGTCCCGGAATGTTTGGATTCGGATTGAAAGAAGTTGGTATTATCATATCTTTGGCAAAAAGCATCATTTTATCCAACACTTCATAAAAAAATTTATAAATTGTTTGCTTTGAGTGTTGAAATCTACGCTTGATAACCACGTAACGTTGATTATGACCGACTATCATAAAAAACATAGCCATCTTCTCCTCAACCGATACATGTTTACTATCCTTTAACGAATAATTTATTCTAAAATGTGCACATAGTCGGACAAAGGATTCACGAGACATGCGTAGCAATTCAATGCATTGTTTGGGATTTCCTTGCAATAACTCTAACGTGTACTTATGTCCCGTCATTTCCGAATCATTGTCTCGCATTCGTTTCAAACCTCTCCTCCAAACAAAACGAACATACAAGTACATAAGAATTACTAGAAGTAATTCTTATTATAATCCATGTGATCCTGTGTTAATAATAAACAAACAACAACATAAACAAACAACATAAACAAACAACAACATAAACAAACAACAACATAAACAAACAAGATAAACATGAACAAATCATAAACTTAAAACATAATCATTAAAGATCCAATGTCATAAACAATTTCATAAACATAAAACACAACCATTAAAGATCCAATGTTTTCAATGTCATAATCATGTGCTATATTAGGTTCAAACTTTTAGCCGTCATCTTGATCCACCCTTTTAAAACTTCTGGAATTTCTGGCAGTGTCATCCATGCCTCTCTCATGGAATCCGACAATCCAAAGATATGAAAAGCAGCTAAGAATAAAGGATCTACTGGATCTAACCCAACCAACTTTAATCTCTCAGAACATTCAAGAATTGTTGGTCCTTCTTTTCCTTTAATCAAATATTGAAGAGCCTTTTTCATATCAGATGCTAAATCATCATCAGTGATAGATGATTTTGAGGTTTTTGCCCTTTTTTTGGAGTAGGGTCAGTGGTCGGTTCCAAGTTAGGCTCGGGGGTATCCTCAGGAGTAGGCTCGGAAGTGTGGTGTTCAAAATCATAAGAGCCAGCATCATCTTCTGTGTCATGAACAATTGTATTTGTAATCATAAGTGGTTTAACACGTTGAGCAGAAGATGACCCAACAACTGAAGTTGTTTGGGTTGAGGTCCACTTGCAATTTCCAGTGGCAGTATTAGCATCAAACAATTGTGCACAAAGTTCGGGAAATGGCAATGGAGTCATTTTCAAAGATCCAGCCTTCGGATGCCCCTAAACCCAAAATATAAAATATTATAAGTTTATGTTTATAGGTAGCCGTTAAAAAATAGTATATATATACGTGAACATACCTTCTTAAATTCTTCCCACTCCTCGTTTGTTAGGGTAAAAGTATTTGTTTGAGCATTATATATATTGCCCGTTTTGTTTTTCAAATACACCCATCCGATGTATTTTGCTTTCAGATTATCATAAGCGTTCTTCATTTGTTTTTTATTCAACTCAAGGCCAAACTTTTCTTTAAGAACTTTTCCTAACCTATTCCAAGAGTCTTTTTGCATACTCAAACCTTTTCTACCAACCTTATTTATTTCTTCAATACAAGTCTCTAATAAGCATTGTATATGCTCATTTGACCATTGATGTTTTTCGCCCATTTCTATTAACCAACAAACAAACAACAAAAAACACAATCAAACATTATCAAACAACAACATTATCAAACAAATCAAAAACTAAACATTATCAAACAAACCTAAACATTATCAAACAAATGTTTAACACAAAATTTGTTACTTATTAATGAAACTCTTCCCAAACAGGATGCCACAAAAGGACAACAATATTCATCGAAGAATAACATTCAAACAATATTCATAAACAACAACAATAATCAATAAGGCCATCGAAATTCTAACAACCAAACAATATTCATGAACAACACCACAATATTCAAATAAAAAAACATCAGCAAACAACTTCATGACCACACAACATTCAAACTAAAGAAGAACAACAAACAAAACAAACTCATGACCAACATTCAAACAAAATCAAAGAACAGTCCTCACTTTCGTAGACACACAAACAACAATCTCAAGCACATTGAAGATTATATCAAAAAAACAACCAAATACAGAAGGTACCTTAATTGAAGAATAGAAGAGCCGATTCGAACAGATCGAGCACCGGCGGAGGCAGATTGTGCGACCGGAGAAGGCTGCGAGAAAGGAGGCTTCGAACAGGGGCTGCGAGAAAGGGGGCTGCGACCGGAGATGCGCGACCGGAGGGCTGCGAGAAAGGGGGCTGCGAACAGATCCGCGACGGAGAGGCGCGACCTGAGATCAGCGACCGGAGATCCGCGACCGGAGATCCGCGACCGGAGATCCGCGACCGGAGAAGGCACAGGCGACCGGAGAGGCGGCGTCGACCGGGAAGGCACAGGCGACCAAAGGGCGGTTGGCTGTTGGGGGCTGTGGAGTGGTGAGTGTTGTGGGGTTCTGGAGAAATGATATGGGATTAGATGGAGGTTGAAAGAGTTAAGAAGATGTGTGTTTGGGTCTTCTCCAAGAAGAGGACGGGAAGACATTTTTTAATGAAATGTCTTCTGAAAAACAAACAGTCTGAAAGTTCAAATGTCTGCGCGTCCTCTTCTTGGTGAAGACAAAAAGGCTGAGAAGATCTTTTGTAAAAAAACAAACAACCCCTTAGTGTCTTACGTGATTATAGAAATTAAAAATAAAACAAAACGATTAATATTATAGCATACCTACATTTTATGAATTAATGTTTAATTGTTTAAAGGTCATATATTCATCAAATTCTTATATAGATATATTTTTAATTGATAGTGCAAGAAAAGACTTGCACATGTAAAACTTAAGAGTTGTTAAGTTTACTACAGAGATAAATCACAAATAGCGTTTGGTTTTCAAAATATATTGAAATTGGAATTTAAATTTGAATTAATATTAAGACTCACACGTTGCGATGGGAGGACAAACCGTGAAACAATCTAACTTTGTAACGTATCGAATATTTATAAAACATCATGTTTTAAAATTATAAGAAAAAAACAAAAATAAATAAAAAAATATGAGTTTACAAAAAATAAAAATAAATAAGTGGAAGTATACGTGTAGATAGTTAAACTTAAGGATAAAAGTATAACTTTTGATGGACTTAAATGTCATTTAAAAAAACTTTGCAAGTCATAAATATTTATTGCACAAAATACAAATAAATAATGCACAAAGGTGTTGATAATTAAAAGTATATAAAGTAAAAATATTGGATTTGAAATTCAATATTTTCAAATGAATTGAAATTCAAGAGAATTAGAGTCTATTAAAATAATTAAAATTTCAAATGTATTTTAGTAACAAAACACACATAAAACAATTAGAATTTAATACTTATTGTAAATCGTCACCACCTTCGACTACCGATCACCACCGCTACATATCACCACCCATGTGTCGCCCTCGCCACTAATAATCGCCCGCAGCTAAGGATCATGCCCGCCAGCGACACCGCCGCCACCAACCGATTGTCCCCACTATTAACAACCGACTATTGGAGGTGGGTGAAGGCGGAGGTCATTAGCGGTACGTGGTTGGAGGTCGGTGGAGGAGGCGGTCAGAAGTCCGAAAAGGCGGCACTTGGGGGGTCCGCAACGATAGTTGGAGGTCGGCGGCGGTAACAGTCAGAGGCGCCGGCGAGAGTTGTGACATTGACGGTTGGTGGTGGTCGGGGGTGGTCGGGGGTGGTAGGTGGTGGTGGCCGGGGTCCGATGAAACTTAAATTACTTAAGAATTTCAAAGAAATTTGAAATACTTCATTTGATACTCTTAGGAAAGTAGCACTATTTAATTTATTAAGTCTTATTTTCAAAAACTTTTTTAAGAACATGTTATATATATTTTTTAAAATATAGCATTATCATACACATATTAATGATAAAAAGTTTTTGATTTTACGCTAAATTTTTCTTAAAAAAATAATAAAGTATATTAAAGTTATTTAATTTTAGAAAATTGGTAGAAGTAGTTTTTTTTTTTAAAGTCAACACATTAAAATTTTAGAATTTACTATGGACGTTATATTTTATTTAGTTATAACTAATTACTAATTGCCTCCGTTCTTAACCATCAATATATTTAATCAACATATCAGATCTATTATTATGGTATTTAGGTAGTATAGAGTTTGTATCGTAAATATCCTTCATATATATATGCACTAATATAACATTTTTTTATAAAATAAAGAAACTTACTATAAAAAGTGTCACTTTTTTAATAGTGTACAAACTAATAATAACCACTGATCTAAAAGGTAAATAATTCAGATTAAATATTAATCACGCAAGAAATATGCGTAAACGGATAGATTTGGAAATACCAAATAATTTGTGATTTTTATCAAATTCAATTCTCTCGATTTTGTAAACACATATAACTTATTATATGACATTGTTTTTTATAAAAAACAACACCATAAAATCTAGCATTTTTTTTTATCTTTAAGAGTATAGTATTTCTATAACTTTTTTAATAAAAAATCAATATTTTTTAAAAACTTATACATGTTATGTGTATGATTTGAATGATTATTAACTGTTAATTATGAACATAACTTGTATAATTAACATATAATTTATAATAGTTATAATATAATTTGTGTAATTATTTTTATAATGTGATTAATTTTATTTTGTGTGATAATATATATAATTAGAGTATAATAATATAACTTGCGCAATTATTAATATAACTTTTTTAATAATGAATATAACTTACGTAATTTATAACCCTACATGTGTAGTTGTGCCATAGAAGAAATTAACCCCCCGCCATAAAACACGTGTCAATTTATATATGTGTGTATTTGTTTAAAATTTAACCAACCCCTATAAAAGTAAATAAAGTAACCAACCCCTATAAAAGTAAATAAAGACACCATGATATATATATATTATATATATATATATATATATAATATATATATATATAATATATATATATATATATAATATATATATATATATATATGTGTGTGTGTGTGTGTGTGTGTGTGTATTTGTTTAAAATTTAACCAACACTATATATATTAATAAATACTACCAGGTACCCACAATACATTATAAAATAAACTATATGTTAAACACATACATCCGTGCATACATATAAACATGCATACATACAAATCTAATAAAATCAAATATTTTCATTTTCAAGAATGCAATCTCTACAACTGAAATCTTTATAGAAAGCTGCTACTCAATTTCCATTTGGTCGGTGTTTTGTTAGAGCAGGACAACCATGAGCATCGCTTACAAAACGTCCTTGGTAATCACTATCTTTGACGGATTTCCGAAGGAAGTATTCGTCGAACAAACCTAAGTTTTCTATCTAATATCTTGATTTAGTTACGTATTTATAACTATACTATATTGATATTGTCAATTCTAAAAAATAGGTTTCTACATATACTTCGCCATTGTATTTTAGAACCACAAAACCAATTAAGCTTTATAAAAACGATATTTACATTGCAAATTTGGAAATTGTTACTTCACTTAAATAACTAGTACTTAGTTATTAAAAACACATAATCCCATGATTGTCGGTGAAACAATTATATTGAAAATGGTAGTAATCCTCATTTAGATGATACGAGACAAAGAAAAATGAGACCCATAAGATCTAAAAATCAGAAAAGAACACTAATTAAATTAATAGAAATCCACATTTTTGGAATACAAGAGCACCGTCCAATATTCAACTCTAAGTTCAACATGCAATCTTTAATGGCATAATGAATTATGTTTTCAAAAGCAATCTAGTACCGTATTGAATGCATTCTCAAAACCTATCTTGGAATTATCTTAGATATTGAAACACCATTCACCGAAAACTTGGATAAGTGTGGCATTGCCAATTTTTCTAAACCACTGCTACTTGTCGACGAAATGTACTCTTGAAAGAGTGGCATTTCAGGATTAGTTTTAGTGTGCATAAAAAATGCAGGCTCTGATGGTACCGGCAAGGTGAGAGTGTAGCTATGAAGCATAAGAACGAGAGAAGCCATGGTTGGCCTATCAACAACATTTTCTTGAACACATAATAAGCCAATGTGGATACTTCTAATAATATCACGTAATGAACCGGATCCGGTCTTCAATGAGGGATCTATGATATCTATCACTGTGCTATTCTACCAATTTTTCCATGCCTAAAACGGAAGAACAATTTGGTTGTTACATACAACTAATGTTTTCTAAGAGAATGTTATTGTACAAAAAATACATTTTTCATCATGTATCTACTCATTTCTTTATTATTAAAATATTTAAGGTGGATACTTACAAAACTAAGAAGATCATCCATGCTTTCTCCATTTTGAAAACAGTGGTTCTTTTGACCCACTATCATCTCCAACATCAATACTCCAAAACTAAACACATCTAATTTTAGTGAGAACTGTCCATGCAAGATATATTCTGGAGCCATATAACCACTGATATACAAGAAAAAAAGCAATTGAAATATCAACACTTGTAATATCATGAAAATAAACAAGTTTTGAAAGATTCCTTGTGCAAGTTTATCTAAAGATTGTATGCTTACTAGGTACCAACAATTCGACTTGTATCACCTTGAGTTTCCTTAGGTTTAAACAACCTTGCCATACCAAAATCTGCAATTTTAGCGTTCATTTCTGCGTCTAGTAAAATATTACTAGCTTTCAGATCACGATGAATAATCCTTATTCGGGAATCTTCATGTAGGTAAAGAAGTCCTTTCGCAACACCATTGATAATCTTGTATCTTTTTTCCCAATCAAGAAGTGTACACCTAGTTTGATCTACAACAACCATCAACATGCAAGCCATCACTAACAATATCCTACTAAAAGTTCCATTTAGTTCATCACCAATAATAACTTTTGGAAGGGGAAATCAACTACTAGAACATCATATATGTACCAGGTGGTACGTACTGTTCGGTTGGCTTGTGAGGCTAATTGTGACATCAGAAAAGTAATATTTTTGTCACAAAGTTAACAAATGTAAACAAAGACTTAATTTTGACCTCTAATTAACGAAAGCCATGGTTACTTGAAAATAAAATCTTTTGTCATGGCATACGGAGCACAGTATATCAATTATCAAGTAGAGAAAAATAGATTGTTCTTTAGAGCTTACCAAATATAAAATGATCAAGGCTTCCATTTGGTAAGTACTCATATATTAGAAGTCTTTCACTTCCTTCTATACTAAAACCAAGCAACTTAATCAAATTACGATGTTGAAGCTTCGCGACTAGCAAAACCTCATTTTAAATTCTACATCTCCTTGCCCAAAATCCCTTGCTAGCCTTTTTATTGCTATCTGTAACACCCGGTTATTTTTTTTTGTAAAAGACATAATATAAAGAATAAAAGAAAGAAATGCAATTAAGTCCAAGTGGAGGGACTAAAAGTGTAGAAAGGACAAAAATCTTTGAAAAGTTAGTGTAAATGTAACACCCGGTTATTTTAAAAAGGCAAGACATGAAGAATAAATGAAAGAAAAGCAAAAAATCCAAGTAGAGGGACTAAAAGTGTCCAAAAGGACAAATCTTTGAAAAGTTGGTGTAAACGTGGGCATGACCGCCCACCCTCACTTCACATCAACATATCTTTGGTTCTAGAGAGAGAGCAGGAGAGAACTCTCGGCTAGTGAAAGAAGAAGAAGAAGTGAACGAATTCAAGATAAGAATTCATGGTGTGTGTTTATGACGGGTTTTATCCCGGTTACATGCTTATGTGCTTATGTGCTTGTGATTGGGCTCGGGTGTGTGTGTTTGGTGTTGTTTTTAGGTGTTTAAACTCATTGCAAGCGGGTTGGAAAGGAAGAAACACCCAAGTTGCATCAGGTGAGTTCTAGACCCTGGTTTTTACTTGTTTTCAAACATCTTTGGGGCTGAAAATGTATTTAAATGATTTTCCAATGTTTGAGTATGTATGCCCATATGTATTGTGCATGATTGAATGTGATTCTTGAATGATCATAGGTTGTTCACGTTTAGAATAGCCATATTAAGCTTTGAACAGATGGATTGGATGATTGGGTTGAAAACATACTGGATATATGTTGAACAGAAGGTCCAGGTGCCTAGATAAGGCTCATGCGCCTGAAAATGCCTTAGAAAGAACTAAGTGTAATCCATGCGCCTAAAAAGTAGCCCATGCGCCTAAGATTACCTTAGAAATGTTTAAGTATAGCCCATGCACCTGAATAGTGGTCCATGCGCCTAGAAAAGTTAGTCGGATGACTAAGTGTAGGGCTCATGCGCCCCAATAGTGCCCATGCGCCCAAGTGGCTCATGCGCCTAAGTGTTCACACGCACAAATAGTGCCCATGCGCCTGAATAGTTCATGCGCATAAAGTGAAAAATGTTTAAGTCTTGGCTAATGCGCCTACATAGTGATGAAACGCCCAACAGGGCTCATGCGCCCAAATAGTTCCCATGTGCTTAAGCACTTAGATATTTTTATAAAATTTTCTGGGAGTCTGTGCTTTAGGGTTTTGACCGAGGTTGACTAAGGGCTTATTAATGATGATATTCCATGCATGATATGATTACTTATGATAGTTCCTTATTATTGTTATTGGTATTATTATTATTACCTATAGTATGCGACTTTACGTGGTATGTTATTATCGTAACATAAAGTATACCGTAATAATAAAGTGAAAGAGCAATAAAGAAGAGAAGAGGAACATTAATAAAATTTTAACAAGTCTTGCAAGCTTATAGGAGGTACACGACCGTGTTGTCGTTAGCTCAACTGTGCTGCGGGTTACCTACCCTTTTATGCATACAGGGTCAATCAATTGAGATTGGCAGGACTTTTGTAGCGTGTCCTGGGTGATTGGGTCGGCCTTGTACATAGTACATAGAACCCTTTCGAGGGATATAGTTGACCTTTTCGGGGGATATAGTTGACCCTTTTGAGGGATACAGTTGACCCTTTCGGGGGATACAGCTGACCCTTTCGGGGGATACAGTTGACCCTTTCGGGGGATACAGTTGACCCTTTCGGTATAGTTGACCCTTTCGAGGGATACAGTTGACCCTTTCGAGGGATATAGATGGCCTATCACCCGTTTTCCATCGCGCATATAGTTGGGGTATTGCTCACTGGTCCATACAGAAAGTGAAACATAAAGTTAAAAGTTTACAGACAAGGCATACAATACAGAGAACGAACAATATTTGTTCATACAATTAATGCGTGCTGACATATACAGTACATTTAGATACTGATTAAGTCAGGATAGGAGATGCTTGGGGTATGAAGAGTAAAGTAAGTGGCTAATCACAACTGGCCACTGTAATTAGGGACTTACTATACTTGACATAAACTGAGTGTTACCTTGAATGACTGCATTAGTGTTTGAATCTTATAGTGTGCTTTTTTAGGATGGCTGGCGGTAGATCTTCAAAGGCCTCTCGTGGTGGAGGTCACGGTGCTGCTCCGCGACCTAAGAGAGGGAGAACCAGAGTCGAGAAAGTGGTTCATGAAGAACCAGAGACCCCTCATCCGGAGGGTGGCGACGAGAGAGCCAATCTGAGAGCCTCAGTAAAGGAGGCTATGGTGGAAGAGGTTCACCAGGTCATGCAGACGATTCTACCATCTGTGGTGACCGAAGTGATCAAGGCGGTTAAGGAAGGGGAAAGGAAGGAAAGAAACAGGTCCTCGGGAGGACGAGAACAACCAGAGCCGGAAACGGTTCTCATTGATGATGAGGACGAGGAAGAAGAAGAGCCTGCGCGGAGGCGACCCGAGGCTGCAACTATGGGGCATTTATGAGATGCAAGCCCCCTACTTTCGATGGGAACGACACTGCTGCAGCTGCTAACCGGTGGGTGAGGGAAATTAAGGCTGTCCTTGATATCAGTGAATGTCGTGAAGATCAGAAGGTGAAATTCGCTACCCACTCCTTTGTGGACTCGGCTTTTGCTGGTGGGACAACATTGTTCAAGCCGAGGGTAGCAGGGCCATTGGAAGAATAAGATGGCCTGAACTGAAGAAGTTAGTGATTGAGGAATTCTGTCCTCATAGAGAGATGGACAAGTAGAAAGAGACTTCCTGCAGCTGGAGGCGGGAACGATGACACACATAGCAGTACACCACCAAATTCAATGAATGGCGCGGTTGGTGCCCGATCAAGTGACACCACTGTCATGAAGATTAAGAGATACATTCAGGGCTGCCGGCAGATATCCGTAGGCACATAATCGCCGCTCAGCCGAGCACTTTCAGGTCAGCGGTTGACTTGGCTGGAAGATTATATGATGAGAGAGAGGTGGTGGTGGCTGAGGTGAATAAGAAGGATGGTGGTGGTCGGAACTGGAATAGGAAACGATTTTATTAGGATCAGTGGTCTACGTTTGATTGATTATAGAGAATTGCAGCGGAAATCAAACAATTATTTAGCCAATTCACAAGAATACATTTGATATTCAAAGTAAGAGAAAACGGTCATAGAAAGAATTCTGCAAATCAAATGTTTCATTCAATACGCGCTTTCGTGGTGGCAAAATGTCACACCTACAATTATGTCAATCATCCCTTATATAAGAGATGTCGTGGTGGAACATTCCTTATATAGGAGATGTGACGTCTACTGATGTCATTTGATAGTGACATCTAACAGAATTATTAAAACTACTGAAAGTTAACACAACTACTGAAGATGTCAAAACAGCTGACATCTTCTTACAAAAATACTAAGTGTTAACTATCACTGCAACTACTGAAAAGAAACTACTGAAACTACATCGACTGAAGAACAAGCTCTTCAGTCATTTTACAATTACTGAAACAAAAAAGAAAACTACTGAAAGGAAACCATCACAACAACTGAAGAATGCTTCTTCAGCTGTTGTGACAAACTCTGAAAGCTTCAGTACTTGGACTTCTTGAACATCAGCTGTTGTCATCAGCTGATGTCTTCAGCTGTTGTCTTCAGTCTTTGTACTTCAGGTGTTGATCTTCAGTACTTTAGTCTTCAGCTGTTGAAGTCTTCAGTACTTTGTTCTTCAGCTGTTGCTCTTCAGACTTTGTCAAACAGCTGATCAAGTCTTCAGCAGTTGTTGCGATGTCTGTGGGACTTAGAGGTTTTTCTTATCAGGCTCATTGGTTCTTTTGGTCCAACAAACTCCCCCTGAACCAATGCAGCCAAACCTCTAAATTTATTGAAGCTGTCCCACTTATTATGGCAGAAAGATTGGTCTTTTTGTCTTCTAGATCAGCTCAGAAGTGACCCTTGTAAGCACAGGCCTGGAAAGAAGTCTCATTGATCTGTTTGGCAAAGGACGGATGGGAACTCTGTCTTGGGGAACTGGACACAAAGTTGTTACCCCAACCATGAGATCTACTTCCCAAATATGAGTCTGTACGACTCCCTTGTATATGCCTCAATGAAGGGTACTTGTTCCTCCATGGTAAGCTCTTCTGCTTCCCCTTCAAGAGTGATTCCGCCCATAGTACTCAGATAGGTATTTGACCTATTTCCCATTTTTTAGCTCCACAGTTGTTATGATTCTATATGCGAATTCATCTGGGTGAACACCCTCTAGGAACAACTGGAGCTCATTCCTTCTAACTTCCTCAAGCCTCTTATACACTAACCCTTTTTCACACTATTTTCCAGCATCTTTTATGGGGTTAGTTTAGCTTTATAGGCTTTCTTGAAGTCTTCTAGGATCTCCCAGGGTGATACTACAAAGGCCAGAGAGATCACTTCATCTACAATCTTCTTTACTTGGCCAATGTATCTCTATGGAATATTTTCTTTTGAATCCTATGAGACACCTGGGATCAGGCCAAATCCTCACTCTCCTTTTGATATTGAAATGTGTGTCTTAGAGTGTATAACCTCTGAGCATGTTTCTTCATGTTGATGATTGAAGATGTGGCAGCATATACTTTGTCAACTCTTCTCAACAATTCCTCATCATGTGTTTGTGAAGCTCTTCCTCTTCTATCTTCACTTTCACAATTTGTCTTTGAGTTTCAGGGGTAATTGTTGGAGAGTGACTTTTGGCCTTAGGCAACTGTATAACAGCTGAGATTGGCAGCCTATCTTCATCTTCATCTTCTTCTTCCTCTTCTAGCCTCAGTACCCTTTTCTTCCTCTTCAGGGGTACATCATCGGCTATTGGTTTTGTGGGTAAGGGAATTGGTTTAGGGTTGTGGTTGTGGTGGTTGTGGTGGTTTTGGTGTGGGAATGTTGACAGGCTGTTCTAGCATTTAGATGTGAGTGCAGCTTTGGATTGTTTGACCAGTTCAGTCCTGCTCCCAGCACCAGCTTCATTTAAAGCTTCAATGACCAACCCTTTGGTGTATGCTTCAAACGAACAGATCTTGGTGGTTACTGCCAAGATGCTGTCCTGGACCAAGACTTGACTTCAATCAATGATCTTCCAAGATATTTCGCTATAAACCTGATCATGATTTCCAATCTCTCCCTTTCCATTACACTATAACTGGCCATCTTGATTGTATCTCTTCTATTTCCAGCCTTCTGATCTCAGAATCTAATGTGGCTGTGTCATGACCATGTCTAAATAGCTGGTCTATAATTGTATCCATTGATCTGCTATGAGCTTCATCGGTATCTTTGACAAGTCCTTCTAATGATTTCTCTTTATCAGCTACTGACTCAACACTTTTCTTCCTTTTATATGTAATTAACGGCCCTGAGATCAGTTCTTTCTCAAACCTTTTCTTTCTCAGGCTGTTTCTCTATGTCAAGCTCTTTCTCAGCATCAACTCTTTTTCTTTTCTTTTCTTTCACTGCCTTTGACTTTGCAGTCTCCCCCTTTTTGGTTTCATTGGAGTCAAGGGTTTGGAAGGCAGAAAGAGATTTATGAACAGCATCATCAATAAGGGTTTGTAGATTTGAGGGAATCCTCTCATCAATAGCTTTATGCACTATGTCATTGATGATGGGAGTGATGAGAGGTAAGGAGTTTTGAAAGATAGCTGAGAGATGGTGCCGAGGCAGAGGCTGGTGGCTTAGTTATGTGGGTAGGCTCAGTATTTTGTAAACCTTCAATGGAAGGTGCTATCTGTGGGGATTGTGGGGTAGATGGTCTTTGATCCTGAGACATGTTGGCAAGCAGCTCTTTGAGTCTGCTCACCTCATTCTCGAGGATGGTATTAGGGGCTAGAACATCGTAGAAAAAGCCCAGGTCATCATCATTCTGAGATGAATCACCTGACCTCCTGATTGAATCAGGATGTACATGCTCTGAGTGTAGATCAGTAGTAGCATGTGCCCCTTGTTGTGGTACTGGGGACTTCCTACCTCAGGACTATGTCCTTCATCGGCAGTTGCCTCTGGTGAGGTCTTATGGATAGTACCAACTTCGTCCTGATCATTTGCTGAAGCAGAAGAATTGGCAGCCTCACCAGAAGTTCGAATCTCCGTGTCTACACTTGGAGATTGAACATGGTAACCCCGATGCTGTGGGTTATCAGAAGCACTTTGTCCTCCCCCTCAATGGCTGAGGCTATCCCAGTGGTGATTGGTATCTGGGGAGGGGGTGAGGAATGCAACTGAGTCAGCACTTTGGCAATTATTATGGTAGGACTTTGGGGGGCGGTTGCAGTGGGAAAGGGTGTGAAGCAGTATGCACCTGGGGAGAGTGGTGCGTTTCAATGGCAACCTCCTCAGTGAGGAAGGTTCCAGATGTATAGGTGCCCCAGAGGTGGTTGCTACAGGCTCCTGTTGAGAGGAAACCTGAGCGGTTGAGGGTAAGTGAGTACTTGTATCTACTAGGGGGTTAGGACCAGTAGATAATCCCGCGTTTGTGTGCAGGGGCATCCTCAGGGGACTCATTTCCTGAGTAGCTTTTTGGCTTCTTGTGTTTGGGTTGGTGGGGACTTTGGATTTGGATGTGGTGGCTGTGGGTTCCAGCTGCGTGGGTTTTCGCAGTTTGGCAGCCTGTTTGAGTGACTGGTCAGAGTTGTGCCTGGAGTATACTTCAGGCAATACAGCCGTGGCAGGGACTCCAAGGCCAACAAGTCCCTCAGCTTTAAGCTGGTTTTCTATGATGGCCATTATGACCCAAGAATATAATATCCATCGGTTAGCAATAGGCTTGGAGGCCATATCCTTGAGTTCAAGAAATAAATTT
Organism: Flaveria trinervia; assembly: GCA_025506515.1. NCBI lineage: Eukaryota > Viridiplantae > Streptophyta > Magnoliopsida > Asterales > Asteraceae > Flaveria > Flaveria trinervia. Next base: position 79,083,732 of record CM046449.1, on the reverse strand, counting down.
CAGAAAAATTAAGTTTTGTTGGTCAAGGATAGAGAATAATACCTGCTGCCACCTCGTCGAAATTTGATCCCAAGAAGAAGTCTTAGGAGCTAAGCATACATTCACCATATGAAAAATTAGTCGTCCGCATCAAATGCTTCTTCAGGATGGTAGAGGCGTTGAGGTTACCCTGGTATCCATGGTGGGCAAATGATAGATCAGTGGTGCCTTTGAATACCCAGTGGGGAAAGTGGCATCATCCAGTTGTAGGGTTTGGCGAAGGATTGCCGGAGTGATGACCACTTGACGGTTGTTGACGAACGACTGGAGAGACTCGATGTCATTCTCCCCAGTGATAAGGGTGACGTTCGTCCAAAACTGGTGTAGGGATTCGACATGAATGGTAGGATTTAGAAGGAAAGTCGTTTTGTATGGAGAGTTGACCATTAGATCAATGGCATTATCAAACTTTGTCCAAAAGGGTGATTTGGTGAGGTAAGCAACACAGTTGTGTCGTGGTTTAAGCTTCATGTTCGCCATTGATGTGAGAGAAGGTTTTGAGTTTTTGAACGTTAGGTTTGAGACGATGAGCTCTGTAAGATAAGGTATTTATAGGGTACGGGTTATAAAGCAACTGAAGGTTTAATGTGAGTTCATCAGTAGTTTTAACCGACTGATGACGTGGTATTAACCTTCCGAGGTTGAAACAACTGAAGTCTTGTTTTAGGCATCAGTAGTTATAAAACTATTGAAAACCGTGGTTTTAGCTTCAGATGTGGAAACAACTGATAACGTGGTGGTAGTCATTAGTAGTTATAAAACTACTGAAGACATGGTTTTGTCATCAGTTGTTGTAAACAGCTGATGACTTGGTGTAAGTCATCAGTAGTTGCGAAACTACTAAAGACATGGTTTTGTCATCAGTTTTAAGATGAAACAGCAGTTTTAGAAACAACTGAAAAGAAAATTCTCATCAGTAGTTTCGTCAATTCATAGCTTTTCAGCGGTTTTCATATTGTCCTCAACACTTACTCATCAGTCTTTTTGGCTGTTTTTCAGTTGTTTCATAGGACGTCAGTACTTGTCTGTTGTACTGATATCAGTAGTTATAACTACATCAGTAGTTGGACTGTATCAGTTGTAATAGAATCAGTACTTATTGTGATATGATTACAAATGATCATCAATACTTATTACTGAGATCATCAGTAGTTATCACTTATTCTAACTGCAGCATACCAAGCCTTAACACTAGGTTTTGGAAGTCGAACTATCCAAAGGCTTAGTAAAAATGTCTGCTAGCTCATTAGCACTAGGCACAAACTTTGGATCAATCAGACTTTTCTAAAACAATCCCTAATAAAATGATGTCTGATCTCTATATGTTTGGTCCTAGAGTGCTGGACAGGATTCTTGACAATGCAAAGAGTGAAGCACTGTCCATTAATAATGAAGTCTTAGTCTCTGTAATGCCATAATCCAAAAGTTGGTTCTGAAGCCAGAGTACCTGAGAAGTACAGCTTGCAGTAGCAATGTACTCTACTTCAGCAGTGGATGTAGCAACAGATGTTTGTTTCTTACTTTGCCAAGAAATCAAACAGTTGCCTAGGAATTGACATCCACTAGAAGTTGACTTTCTGGTTAACTTACACCCTGCATAGTCACTATCAGGAAAAGCAACCAATTTGCAATAGTGTCCAGTGGAATACTATAAACCTAGAGATTGTGTACCTTGCAGATATCTAAAGATCCTTTTGATTGCAATCAGGTGGGACTCTTTAGGAGCAGCCTGAAATCTAGCACAAACACAAGTTGCAAACATGATATCTGGTCTAGAAGCTGTTAAGTACATCAAGGACCCAATCATACATCTGTAAAGTGTTTCATCAACAGCTTTACCTTTCTGATCCGCATCCAGTTGTGTGGTGTTGCACATGGGAGTAGAACAGGGCTTACAATTTTGTAAATCAAACTTATTCAAAAGATCTTTTGTATATTTAGACTGATGAATGAAAGTCCCATCAGCCTTTTGTTTGATTTGCAATCCTAGAAAGAACTGTAATTCTCCCATTGCACTCATTTCAAACTTCTTATGCATTAAATTGGTAAAGATCACACACTGGGGATCAGAGGATGCAGAAATAATATCATCAACATAAATTTGAACAAGCCTTATGCTGATCCACCTTCTTAATGAATAAAGTTTATCTATGGAGCCTCTAGTGAAATTGTTTTGAAGAAGAAAATTTGATAATGTCTCATACCAGGCTCTAGGAGCTTGTTTCAACCCATAAAGAGCCTTATCAAGCTTGTATACCCAATCTGGATGTTTATTCCTCAAAACCTGGTGGTTGACACACATAAACCTCTTATTTTATTTTACCATATAAAATGCACTTTTAACATCCATTTGAAAAACTTTAAGATTGTGATATGCAGCATAGGCTAAAACAATCAAATTGCCTCCAGTCTGGCTACAGGGGCAAAGGTCTCATCATAATCAATACCTTCTTCTTGTGAAAACCCCTGAACAACCAGTCTGGCCTTGTTCTTAACAATAAGTCCATTTTCATCTGTTTTGTTCCTAAACACTCATTTAGTGCCTATTGCACACTTACTTGGGGGTAGAGGAACCAGTTCCCACACTTGCTGTTTCTTGAACTGAAGTAGCTCAGCTCTGCATGGCTTCCACCCATCCATTGTCTCTCAAAGCAACATGATAGTTCTTTGGCTCTTGCTGACTGATGAAGAGAGCATAGAAGAGAATTAGACATTGACTTCTGGTTGAGACGCCAGCATTGATACCACCAATAATTTGAGACATGGGGTGATCCTTCAGCTCTTGGTGCACAATAAGATCAGTGCAAGTGTTTGTAGCCGGTTCAGCAGCAGCAAAGTTGATTCAGATTCTTGAAACCAAGTATTAGATGACAAATCAAACAATGTAGAGGAATCAGAAATCTCATCAGCATTTGTTGTGGATGGAGCTACTGAAGCTACAGGAACATCAAGTTTAGCAGACTCAGGTAGTTGATCACTAAACTTGAAAAGGTGATTACTGATATCATCATCATCTTCAGTACCACCAGGTGGAAGACTTGCTGCAGAAGATGATTTATCCACATGATCTGCAACAGCTGGAGGTTGATAAGGAACATATTGCAGTACGTCCAGATCAAACAACTCCACAGGGTTTTGTGGAATTTTATCCTTAGGAGATTCATTAAATTCACATGCAAGTTTCTTCAATTATCTTTGTTCTGCAGTTGAAGACTCTGTAAGCCTTGCAAGTGGATGAATAACCTACAAAATACCCTGCATCCACCTTAGGATCAATTTGTAGAGTTGATCCTTTTGTTGAGAATGAAACAAGGACACCCAAAGGCTCTGAAGAATGAAATCAAAGGAGCCAAATGATGTAGAGCTTCATATGGAGTCTTCATTAACCTCTGATTTACTAACACTCTATTCTGCACAAAGCAAGCTGTATTGACAGCTTCAGCCCAAAAGGTCAAAGGCAAACCAGAGTCAGCCACATTGACCTTGCAGCTTCAATTAAAGTCCTGTTCTTTCTCTCCACTACTCCATTTTGTTCTGGAGTCCTTGGGATGCTAAACTGCCTTTTGATTCCTTTTGAAAGATAAAAATCATCAAGTGTATGGTTTCTGAATTCAGTACCATTGTCACTCCTTATACACTTGACTGATAGGGAATACTGCTTCTCAACATACAACACAAAGTTTATAATCTTCCTAGCAACCTCATCCTTTGAATGCATGAAGAAAGTCCATACAAATCTGGAGTAATCATCCACAATTACCAGACAGTATTTCTTCTTTGCCATGCTCATCACTCTCATAGACCCAAATAGATCCATGTGCAGTAACTGCAAGCAGGCAGTGGACTTAGGTTCTTCAATGGGAGGGAATGAGACTTTGTGCTATTTTCCTTTCAAACAAGCAGTGCAAGTTTCATCACAGTGGAACTCCTTTATTGATAAACCTCTCACTAAACGATTGTGGATCAGTTGGTTCATGTTTTTAAGATTAACATGACCCAGCCTTCTATGCCACTTTAGATTCCTGAGGAGAGGCTTTGGAGAACAGGAATGGATGACCCTTCAAATCAATCTTCTTTGATAAATCCAAGGCATATACCCTTCCAATCCTGTTGGCCTTCAGGAGTGTATTCATCCATTACCTTGTCAATCAGCCTCAGAACTTGGGAAGACAGAATCCTGCAGTTCTGGCTTGTGAAAAGTGCAACATGCCCTTTATCACACATCTGACGACACTCAACAGATTATGCTTGAGATTCTCCACATGGTTGACATCATCAAACAGATTTCCATTAGACACATATCCTTTCCCAATGATGTAACCTCTGGCATCATTCCAAATGAAACAAATCCCTTCTTTCCTTGAGAGTAGTCATTAAGAAGAGAACTGCTCCCAGTCATATGCATAGATCCTCCACTGTCCACATACCAGATGCTCCTTGTCATGTTAAAGAACCCTGCATAAAAGAAAACTAGTTAGATTTTGAGACCCAAACCTTTTTAGTTTTGGGTCTATTTTCATCAACAGATGTAACCATAACTTGTTTCTTATGATTGACAGCTGGTGAAGAAGGAGATGGTGTTGAAATGGATTCCTTGGATTTGGGCTTGGAGTTCCTTTTCAGTGATTTGGTCACAGGTGCATCTAGTTGGTTAACTCTCCCCAACAAATGCTGAACCATCATAACAAGTTGTGTCTGATTTGTAGCCAAAGCTTTCAGCTCTTGTGACATATCAGTACTTGTGTTTGATGAGTTCCTGTGATCCACCATTCCTCCTTAAATTAACAGACTTAGTCTGATGTTTATCATGAAAAGCACTATCAGCTGTTTTGTGATGAACCTTATCCTTCCTTTTGGATTTGGTTGAAGGATTGGGTTTATCACAATGGGATGATTGTGGTACAAACTTGGTCTCAAACTCAGTTTTCATTTCATCCATCTGGGTTTTAATGAGCTTATCTCTGTTGAGTTTGGAACCCTTTCTGTACCAACATTCATCAGAAAGATGATTGAATTTACCACATATTTCACATGGCTTATTCTTCATCTTGGATTGATCAACTGCTAATGTGGAAATTACTAAAGGTGTGCTCTTAGTACTTTCCTCCTTTTAGTACTTTTGTTCAGTACTGAAGAATCTGTAACAGCTGAAGAGTTGTTCTTCAGCTGTTCTTTGTCAGCAGTTGTTAATCCATTTATTTCAGCTGATTTGAAATGCTTTTCAGCTGTTGTAATTTGCCCTTCAGTACTTAAGTTACTTTGAGGAACAACATCTAAAATACTCAGCTTCATGTGCTTATCAGTAGTTAACCTATCAGACAATGGACTTGCTGAGGTATCAACCCTTATTTCATCTTGTGATTTTGGGAGATCACTTGGGGATGATGCACATGATGATGTGGTTTGGAGATTGCTTTCACCTTTAGATGTTACTATTGGTTTTGGAGTAAAATCTGTTGGAGGTGCAATATGGTTGTAACCAATTCCAAACTTCACATTCGAAGCAGATTGTTTACTGAGCAACATTTCAAATCCCTTGCAGGATGACACCCAGCGGTCACACTCAACTTGGGTAACTGCAAGTTTTTCTTTGAGTTCCTTATGGTTCTCAAGAATGACCTCTAGCTTAGCCTTTTCATCATTTAATTGACATTTAAGCTTATAAATCCCATCAACTTTGTCCTTAAGGACAGACTCATATTCAGCTTTTCTTTTGGAAATAGTTTGCTCAAGCTCTAGATTTTGATTTATTAAGCTACATTTGATTCTCTAATAGAGACAAATGCATCTATGCAAGATTCAGAACAAAGCTTGGCCTTAGCCTCAGAGGATACCTGGGTTACCTGTGAAGAAGATGCATTGGAGCATGAACTCTCAGTAGATTCCAGGGCCATGAGAGCTAGATTCCCAAAAGGATGTTCACCACCATGTTGACCATCACCAGCAAATAATTGCTCAGTACCAGAGAGATCATCTGGTAAACTGCTCCAGTCAACATTACCAGGGGTGAAGAAGCTGTGATGAGGTTGTGATTGAGATGGTAGAGGCTCAGGTAATGCTTGTGGTTGTTGTGCAGTAGAAACTTGGACTTGATTTGGCTGAGGCATGTAATAGCAGGGATATGGATATGACATTTGACCCTGAGGGACAAAATATGTAGGAGATACAGGTTGTGAATGATGACCAGAACTAGTAGGATGTTGCCCTCTGTTTTGTGGACTAGTGCTTGGAAAAGTCACAAAGGGTGCAGAGGAGTTAGATCCAGATGATCTACATTCTCTAGCAAAGTGTCCAAGCCTTTGGCATTTGTGACACCTCAACTTACTCTTGTCAAAACCAACTTTGGTTTTGCCAGAGAGTCCAGGAAATTTCCTGCCAGTCCTCTTGTAAAACTTCTGAGATCTGATATTAATCAAGGCCATTTGGCTCAGAATATCCATCTCTTCTAGATCATCATCAACTAATCCTTTCAGATCATCCATGATAAAACATAAATTGACACTATTACAGCCTGAGTGACTATCAACACCAACAAATGCATGATCTGAACTGTTTGAAGAAAAATCTATATGCTCGTCATAATTACTTTCAGATGCAGCATATTCTGACTCATGACCAACCAAGGCAGTGTTCCCTGATACAAAGTCATCAGTGAGCTTTCCAGATGATGCCAGTTTCCTTTTCTGATCTATCTCTCTCTCAAATGTAAGCAGTTTCCCATGAAGTTGGGTGAGAGATAGTTTATCCAGATTTGCACTGGAGCGTAGGACAATAGTGTATGTGTCCCATCTCTCAGGCAGTGATCTGAGGAATCTGTTATTCATCTGGCTATTGGTATATTCATGTTTGACCATTTTTAGCTCAGAGATCAAACAGGAAAAACGCTCAAACTGTTGAGTCAGTGTCTCACCCTTCCTATGAGAGAATGTTTCATATTGTTGGGCAAGGATTTCTCTGTTGTTTGCCAAGACCTCATCAGTTCCACCAAATTGTTCCTTCAGTGCATTCCAGAGGTCATGAGCAGTTTCATGATGCATAAGCCCTGAATAAATTTCATTCGGCAGTGCCATGGCCAGAATTCCATGGGCTTTAGCATCAATCTCAAACAGTTTCCTATCTTCATCTGAGTATTGTTCCTTCTTCTTCGGAACCATTTGATTGGTTTCCGGATTGTTCACCATAGGCTTATGTGGACCATGTACCACAGATGTCCAACAACCTGAATTGTTAACAGACAGGTGATGAAGCATTCTTCGTTGCCATATGTTGTACTCAGTCCTAACCAGCATCGGAGGCTTGGTTGAGGAACCGGTATTGTGAGGGTCATTAGAAGGAGTAGTCATTCTCATATTCAACCAAAATCAATTAAGTTTTAACAGATTTAGAACCAAAAAACACAACAAACCAAATTGAACCAAAAGAAAACAGAAAGCAATTGAATGAAAGTAGCAGAAATTCAATTGAACTATAACCAATTCTTGTAAATATGCTAATTCAATCAAATGCAGATATCGAATAGCAGTTTCAATGATCACTTGTTAGATTGATCAATGATTAACCTCCTCTGATACCAATTGTTAGGATCAGTGGTCTACGTTTGATTGTTTAGAGAGATTGCAGCGGAATCGAACAATTATTTAGCCAATTCACAAGAATACATTTGATATTCAAGGTAAGAGAAACGTTTATAGAAAGAATTCTGCAAATCAAATGTTTCATTCAATACGCGCTTTCGTTGTGGCAAAATGTCACACCTACAATTATGTCAATCATCCCTTATATAAGAGATGTCGTGATGGAACATTCCTATATAGGAGATGTGATGTCTGCTGATGTCATTTGATAGTGACATCTAACAGAATTATTAAAACTACTGAAAGTTAACACAACTACTGAAGATGTCAAAACAGCTGACATCTTCTTACAAAAATACTAAGTGTTACTATCACTCACTGCAACTACTGAAAAGAAACTACTGAACTACAACGACTGAAGAACAAGCTCTTCAGTCGTTTTACATTACTGAAACAGAAAAGAAAACTACTGAAAGGAACCATCACAACAACTGAAGAATGCTTCTTCAGCTGTTGTGACAAACTCTGAAAGCTTCAGTACTTGGACTTCTTGAACATCATGTTGTCATCAGCTGATGTCTTCAGCTGTTGTCTTCAGTCTTTGTACTTCAGCTGTTGATCTTCAGTACTTTAGTCTTCAGCTGTTGAAGTCTTCAGTACTTTGTTCTTCAGCTTTTGCTCTTCAGACTTTGTCAAACAACTGATCAAGTCTTCAGCAGTTGTTGCGATGTCTGTGGGACTTAGTGGTTTTTCTGATCAGGCTCATTGGTTCTTTTGTCCCAACAGATTTGGACGTGGTAGAGCCGCTCCAAACATAAGCGACAAAGGTGGGTGACCAACGTTGGTCACATCTGGTGCAGGGATAAAGAAGTGTGGAAAATGTGGAAGGGAGCATACTGGTGAGTGTAGGATGGAATGAATGTATGCTTCAGGTGTGGCCACCTGGCCATATCGCTAGAGACTGTAGATGTCACACCCTCAAAATCCACTTGCGGAGTTTTACCGCGAGGCGTGTGAACAAACCAGGATCACAGTCAATAGTTACTCAGAACGACTCTAAATGCCATAATTTAAACAAAATCAACCAAAATACAAACTTTAAAATGCGGAAGCGTTTTGAAAACAACCCAAGTCAATAAAGTATAACTATGGCAAAACAAGTGCCAACCCAAAAGAGTAAACTATAATTGTTAAAATGTTAAATTGTCTTGAAGCATCGTGTCTTAAAATGCAATGAACCGTGCAGTGCTCCTATGGCAAGCAAGCTAAGGACCTGAGAAAAGCATACTAAAATGTCAACACATAGGTTGGTGAGTTCAAGAGTTTGAGTTCAATAAACATGTAAACAGTGTGATATATATAAGCAGTGTATGGTAATAGATAGCTAGTCTATTATCAGTAATATTAATACATAGTGATTTTGCAATTGAAGCTGACTGTGATAGTTGTTGCCTCCTGTCACGACTTACCATGTCGTGACAATGTTCAATAGGACAAATTGCACCCGGTTGACCTCGAGTCACACAGGTGGGGCTCGTCAGACCCAGTAGTACTACCCAAGTTTCCCCGCTATTCAAATATTAACAATTCAAAAGTGTGAGGACTTTTCCCATGGTAAACAGCACTATAGTAATATTATACACAACTTAAATATTTAAAAACGTTCGTAAATACCAGTATGCTATCTCCCCCAAAAGAGATTAAATAAAGAGTGGGCATGAACTCACCTGATGTATGCAAAGAGTACTTAGGGTTTATTTGAGAAACGAGAGGATAGCCAACCTTCACAGGTTACCTAGATCATGTGAGTACATAAGTACGTGTAAATAAAAGACATGTGAAACCCTAATCATACCAAAACCAAAGACTCAAGCTTCCAGAAAAATAGACACGTTTGACCTAGTTGACCCCCGTTTGACCCGTTGGTGACATTATGAGTTATAATTCAAATAAAGCCAATGAGCACATACAACATACATGATTAACATTCAAATAGTATCATACATATGCTATATCAACCAGGTGTATCACTTAGATCATCATACAATCAAGTACTATACAAGTCATGCGAATCTAGAACATTAACATATCCATTAGTCATAATACAACTAACACGTCACACAAAGTTCAACCATTCATCACATGCCATGTGAAGCCACTCACGACTTCACATCCTAAACCCTGCCAATCCTACTAAGTAGGGGCCTCAGATCCGCACGCGTGTATAATGATCATAACCATATTCTTTAAGCATATGCATTGCATTCACAACATCACAACAATCAATTACCAGACCCAAGCATGATGTCCTACTACTACACAACATCCAAACCATACATGATCACAAAGTCCAAATATCACCCATGATTATCCAAGCATGCCATACAACTAATTTAACACGTTCTATCACACTAGAATTTATCCTTGAACATACTAGCAGGCTCCTATCATCCCAAACATGATCATAACATCATACTTCAACGTTTACACAAATAAAGTTTCCCTTTTGGGAAAGAACATCCCAAAATCTATCAAACATCCAAAGCATACATGAATTCATCAATAATATACCAATTCAAGCTCATACTAACATCTAAGCATGATCAACCACATCCAAACATCATAATTCACCAATTCATATCCAAAAGTTACTATCTTTGTAATGTATGAACTATAACATGTTTTCTTGAATTTCTAATGATCACAACAACAATCTAACATCTAATTATCACCATGAACACATCCATAACATCATAACATCCATAGTTCAACATTTCATGCAAATAAAGTTACTATTATTAGTAACCTATGAACATCAACCCTAAATCATCAATTTCTTGCAAGATTCATGATTCCTAACATTCATACAACTTATTAATCACCACACATTCATCAAACAACCATCATTCACCCATAATCATGCCCAAAATCGAATTAGGGTTTGACTAGAATCAAAACCCATGATTAACCCACTACAAATGTAATTCATCCATGATCGACGTTAACTAACATGCATTCAACCTAACTAACACATAAACATCATCAAACAACATCCAATTCGACCTAATGAGGGTCAATTTCGAATCTAAGGTTCGGCCCTAATGAACCATTCACAAAAACTCGAAAAACCTAACCTTTAAACGTGTAATTGCTTGAAATTGATGTTTCCAAGTGTTCTAACCTTAAAATCGAACCAATGTCGTGTTTCTTTGCTTGATCTTGATCGAATTCGAAGATGGAGAGGGGAAGAAGTTTGATTGCGGCCGAAGGGTGGCTTGGAGGCTAGGGTTTGTTTTATTAATTTTTTTATTTACATATTTACCCTTTTAACCCTTGTAATTGTATTTTATAAAAACTAAGCTTTAAACTCTTTGTAAAGTGTTTTTAACTTCATAATATAAAGATATAAACTATAAACCATTATATATCTTATCTTTATAAAAAAACACAAGACATACGAATAAATAGGCACGTTTCCGCGTTACGCGATAAATTCTTTAATTAACCTTTTAAAAATGTGTAAACACATAAACATAACCCAATATTCACATAATCACTTAGATTCACATCAAATTAACATTATTCATTATTATTAGGTCACCAACGTTAAACGACAACTAGTGTGTGCTCACGACACGTGTATACAAGACTTAACGGAACTAACGGAGTTTGTAACGGAAATTTACCGGATGTCACATTATCCCCATGTTGAAAGAATTTTCGTCCCGAAAATTGCGTTACATGGTGAGAGTGTTCCATCACTGGTTTCCATCACTGGTCTACTGCATTGGCACACAGAAATCGAAATCGGTGAGTTTTGGATGAGTTGTCACATCATCCCCATGTTGAAAGAAATTTCGTCCCGAAATTTAAATCAATACCTTCGTCTGCTGGCATCGTCCCTTCGAATAGTTGAGGGTACTTAAGCTTCATTTGATCTTCCCGTTCCCATGTGAGTTCCGGTCCACGTCGCGAATTCCAACGGATTTTAACAATAGGTATCTTGCTTTGCTTAAGTGTTTTCACCTCACGATCCATCACCTCAACTGGTTCTTCACAAAACGCAATTGTTCATCCACCTGAATTTCTTCTAGTGGTACGACCGTCGTTTCATCAGTTATGCACTTCTTCAAGTTTGACACGTGAAATACATCATGAATTCCACTTAGCGAATCAGGTAGGGCTAATCGATAGGCTACTGGACCTATTCTTCCACTATCTCAAATGGTCCAACGTACCTCGGATTTAGTTTCCCTCGTTTACCAAACCGAACTACGCCTTTCCATGGTGAGACTTTCAACAAAACCTTGTCACCAACCTGAAACTCTAAAGGTTTCCGTCTCTTGTCAGCATAACTCTTTTGCCTGTCTCGCGCGCTGCAGCCATACGGTTCCGTATCTGTATAATTTTCTCAGTCGTCTCATGAATTAACTCGGGACCTGTTATCTGACTATCACCAATTTCTGCCCAGCAAACGGGTGATCGACATTTTCTCCCATACAACGCCTCGAAAGGTGCTGCCTGTATACTAGTGTGATAACTGTTGTTATAAGAAAACTCCACCAATGGCAGGTGAATTTCCCAGTTATTCCCAAAGTCAATCACACAAGCACGTAGCATATCCTCCAACGTGTTATAGTACGCTCACTCTGACCATCCGTCTGTGGATGATATGCAGTACTCATATCCAAACGTGTACCCAAGGATTTCTGCAATGATTGCCAGAAATGTGACGTGAAACGAGCGTCACGGTCAAAGATAATTGAGATCGGTACCCCGTGTCTCGAAACGATCTCCTTGAGGTACAGGCGAGTTAACTTCTCCATCTTGTCGGTTTCCTTTATTGCAAGGAAATGAGCAGACTTTGTCAATCGATCCACAATAACCCATATCGTGTCACAACCAGTACTAGTCGGGGTAGCTTAGTAATAAAATCCATGGAGATTTGTTCCCATTTCCACATTGGAATCTCGGGTTGTTGTAATAGTCCGGATGGTTTTTGATATTCCACTTTACCTTCGAGCAGGTCAAACACTTGCTCACATACGTAGCTACATCCGCTTTCATGTTAGGCCACCAATAGTGAGCCTTTAGGTCATGATACATCTTGTCGGATCCAGGATGTATAGAATACTTAGATTTGTGTGCCTCGCTCATAACTAAATCTCTCAGATTTCCATGAACAGGCACCCAAAGTCTATCCATGAAATACCGAATTCCATCCTCTTTCATCACTAGCTGCTTATCCATTCCCCTTAACATTCAGAACCAATATTTTCACCTTTAAAGCTTCTATTTGTGCCTCCTTAACTTGTTCGGGCAGTTGGGTACTGATAGTAAGCTGTAAAGCTCGCACCGTCGGGGTTTAGCTGTTTCCTTCCTGCTTAAAGCATCGGCAACTACGTTCGCCTTTCCCGGATGATACTTAATTGCGCAATCATAATCATTTAGTAGTTCCACCCAACGTCTCTGCCTCATATTCAACTCTTTTTGCTCAAAGATATGTTGAAGACTCTTGTGATCGGTGTAGATAGTGCACTTGGTACCGTACAAATAATGTCTCCAGATCTTTAAGGCAAAAACTACTGCACCCAATTCTAAGTCATGGGTAGTATAGTTCTTCTCATGAACCTTTAGTTTTCTCGAGGCGTAAGCTATCACTTTGTCTCGTTGCATCAAGACACAACCCAATCCTTGAATGGATGCATCGCAATACACCACAAAGTCATCTGTTCCCTCTGGTAATGCTAATATCGGGGCAGTACAGAGTTTTTGTTTTAATAATTGGAAAGCTGATTCTTGACTCTCAGCCCATTTGTATGTCGTTCCTTTGTGAGTCAAGGCTGTGAGAGGTTGTGCGATCTTAGAAAATCCTTCTATGAATCGGCGGTAATATCCTGCTAATCCAAGAAATTGTCTTATCTCGCTTGGTGTTTTGGGTGTAGTCCAATTCTTTATCGCCTCAATTTTGGCAGGATCAACGTGTATTCCTTTCTCATTAACAATATGACCTAGGAATTGTACTTCTCTTATCCAAAAGTCACACTTTGAGAATTTAGCATACAGCTGCTCATTTTTCAACAGTTCCAAGATCATTCGTAAGTGCTCTTCATGCTCCTCCTTGGTCCTAGAGTATATCAGTATATCATCGATGAACACAATGACAAACTGATCAAGATAAGGTTTGCACACGCGGTTCATGAGGTCCATGAACACAGCAGGTGCATTAGTCAACCCAAAAGGCATGACCAAGAACTCATAATGACCATAACGAGTACGAATGCAGTCTTGGAATGTCTTCTTCTCGAACTCTGAGTTGATGATAACCAGATCTCAAGTCAATCTTCGAGTAATAGCTTGATCCTTGAAGCTGATCGAACAAGTCGTCGATACGAGGTAAAGGGTATCGGTTCTTGACTGTTACTTTGTTTAACTCTCGATAATCGATGCACATCCGAATGTGCCATCCTTCTTCTTAACAAAGAGTACAGGAGCTCCCCAAGGTGATGTACTAGGTCGAATAAAGCCCTTATCCAAAAGCTCCTGAAGTTGTGACGACAACTCCTGTAGTTCGTTTGGTGCTAATCGATAAGGTGCCCTAGCAATCGGAGCTGCGCCGGGAGTCAACTCATCTGGAATTCCACTTGGCGGTGCGGTGGTAATCCAGGAAGATCTTCTGGGAACACCTCCGGAAAGTCGCGTACTACGGGATATCCTCCATTCTCTTTTCTTCCTTTCGCTTATCGGTTACAAGTGCTAGGATAGCCACACGGCCCTTTCGTAACAACTTTTGAGCTTTCATATACGAGATGATGCCTATCACAGCACCACTCCTATCACCTTTGACGGTAAGAACTTGATCACCAACCGGGATCCGTATAATCTTCTCGTGACATATGACTTCCGCTTGCTTGCTAGAGAGCCAATCCATGCCTATCACAACATCAAAATCCCCAGCGTAACAGGCATGAGATCTATAGCGAAAGTATGACCAGCAAGTTCTATCCTACAGTCTTTAAGGATATGCGTTACATGGATTTGTTTACCGTCGGCTAATTCCACAGTGTACTTAGATTCTAAAGCAGAGGGTATATCACTTAAAAGACTACAGAATTTTAAGGACACAAAACTCCTATCGGCTCCAGTATCAAATAGTACCGTAGCAAAACAACCATTAACAGGGAATCTACCGGTAACAGTTGTGGGATCATTTAGAGCCTCACCTGAGCCAATGACGAAGGCTCTCCCTTTGGCTCCATCTTTATTGCCGCCATTTCCAGTGCCATTTCCACCATTGTTGTTATTATTACCATTGTTGTTGTTGTTCCCATGGTTGTTGGTGTTGTTGTTGTTGTTGTTGCCATTTCCGTTCCTCCTTAGTTGTGGGCAGTTTCGCTTGTAATGCCCTTCTTTCCCACACTCAAAACAACCCTTGGGAGTTTTTGAGATTGTTGTGGCCTCCTCATTAGTTCACCACGGCAATCCTTCGCAGCGTGTCCAATCTTTCCACAACGTTGACACTTGAAGCTATCACACCGTCCCACATGGTGGTAGTTACACCGTGGGCATTTGGGATGTCTGCCGCCGTAACCGCTGGGTCCTTGGTTATTTGGGGCAGTTTGGTTGAAATTGCGGTTATTATCGAACCGCCGCTGCTGCTGCTGAACTGGCTGTTGCTGCTGTTGGGATTGTTGTTGACCGCCAGACGATGATGATGATGATTTGTTATTGCTGTTGTTGGGAGCATCCCACTTCCTTTTGTTGTCGGGCACGCTCACCACAGCGCCCGTTTGGGTAACCGCCCTTGCTCTACCGCCTGATCAGTAAGTTTATGGGCAATTTGGATGGCCTGCTGAATCGTAGTTGGGTTAGAAGCTGTTACCATACTTTGGATTTCAGGCACCAATCCTCGTATGTAGTGCTCGATTCTCTTATGTGTCTCATTAACCATTCCTGGACATAATGTAGCCAACTCATGAGTACGGGTCGTGTAAGCCTCAATTTCTGAACCCTTCATCTTGAGTGCCAGAATTCCATCTCCAGTTTTTGCACCTCGTTTCGAGGACAATACTCCTCGATCATCATATCCTTGAACTCATTCCAGGAAGTCCATTTGCCATCGCTTGTCCAAGCATCTGGACTTGCGCGTTCCACCAAGACAGAGCAGCACCCTCCAAAGTCCCGGTGGCATACTTTACTTGATCCGCCAGTGGACAGTTACATTTGGAGAAAACGGACTCAGTCTTCTCAAACCAGCGTACAAGCCCTACAGCACCCTCTATACCGCTGTAGGTGTGTGGTTTACAGTCCATGAAGGACTTGTATGTACACACTGGTGGTCCTGTTTTAACACAACACACATTAATCAAACATCCCCTACAGTTATAAAGGATATTAGATTTGTTTTTCTGTCATTGTTTACCTACTGGCTGACCCGCGTGGGCAGCAACCACCGCCGCCTGAACATGCTCATTAATTAGAGCAGCCAATTCTGCGGAGTCATGTTAATAGCACCACCACCCTGTTCTCCGGTGCCACGTCCACGTCCGCGTCCACGACCACGTCCACGTCCACGTCCACGTCCACGAGCGTCCATTCTTTTCACTTTATATTCACAATACAATAATGAGTAACATCATACACATTTAACTCATTCAAACGTAGTAAACAGTAAATGAAAGAAATAACGTATCATCACAACCACAACATTCATAACAAAAATAATAACCAAAGTAAATAAATTGCAATAAGTCACAATGTATTTAGCAATGTCAAAATTGAAGTTTTGTCGTTCGTGTGGGGAAACAACCCTTCCCACATAGGTTTCAAAAAGAAAACACTACGTAGTCTAAGTCATATAAAGAAGTCAATCGACAATGTCTGACCCATCACTATCATCCTCCATCTCCTCCGGTTCCTCTTCCTCGGGATCCTCCTCATCCTCAGAGTCTGCGGCAGGAGCAGGAGCTATAGCAATCTGGAGTGCTGCTAGTTGAGCTTCTAAAATGGCAATCCTATTATCGGCTATGGCTTCCCGCTGTTCACGAGCAGTCACGCGTTCTTGGAGTGCCATAACACCATCTTGCATATGGTGACAACCGTTCAGCGTTTTCCCGTGTTCTTCCTTGAGTTCGTCCAATTGATGTCTCAGGTTGTACACCTCTTGCTGTAGTGTACAGACATCACTCGTGAGTCGTCTTACACGATGTTGTTCAGTATCCAGTGCAGCCATTAGCGCAGCAATCAGTTGCTCGTTGGACTGCGCCGTTCGTGGGAGTGAAAGCATGGGTTGATTGGCATTGTTCCTAGTCCTTGGCTTTAGGACAGGTACGCGTTCCCTAAACATGATGTGGTCAACGAACCTAGGATAAGAACGCCAGTCTCACGGAGGGTCACGCTTCATCAATGCGAATGGTTGATCCCAGTCAATCTCCTCTCGGGGATAAGCCAGTCGGGCCAATCGAATCCATCATCAGGTACAGGTGCGGGAGGTGGGGATCAGATCGTGTAGGTGATTCGGGTGTTTACCCGGAGCTCTTGAAGACGATGCCATGCTGCAGAGAGTGTGACGTGTATGCCAATGAGTATACAGTAAATGGGAGTAAGGCACAGGTAACTAATTAACTGTGTGCGGTTATAGTCTAGTGTGTATGCAACCTAGTTCCCTATAACCAATGGCTCTGATACCAATCTGTCACACCCTCAAAATCCACTTGCGGAGTTTTACCGCGGCGTGTGAACAAACCAGGATCACAGTCAATAGTTACTCAGAACGACTCTAAATGCCATAATTTAAACAAAATCAACCAAAATACAAACTTTAGACAATGCGGAAGCGTTTTGAAAACAATCCAAGTCAATAAAGTATAACTATGGCAAAACAAGTGCCAACCCAAAAGAGTAAACTATAATTGTTAAAATGTTAAATTGTCTTGAAGCATCGTGTCTTAAAATGCAATGAACCGTGCAGTGCTCCTATGGCAAGCAAGCTAAGGACCTGAGAAAAGCATACTAAAATGTCAACACATAGGTTGGTGAGTTCAAGAGTTTGAGTTCAATAAACATATAAACAGTTGTGATATATATAAGCAGTGTATGGTAATAGATAGCTAGTCTATTATCAGTAAATATTAATACATAGTGATTTTGCAATTGAAGCTGACTGTGATAGTTGTTGCCTCCTGTCACGACTTACCATGTCGTGACAATGTTCAATAGGACAAATTGCACCCGGTTGACCTCGAGTCACACAGGTGGGGCTCGTCAGACCCAGTAGTACTACCCAAGTTTCCCCGCTATCAAATATTAACAATTCAAAAGTGTGAGGACTTTTCCCATGGTAAACAGCACTATAGTAATATTATACACAACTTAAATTTTAAAAACGTTCGTATAAATACCAGTATGCTATCTCCCCCAAAAGAGATTAAATAAAGAGTGGGCATGAACTCACCTGATGTATGCAAAGAGTACTTAGGGTTTATTTGAGAAACGAGAGGATAGCCAACCTTCACAGGTTACCTAGATCATGTGAGTACATAAGTACGTGTAAATAAAAGACATGTGAAAACCTAATCATACCAAAACCAAAGACTCAAGCTTCCAGAAAAATAGACACGTTTGACCTAGTTGACCCGTTTGACCCGTTGGTGACATTATGAGTTATAATTCAAATAAAGCCAATGAGCACATACAACATACATGATTAACATTCAAATAGTATCATACATATGCTATATCAACCAGGTGTATCACTTAGATCATCATACAATCAAGCACTATACAAGTCATGCGAATCTACAACATTAACATATCCATTAGTCATAATACAACTAACACGTCACACAAAGTTCAACCATTCATCACATGCCATGTGAAGCCACTCACGACTTCACATCCTAAACCCTGCCAATCCTACTAAGTAGGGGCCTCAGATCCGCACGCGTGTATAATGATCATAACCATATTCTTTAAGCATATGCATTGCATTCATAACATCACAACAATCAATTACCAGACCCAAGCATGATGTCCTACTACTACACAACATCCAAACCATACATGATCACCAAAGTCCAATATCACCCATGATTATCCAAGCATGCCATACAACTAATTTAACACGTTCTATCACACTAGAATTTATCTTGAACATACTAGCAGGCTCCTATCATCCCAAACATGATCATAACATCATACTTCAACGTTTACACAAATAAGTTTCCCTTTTGGGAAAGAACATCCCAAAATCTATCAAACATCCAAAGCATACATGAATTCATCAATAATATACCAATTCAAGCTCATACTAACATCTAAGCATGATCAACCACATCCAAACATCATAATTCACCAATTCATATCCAAAAGTTACTATCTTTAGTAACGTATGAACTATAACATGTTTTCTTGAATTTCTAATGATCACAACAACAATCTAACATCTAATTATCACCATGAACACATCCATAACATCATAACATCCATAGTTCAACATTTCATGCAAATAAAGTTACTATTATTAGTAACCTATGAACATCAACCCTAAATCATCAATTTCTTGCAAGATTCATGATTCCTAACATTCATACAACTTATTAATCACCACACATTCATCAAACAACCATCATTCACCCATAATCATGCCCAAAATCGAATTAGGGTTTGACTAGAATCAAAACCCATGATTAACCCACTAACAACATGTAATTCATCCATGATCGACGTTAACTAACATGCATTCAACCTAACTAACACATAAACATCATCAAACAACATCCAATTCGACCTAATGAGGGTCAATTTCGAATCTAAGGTTCGGCCCTAATGAACCATTCACAAAAACTCGAAAAACCTAACCTTTAAACTTGTAATTGCTTGAAATTGATGTTTCCAACGTGTTCTAAACCTTGAAATCGAACCAATGTCGTGTTTCTTTGCTTGATCTTGATCGAATTCGAAGATGGAGAGGGGAAAGAAGTTTGATCGCGGCCGAAGGGTGGCTTTGGAGGCTAGGGTTTGTTTTATTAATTTTTTTTATTTACATATTTACCCTTTTAACCCTTGTAATTTGTATTTTATAAAAACTAAGCTTTAAACTCTTTGTAAAGTGTTTTTAACTTCATAATATAAAGATATAAACTTATGAAAACCATTATATATCTTATCTTTATAAAAACACAAGACATACGAATAAATAGGCACGTTTCCGCGTTACGCAATAAATTCTTTAATTAACCTTTTAAAAATGTGTAAACACATAAACATAACCCAATATTCACATAATCACTTAGATTCACATCAAATTAACATTATTCATTATTATTAGGTCACCAACGTTAAACGACAACTAGTGTGTGCTCACGACACGTGTATACAAGACTTAACGGAACTAACGGAGTTTGGTAACGGATATTTACCAGATGTCACATAAGAAGCTGAGGGCGGAGTGCTCGGAGTGGGGAATAAGAAGCTGAAGAAGGAGGGTAGAGGGCAGGTGCTAGAGCTTACACTATGACCCGGGAGGAAGCCAGAGCTGATCCCGATGTTGTGTCAAGTATGTTTCTGGTAAACCAAACTTATGCCTCTGTATTGTTTGATTCTGGTGCTAGCAGGAGTTTTATTTCCAATAATTTCTGTGCTAAGTTTCCTGTTAGTAGTATAAAGGTCAGTGCACCACTCGATCTAGAAACTGCTATCGGTAAGTCCACTAGAATTACTGATGTGGTAGAGGACTGTGCCATAGAACTAGAAGGTCATAGGTTTGCTGCTATATTACATGTGATACCCCTAGGTGGATTTGATGTAGTACTAGGGATGGACTGGTTAGCAACCTATGAAGCAAACATCGTGTGTCGCAAGAAGATGATTCGATTAGTTGCGTCCGATGGGAGTTTGGTTACGATTTATGGAGATCGCGTCACGACGATTCCAAAAGTGATTTCGATGGAGATGGCAAGAAAGTGCATGAGGCATGGATGTAGTGCCTACTTGGCCTACGTAAAGGATGTGGATGCGCCATCACCGCAACTATCTGATGTACCAATTGTGTGTGACTTTCCGGACGTATTCTCGGAAGACTTACCCGGTGTGCCTCCGAATCACGAGATTGAGTTCCAAATTGACTTGATACCCGGTGCTCAACCCGTTGCCAAAGCACCGTATCGATTAGCTCCCACAGAAATGAAAGAACTCATGGAACAGTTGCAAGAGCTGCTCGATAAGGGGTTCATTAGACCGAGTATCTCTCCCTGGGGTGCTCTGGTCCTGTTTGTGAAGAAGAAAGACGATAGTATGAGGATGTCTATTGACTATCGAGAGCTGAACAAGTTAACGGTGAAGAACCGATACCCCCTACAAGAATAGATGATCTGTTTGACCAGCTCCAAGATTCCAGTTGGTTTTCAAGGATAGATCTTCGATCTGGTTACCATCAGCTGAAGGTGAAGGAGCAGGATATCCCTAAAACCGCTTTTCGCAGGTGCTACGGTCACTATGAATTCCTTGTTATGTCATTTGGTCTGACCAATGTGCCAGCTGCCTTTATGGATTTGATGAATCAGGTGTGCCGGCCTATATTGGATAGATCAGTGATTGTGTTCATTGATGACATTCTGATATACTCGAGGTGTGAAGAAGAGCATGCCAGTCATATTGGGGAGGTGTTAGAGACCTTAAGAAGGGAGAAGTTGTATGCCAAATTCTCCAAATGCGCGTTCTGGTTACGCGAAGTTCAACTCTTAGGTCACGTGATAAATCCAGTGGGGATTATGGTAGACCCTGCTAAGGTGGAGACTGTGATGCAATGGAAGTCTCCAAGGACGCCATCCGAGATTCGTAGTTTCTTGGGGTTGGCGGGGTATTATCGAAGGTTCATTCAGGACTTTTCCAAGATCACTTCTCCACTGACCAAGTTGACCCGAAAGGATATAAAGTTTACGTGGGGCCAAGCTCAAGAAAAGGCGTTGGAGGAGTTAAAGGTAAGGTTGACTCAAGCTCCTGTCTTGTCATGACCCGAAGGAAGTGAGGATTTGGTAGTATACTCAGATGCTTCTTACTCGGGGTTGGGCTGTGTATTAATGCAGAGAGGGAAGGCTATAGCCTATGCATCCTGACAGTTGAAAGTTCATAAGGTCAACTACCCTACTCATGACTTGGAGCTAGCAGCCGTGGTCTTTGCACTAAAGATTTGGAGGCACTATCTCTACGGGACGAAGTGTACCATTGTTACCGACCACAAGAGCTTGAAGTACTTCTTCGAGCAGAAGGATCTGAACATGAGGCAGAGGCGATGGTTGGAGATTATAAAGGATTATGATTGCGAGATCCATTACCATCCGGGCAAAGCCAACGTGGTGGCCGATGCTCTTAGCCGGAAGGAGAGGCCCGAGCCGATTCGGGTGAAAGCATACCAACTAATCATGACCTCTGATGTAATGAAGCAAGTGAAGGAGTTTCAAGATGAGGCATTAAAAGAAGATCATCTAAACTCTGAAAGAATGAGAGGTCTGGTTGGGGAACTGAGTGAAAACACACTTGGTGTTAAAACGCGATTTGGACGGGTGTGGATTCCTCGTTTCGGGGATCTACACTTGGTATCAAGATATGAAGAAAGATTATTGGTGGCCAAGTATGAAGCATGACGTGGTGGAGTATGCGAGTAAGTGCCTTACTTGCTTACAGGTGAAGGCGGAACACCAGAAGCCGTATGAGAAGATCCAACCTTTGGATACACCAGAATGGAAGTGTGAGTACATCACCATGGATTTCATTACAAAGCTACCACGTACTCCGAAGGGGTACGATGCCATATGGGTGATTGTTGACCGCTTCACGAAGAGTGCTCACTTCCTACCGATCTGTGAGACATATTCATCCGAGAGGTTGGCTGACTTGTTCATCAAGGAGATTGTAACTCTTCATGGTATGCCGGTGTCCATTGTGTCTGATCGTGACACCCGGTTTACGTCTAAATTCTGGAAGGAGGTCCACGATGCCATGGGGACGAGGTTACATATTAGCACGGCTTATCACCCCCAAACTGATGGTCAGTCAGAGAGGACTATTCAGACGTTGGAGGACATGCTTCGGGCATGTGTAATCTAATTTGGTGAAAGTTGGGGCGACCACTTACCGTTAGCCGAATTCTCATACAACAATAGCTATCATGCCAGTATTGGTATGCCACCATATGAGATGCTATACAGTAGGAGATGCAAAACACCCATTTGTTAGGGTGACATTGGTCAGAAAGAGTTGGGAAGCATCGAGGTAATCAAGGCTACGAATGAGAAGCTTGAAAAGGTTAAAGCCTTCATGAAGGCAACCAAAGATAGACAGAAGTCGTATGCCGATAAACGACGTAGACCAATTGAATTCCAGGTGGGTGACCGGGTTATGTCGAAGGTCTCACCTTGGAAGGGTATTATCAGATTCAGGAAGCGGGACAAGTTGAGCCCAAGATATATAGGCCCTTTCTGAATCATTGCTCGAGTAGGAGAGGTGGCCTATAGATTGGAGTTGCCAGATGAGTTAAGTGGAATTCACCCGACATTCCATGTATCTCATTTGAGAAAGTGTATAGCTGATGAAGACATGATTGTCCCACTAGAGGACATTGAAGTTGATGAAAGGCTCAATTATGTGGAGCAACCAGT
This sequence comes from Flaveria trinervia, assembly GCA_025506515.1. Taxonomy (NCBI): domain Eukaryota; kingdom Viridiplantae; phylum Streptophyta; class Magnoliopsida; order Asterales; family Asteraceae; genus Flaveria; species Flaveria trinervia. The sequence continues at coordinate 79,060,463 of CM046449.1, read as the reverse complement.
GGCAATCATCGATCGTAAAGAGAAGAGGCTGAGAAATAAAGTGGTTCCTCTTATGCGTGTATAGTGGAAGCACAGGAAGGGATCCGAGTCTACATGGGAGACTGAGGAGGAGATGAGGCAGCATTATCCGCGTCTGTTTGAGGAATAAAAGGTTCCAGGGACAAAACCTATATAAGGGGGTGGACTTGTAACATCCGGTTATTTTTTTTGTAAAAGACATGATATAAAGAATAAAAGAAAGAAAGGCAATTAAGTCCAAGTGGAGGGACTAAAAGTGTAGAAAGGACAAAAATCTTTGAAAAGTTGGTGTAAAGGTGGGCATGGCCGCCCACCCTCACTTCACATCACCATTTCTTCGGTTTTAGAGAGAGAGAGAGCAGGAGAGAACTCTCGGCTAGTGAAAGAAGAAGAAGAAGTGAACGAATTCAAGGTAAGAATTCGTGGTTTTTATGTGTTTATGATGGGTTTTATCCCGGTTATGTGTTTATGTGCTTATGGGTTGTGTTTGTGCTCGGGTGTGTGTGTTTTTGGATGTTGTTTCTAGGTGTTTTGAACTATTTGCAAGCGGGTAAAAAGGAAGAACACCCAAGTTGCACCAGGTGAGTTCTAGACCCCGTTTTTTACTTATTTTCAAACATCTTTGGGGTTGAAAATGTATTTAAATGATTTTCCAATGTTTGAGTATGTATGCTTGTATGTATTGTGCATGATTGAATGTGATTCTTGAATGCTCATAGGTTGTTCACGTTTAGAATAGCCACATTAAGCTTTGAACATATGTATTTGATGATTGGGTTGAAAACATACTGGAAATATGTTGAACAGAAGGTCCATGCGCCTAGATAAGGCTCATGCGCCTGAAAATGCCTTAGAAAGAATTAAGTGTAATATATGCGCCTAAACAGTAGCCCATGCACCTAAGATTACCTTTGAAATGTTTAAGTATAGCCCATGCGCCTGAACAGTGGCCCATGTGCTTAGAAATGTTAGCCAGACGACTAAGTTTAGGGCCATGCGCCCCAATAGTGCCCATGCGCCCAAGTGGCTCATGCGCCTAAGTGTCCATGCGTCCGAATTACTCATGCGTCTAAGTGTTCATACGCACAAATAGTGCCCATGCGCCTGAATAGTTCATGCGCCTAAAGTGAAAATGTTTTAAGTGTTGGCTGATGCACCTACATAGTGATGAAACGCCCGAACAAGGCTCATGCGCCCAAATAGTTCCCATGCACCTAAGCACTTAAAAATTTTTACAGAAATTTTCTGGGAGTCTGTGCTTTAGGGTTTTGACCGAGGTTGAGTAAGCGCTTATTAATGATGATGTTTCATGCATGATATGATTATCTATGATTGTTCCTTATTATTGTTATTGATACTATTATTATTACTTAGAGTATGTGACTTTACGTGGTATGTTATTATCGTAACATAAAGTATATCGTAATAATAAAGTGAAAGAGCAATAAAGAAAAGAAGAGGAACATTAATGAAAATGTTAACAAGTCTTGCAAGCTTACAGGAGGTACACAACCATGTTGTCGTTAGCTCAACTGTGCTGTGGGTTAGCTACCCTATTATGCACACAGGGTCAATCAATTAAGATTAGCAGGACCTTTGTAGCGTGTCCTGGGTGATTGGGTTGGCCTTGTACACAGTACACAGAATCCTTTAGAGGGATACAGTTGACCTTTTCGAGGGATACAGTTGACCCTTTCGAGGGATACAGTTGACCCTTTCGAGGGATACAGTTGACCCTTTCGAAGGATATAGTTGACCCTTTCAAGAGATACAGTTGACCCTTTCGAGGGACATAGATGGCCCATCACCCGTTTTCTATCGCGCATATAGTTGGGGTACTGCTCACTGGCCCATACAGACAGTGAAAGATAAAGATAAAAGTTTACAGAACAGATAAGGCATACAGTAAAGAGAACGAACACTATTTGTTCATATAGTTGATGCGTGCTCGCATATACGGTACAGAGTTGTATTTTACAGAAAAGTGTATTTTCTTATACAACATTTAGAAAGTATTTTATTACTTCTAAAACTAGAGCTCACTCAGCAACATTGACTTTTATACATTTTCAATTGGCAGGTAATTATTGCTAAGGATGGCACGAGGGTGAAGCTACTAGGCAGGGAAAATCTAACATCCATTCATATTTTATGTTGCTGTTGTTTCGTAATGCAGTAAAACAGTTCTTTTGTAATTAGTTAAACGATGTTGTATTGCACAACAACAGTGGTTTAAATGAAATGAATGGTTTTCGATAAATTATTTCCGCTGCTTAAGTTTGTTTAATTATAATGTTTAATGTTTTAATTGCTATGATTGACCAACTGTGAGGTTTCCGGGAACGGGGCCTTACAAGTTGGTATAGAGCCAAAGTTTAATAGAATTGGGTTAAGTAAAACTTTTAAAACCTAAATTTAAACTGAAAATGGGACAAATGGAGGGATGTCAGCCCGAGTAGCTACGTGCCATCAGGTATGTCTTTTCCTAATGTTAACCGTATTATGTGCGCATGCTATTTGATTATGTGCTCTTAGTAGATTTAGATAAGTATTAAGTCAGGATAGGAGATGCTTGGGGTGTGAAGAGTAAAGTAAGTGGCTAATCACAACTGGCCACTATAATCAAGGACTTACTATACTTGACATAAACTGAGTATTACCTTGAATGACCGTGTTAGTGTTTGAATCTTATAGTGTGCTTTTTAAGGATGGCTAGCGGTAGATCTTCAAAGGCCTCTCGTGGTGGAGGTCATGGTGCTGCTCCGCGACCCAAGAGAGGGAGACCCAGAGCCGAGAAAGTGGTTCATGATGAACCAGAGACCCCTCATCCAGAGGGTGGCGACGAGAGCGCCAATCTAAGAGCCTCAGTAAAGGAGGCTGTGGTGGAAGAGGTTCACCGGGTCATGCAGACGATTCTACCGTCTGTGGTGACCGAAGTGAGCAAGGCTGTAAGGGATGGGGAAAGAAAGGAAAGAAATAGGTCCTTGGGAGGACGGGATCAACCAGAGCCGGAAACGGTTCTCTCTGATGATGAGGAGGAGGAAGAATAGGAGCCTGCGCCGGAGGCGACTTGAGGTTGTAACTATGGGGCGTTTGTGAGATGCAAGCCCCCTACTTTCGATGGAAACGGCACTGCGGCAGTTGCTCACCGGTGGGTAAGGGAGATGGAGGCTGTCCTCGATATCAGTGAGTGTCGTGAGGATCAGAAGGTGAAATTCGCTACCCACTCCTTTGTGGATTCGGCTTTGTGCTGGTGGGACAACATTGTCTAAGCCGAGGGTAGCAGGGCCATTGGAAGAATAAGATGGCCTGAATTGAAGAAGCTAGTGATCGAGGAATTCTGTCCTCACAAAGAGATGGACAAGGTAGAAACAGACTTCATGCGGCTGGAGGCGGGAACGATGACACACCAGCAGTACACCACCAAATTCAATGAAATGGCGTGGTTGGTGCCCGATCAAGTGACACCACTATCACGAAAGATAAAAAGATACATCCAGGGGCTGCCGGCGGATATCCGTAGGCATATGATTGCCGCCCGGCCGAGCACGTTCAGGTCGGCAGTTGACTTGGCTGGCAGATTATACGATGAGCGCGAGGTGGTGGTGGCTGAGGTGGATAAGAAGGATGGTGGTAGTCGGAACTAGAATGGGAAACGGTTTGGACATGGTAGAACTACTCCAAACAAGAAGGTGGCAAAGGTGGGTGATCGACGTGTGGTCACATCTGGATTAGGCCTAAGGAGGTGTGACAAATGTGGAAGGGGGCATACTGGTGAGTGCAGAATGGGGATGAACGTATGCTTCAGGTGTGGTCAGCCTGGCCACATTGCTAGAGACTGTAAGAAGCCGAGGGCAGAGAGCTCTGGGGCAGAGAAGAAGAAGCCGGAGGAAGGAGGGTAGAGGGCAGGTGCTAGAGCTTGCACCATGACCCGGGAGGAAGCCAGAGATGATCCCGATGTTGTGTCAGGTATGTTTCTGGTAAACCAAACTTGTGTCTCTATATTGTTTGATTCTGGTGCTAGTAGGAGTTTTATTTCTACTACTTTCTGTGCTAAGTTGCCTATTATTAGTAGAAAGGTCAGTGCACCATTCGATGTAGAAACTGCTATTGGTAAGTCCACTAGAATTACTGATGTGATAGAGGACTGTGCCATAGAACTAGAAGGTCATAGGTTTGCTGCTAGGTTACATGTGATACCCCTTGGTGGATTTGATGTAGTACTAGGGATGGACTGGTTAGCAACCTATGAAGCAAACATCGTGTGTCGCAAGAAGATGATTCGATTAGTTGCGTCCGATGGGAGTTTGGTTACGATTTATGGAGATCGCGTCACGACGATTCCGAAAGTGATTTCGATGGCGGTGGTGGGAAAGTGGATGAGGCGTGGATGTAGTGCCTACTTGGCCTACGTAAAGGATGTGGACGCGCCAACACTGCAACTATCTGATATACCAGTTGTGTGTGACTTTCCAGACGTATTCCCGGAAGACTTACCTGGCGTGCCACCGGATCGCGAGATTGAGTTCCAAATTGACTTGATACCCAGTGCTTAACCCGTTGCCAAAGCACCGTATCGATTAGCTCCCACAGAAACGAAAGAACTCATGGAACAGTTGCAAAAGCTGCTCGATGGGGGTTCATTAGACCGAGTATCTCTCCCTGGGGTGCTCCGGTCCTGTTTGTGAAGAAGAAAGACAGTAGTATGAAGATGTGTATCGACTACCGAGAGCTGGACAAGTTAACGGTGAAGAACCGATACCCCCTACCAAGGATAGATGATCTGTTTGATCAGCTCTAAGGTGCCAGTTGGTTTTCAAGGATAGATCTTCGATCTGGTTACCATCGGCTGAAGGTGAAGGAGCAGGATATCTCTAAAACAGCTTTTCGCACGCGCTACGGTTATTATGAATTCCTTGTTATGTCATTTGGTCTGACCAATGCGCCAGCTGCTTTTATGGATTTGATGAATCGAGTGTGTCGGCCAATGTTATATAAATCAGTGATTGTGTTTATTGATGATATCCTGATTTATTCAAAGAGCAAGGAGGAGCTCGCCGATCACATTCGGGAGGTGTTAGAGACCTTAAGAAGGGAGAAGTTGTATGCCAAATTCTCCAAATGCGCGTTCTGGTTACGTGAAGTTCAATTCTTAGGTCACGTGATAAATCCAGTGGGGATTATGGTAGACCCTGCTAAGGTGGAGGCTGTGATGCAATGGAAGTCTCCAAGGACGCCATCCGAGATTCATAGTTTCTTGGGGTTGGCGGGGTATTATCGAAGGTTCATTCAAGACTTTTCCAAGATCGCTTCTCCACTGACCAAGTTGACCCGAAAGGATATAAAGTTTACATGGGGCCAAGCTCAAGAACAGGCGTTTGAGGAGTTAAAGGTAAGGTTGACTCAAGCTCCTGTCTTTTCGTTACCCGAAGGAAGCGAGGATTTGGTAGTATACTCAGATGCTTCTTACTCGGGGTTGGGGTGTGTATTAATGCAGAGAGGGAAGGCTATAGCCTATGCATCCTGACAGTTGAAAGTTCATGAGGTCAACTACCCTACTCATGACTTGGAGCTAGCAGCCGTGGTCTTTGCACTAAAGATTTGGAGGCACTATCTCTACGGGACGAAGTGCACTATTTTTACCGACCACAAGAGCTTGAAGTACTTCTTCGAACAGAAGGATCTGAACATGAGGCAGAGGTGATGGTTGGAGCTTATAAAGGATTATGATTGCGAGATCCATTACCATCCGGGCAAAGCCAACGTGGTGGCCGATGCTCTTAGCCGGAAGGAGAGGCCCGAGCCGATTCGGGTGAAAGCATACCAACTAATCATGACCTCTGATGTAATGAAGCAAGTGAAGGAGTTTTAAGATGAGGCATTAAAAGAAGATCATCTAAACTCTGAAAGAATGAGAGGGACCAAAAGAAGGCAAGTAAGTCCAAGTGGAGGGACTAAAAGTGTAGAAAGGACAAAATCTTTGAAAAGTTGGTGTAAAGGTGGGCATGGCCGCCCACCCTCACTTCACATCACCATTTCTTCGGTTTTAGAGAGAGAGAGCAGGAGAGAACTCTCGGCTAGTAAAAGAACAAGAAGAAGTGAACGAATTCAAGGTACGAAATTCATGGTATATATGTGTTTATGACGGGTTTTATCCTGGTTATGTGTTTATGTGCTTATGGGTTGTGTTTGTGCTCGGGTATGTGTGTTTTTGGATGTTGTTTCTAGGTGTTTTGAACTATTTGCAAGCGGGTAAAAAGGAAGAACACCCAAGTTGCACCAGGTGAGTTCTAGACCCCCGTTTTTACTTGTTTTCAAACGTTTTTGGGGCTGAAAATGTATTTAAATGATTTTCCAATGTTTGAGTATGTATGCCCGTATGTATTGTGCATGATTGAATGTGATTCTTGAATGCTCATAGGTTGTTCACGTTTAGAATAGCCACATTAAGCTTTGAACAGATGGATTTGATGATTGGGTTGAAAACATACTGGAAATATGTTGAACAGAAGGTCCATGCGCCTAGATAAGGCTCATGCGCCTGAAAATGCCTTAGAAAGAATTAAGTGTAATATATGCACCTAAACAGTAGCCATGCGCCTAAGATTACCTTTGAAATGTTTAAGTATAGCCCATGCGCCTGAACAGTGGCCCATGCGCTTAGAAATGTTAGCCGGACGACTAAGTGTAGGGCCATGCGCCCCAATAGTGCCCATGCGCCCAAGTGGCTCATGCGCCTAAGTGTCCATGCGTCCGAATTACTCATGCGTCTAAGTGTTCATACGCACAAATAGTGCCCATGCGCCTAGTGAAAATGTTTTAAGTGTTGGCTCATGCGCCTACATAGTGATGAAACGCCCGAACAGGGCTTATGCGCCCAAATAGTTCCCATGCGCCTAAGCACTTAGAAATTTTTACAGAAATTTTCAGGGAGTCTGTGCTTTAGGGTTTTGACCGAGGTTGACTAAGGGCTTATTAATGATGATGTTTCATGCATGATATGATTATCTATGATTGTTCCTTATTATTGTTATTGATACTATTATTATTACTTAGAGTATGTGACTTTACGTGGTATGTTATTATCGTAACGTAAAGTATATCGTAATAATAAAGTGAAAGAGAAATAAAGAAAAGAAGAGGAACATTAATGAAAATGTTAACAAGTCTTGCAAGCTTACAGGAGGTACATGACCATGTTGTCGTTAGCTCAACTGTGCTACGGGTTAGCTACCCTTTTAGGCACACAGGGTCAATCAATTAAGATTGGTAGGACCTTTGTAGCGTGTCCCGGGTGATTGGGTTGGCCTTGTACACAGTACACAGAACCCTTTCAAGGGATACAATTGACCCTTTCGAGGGATATAGTTGACCCTTTCGAGGGATACAGTTGACCCTTTCGAAAGATATAGTTGACCCTTTCGAGGGATACAGTTGACCCTTTCGTGGGATATAGATGGCCCATCACCCGTTTTCCATCGCGCATATAGTTGGGGTATTGCTCACCGGTCCATACAGAAAGTGAAAGATAAAGATAAAAAAGTTTACAGAACAGACAAGGCATACAGTAAAGAGAACAAACACTATGTGTTCATATAGTTGATATACTCGCATATAGAGTACAAAGTTGTATTTTACAGAAAAGAGTATTTTCTTATACAACATATAGAAAGTATTTTATTACTTCTAAAATAGAGCTCACTCAGCAACGCTGACTTTTATACATTTTCAATTGGCAGGTAATTATTGCTGAGGATGGCACGAGGGTGAAGCAACTAGGCAGGGAAAATCTGACATCCATTCGTATTTTATGTTGCTGTTGTTTCGTAATGCAGTAAAACAGTTCTTTTGTAATCAGTTAAACGATGTTGTATTGCTCAACAACAGTGGTTTAAATGAAATGAATGGTATTCGATAAATTATTTCCACTGCTTAAGTTTGTTTAATTATAATGTTTAATGTTTTAATTGCTATGATTGACCAACTGTGAGGTTTCCGGGAATGGGGCCTTACACTATCTCCTATCCATTTTTAAGCATACCCTAAATATCATACAAAAACACATGTCAACATACATTAACATCACGTTTAAAAATTATTGGTACATAACAAGCAATGTTAATGAGTCTATACTTTGTAAACTGCTCCAAATCCCCCTCGTCATAGCTTATTATCTTGAGAAAAATCATTTGTTGCTGCTTTCACCAATTAAAGTCGTATTGTAGCGATTCAACATTGGAGATATCCATAGATTCAGCTAGTGAAGAAAGATAGAGTTAAAAGTTGTTTAGTCATGACAACACTACTAGTACCAAGGGTTAACAAATATATTATCTACTAACAATGTTATATATATATATTATATATATATATATATATATATATATATATATATATATATATATATATATATATATATATATTTGAGTTCTTATTGCAAATATTATTTCAAACTCAGAACTTACTCTCTACGGCTTCGGTTGATGGAGGTTGCTTTCTTTTCCTCAATCTTGTGAATAATCAGATTAAATATTGAATAATCATGCAAGAAATATGCGTGGAGGGATAGATTTGGAAATATCATATAATTATTGATTTTTATCAAACTCAATTCATTTTATTTTTTTTAAACACATATAACTTATTATATGACATTGTTTTTTATAAAAAAAACATCATAAAATCCAGCATTTTTTTATCTTTAAGAGTATAGTATTTCTATACCTTGTTTAATAAAAAATCAGTATTTTTTAAAAACTTATACATGTTATGTGTATGATTTGAATGATTATTAACTGTTAATTATGAGCATAACTTGCATAATTAACATATAACTTATAATAGTTATAATATAATTTGTGTAATTATTTTTATAATGTGATTAATTTTATTTTGTGTGATAATATATATAAATAGTGTAATAATAAATATAACTGCGTAATTAATAATATAACTTGCATAACTAAAAATATAACTTTTTAATAATAAATATAAATTACGTAATTTATTTACCCTACATATGTAGTTGTGCCATAGAAGAAATTAACCCTCCGCCATAAAACACGTGTCACGCCTTGATGACTTCTTATGATTTACACATAATTTACATTTTGTATGGTAACCAACCCCTATAAAAGTAAATAAAGTGTGACATCCGGTAAATTTCCGTTACCAAACTCCGTTAGTTCCGTTAAGTCTTGTATACACGTGTCGTGAGCACACACTAGTTGTCGTTTAACGTTGGTGACCTAATAATAATGAATAATGTTAATTTAATGTGAATCTAATTGATTATGTGATTATTGGGTTATGTTTATGTGTTTACACAATTTTAAAAGGTTAACTGGAAAATTAATCGCGTAACGCGGAAACGTGCCTATGTATTCGTATGTCTTGTGTTTTTATAAAGATAAGATATATAATGATTTTAATAAGTTTATATCTTTATGTTATGAAGTTAAAAACACTTTACAAAGAGTTTAAAGCCTAGTTTTTATAAAATACAAATTACAAGGGTTAAAAGGGTAAATGTGTAAATTAAAATTAAATAAAACAAAACCCCAAACCCTAATCCCACCCTTCGGCCGCAAACACACCCCAAACACCCCTCCCTTTGCGAAATTCAGCCAAGAACAAGCATCAAAACACCAATTTGATTCGATTACAAGGCATACAACACATAGGAAACATCAATTTCAAGCAATTACACGTTTAAAGGTTAGATTTTTCATGTTTTTGTGGGCTTTTATTGGTGGCCGAACCTTGGGTGCGAAATTGACCCTCATGAGGTCGAATTTGATGTTGTTTGGTGATGTTAGTATGTTAGTTAGATTGTATATATGTTAGTTAACGTTGATTATGCAAGAATTATATGTTGTTAGTGGTTTGATCATGGACTTTGGGTATGAAGCAAACCCTAATTCGAAATTGCCATGATTATGCATGATGGATGATGGTTTGATGAATGTTTGATGATTAATAAGTTGTATGAATGTTGGAATACATTGATTATGCAAGAAAGTTGGGATTTTGATGCATTGTTCATAGGTTACTAATAATAGTAACTTTATTTGCATGAAATGTTGAACTATGGATGATATGATGTTATGGATGTGTTCATGGTGATAATTAGATGTTAGATTGTTGTTATGATCATTGGAAATTCAAGAACACATGTTATAGTTCATACATTACTAAAGATAGTAACTTTTTAAGATATGAATTGATGAGTTATGATGTGTGAATGTTGTTGATCATGCTTAGATGATGATATGAGTTTGAATTGGTATGTTATTAATGAATCAATGAGTATATTGGGTATTTGATAGGTTTTGAGATGTGCTTTCCCAAAAGGAAAACTTTATTTATGCAAAATGTGAAAGATGGTAGTTTAAATATATTTGAGATGTTAGGAGCATGTTAGTATGATCATGGATGAATTCTAATGTGGTAAAATATGATAATTTGGTTGTTTGTGATGTTGGGATAATCATGAATGATATTTGGACATTTGTGATCATGTATGGTTTGGATGTTAGTTAGTAGTAGGACATCATGTTGGGACTGGTAATTGATGTTATGATGTTATGAATGCAATGCATATGGTTAATGAATATGGTTATGATCATTATACACGCGTGCGAATCTGAGGCCCCTACTTAGTAGGATTGGCAGGGTTTAGGATGTGAAGTCGTGAGTGGCTTCATACGGCATGTGGTGAATGGTTGATCTTTGTGTGACATGTTAGTTGTGTTATAACTAGTGGATATGTTATGTTCTAGATTCGCATGACTTGTATGGTACTTGGTTGTATGATGATCTAAGTGATAGACCTGGTTGATATAGCATACACATGATCTATTTGAATGATAACCATGTATGAAATATGTGTTTGATTGCTTGTATGGTTTACAACACATAAAGTCACCAACAGGTCAAACGGGTCAACTAGGTCAATCATGTCTGTTTTGGTTAAAATCTTGAGTCCTTGGTTGTAGTGTACTTAGGATTTCCCATGTTCTTTGATTACACGTACTCATGTACTTATATGATCTAGGTAACCTCTGAAGGTTGTCTGTCTATTCTGTTTGCCAAGTCAAACCCTAGTTATCTATACGCATATCAGGTGAGTTCATGCCCCACTTTTTATTTACTCTCTTTGGGGGAGATAGCATACTGGTAAATCACGAACGCTTTATGTATTTAAGTTGTGTACAATATTATATAGTGTTGATATCATGGAAAGTCCTCACACTTTCGATTGTTAATATTGATTAGCGGGAAAATTTGGGTAGTACTACTGGGTCTGACGAGCCCCACCTGTGTGACTCGAGGTCAACCGGGTGCAAGTTGTCCTAATGAACATTGTCACGACCTGTTAAGTCATGGTAGGAGGCAACAACGCAACACAGTCAGCTTCAATTGCGAAATCACTATGAAATAATATTTACTGTTAACGGACTAGCTATCTGTTACAATGCACTACTTTTATATCGCTATTATTAAACTGTTTATGTTTGAATATCTCTTGAACTCACCAACCGTTGTGTTGACATTTTTAGTATGCTATTCTCAGGTCATTACCTTGCTTGCCATAGGAGCACTGCATGGCTCACTGCATTCTAAGACACGAACTTCAAGACAATTTTAGTATTTTAATAATTATGGTGTACTCTTTTGGGTTGGCACCTGTTTTGCCATAGTTATACTTTCATTGCCTTGGGTTGTTTTCAAAACGCTTCCGCATTGTTTAAAGTTTGTCTTTTGGTTGATTTTGTTTAAATTATGGCATATAGAGTCGTTCTGAGTAACTATTGACTGTGATCCTGGTTTGTTCACACGCCTCGCGGTAAAACTCCGCAAGTGGATTCTGAGGGTGTAACATAAAGACACCTTGATATATATATATATATGTGTGGGTGTATTTGTTTAAAATTTAACCAACACTATATATATTAAATAAATACTACCGGATACCCACAATACACTATAAAATAAACTATATGTTAAACACATACACAGATACATCCATGCATACATATAAACATGCATACATACAAATCTAATAAAATCAAATATTTTCATTTTCAAGAATGCAATCTCTACAACTGAAATCTTTATATAAATCTCTACTCGATTTCCATTTGGTCAGTGTTTTGTTAGAGCAGGACAGCCATGAGCATCGCTTACAAAATGTCCTTGGTAATCACTATCTTTGACGGATTTCCGAAGGAAGTATTCGTCGAACAAACCTAAGTTTTCTATCTAATATCTTGATTTAGTTACGTATTTATAACTATACTATATTGATATCGTCAATTCTAAAAAAATAGGTTTCTACATATACTTCACCATTGTATTTTAGAACCACAAAACCAATTAAGCTTTATAAAAACGATATTTACATTGCAAATTTGGAAATTGTTACTTCACTTAAATAACTAGTACTTAATTATTAAAAACACATAATCCCATGATTGTCGGTGAAACAATTATATTGAAAATGATAGTAATCCTCATTTAGATGATACGAGACGAAGAAAGATGAGGCCCATAAGATCTAAAAATCAGAAAAGAAAACTAATTAAATTAATAGAAATCCACGTTTTTGGAATATAAGAGCACCATCCAATATTCAACTCTAAGTTCAACATGCAATCTTTAATGGCATAATGAAATTATGTTTTCAAAAGCAATCTAGTACCGTATTGAATGCATTCTCAAAACCTATGTTGGAATTATCTCAGATATTGAAACACCATTCACCGAAAACTTGGATAAGTGTGGCATTGCCGATTTTTCTAAACCACTGCTACTTGTCGACGAAATGTACTCTTGAAAGAGTGGCATTTCAGGATTAGTTTTAGTGTGCCTATAAAATGCAGGTTCTGATGGTACCGGCAAGGTAAGAGTGTAGCTATGAAGCATAAGAACGACGGAAGCCATGGTTGGCCTATCAACAACATTTTCTTGAACACATAATAAGCCCATGTGGATACTTCTAATGATATCACGTAATGAACCGGATCCGGTCTTCAATGAGGGATCTATGATATCTATCACTGTGCTATTCTGCCAATTTTTCCATGCCTAAAACGGAAGAACAATTTGGTTGTTACATACAACTAATGTTTTCAAAGAGAATGTTATTGTACAAAAAAATACATTTTTCATCATGTATGTACTCATTTCTTTATGATTAAAATATTTAAGGTGGATACTTACAAAACTAAGAAGATCATCCATGCTTTCTCCATTTTGAAAATAGTGGTTCTTTTGACCCATTATCATCTCCAACATCAACATTTCAAAACTAAACACATCTGATTTTAGTGAGAACTGTCCATGCAAGATATATTCTGGAGCTATATAACCACTGATATACAAGAAAAAAAGCAATTGAAATATCAACACTTGCAATATCATGAAAATAAACAAGATTTGAAAGATTCCTTGTGCAAGTTTATCCAAAAATTGTATGCTTACTAGGTACCAACAATTTGACTTGTATCACCTTGAGTTTTCTCAGGTTTAAACAACCTTGCCATACCAAAATCTGCAATTTTAGCGTTCATTTCTACATCTAGTAAAATATTACTAGCTTTCAGATCACGATGAATAATCCTTATTCGGGAATCTTCATGTAGGTAAAGAAGTCCTTTCGCAACACCATTGATAATCTTTTTTCCCAATCAAGAAGTGTACACCTAGTTTGATCTATAACAACCATCAACATGCAAGCCATCACTAACAATATCCCACTAAAAGTTCCATTTAGTTCATCACCAATAATAACTTTTGAATGGGGAAATCAACTACTAGAACATCATATATGTACCAGGTGGTACGTACTGTTCGGTTGGCTTGTGAGGCTAATTGTGACATCAGAAAAGTAATATTTTTTTGTCACAAAGTTAACAAATGTAAACTAAGACTTAATTTTGACCTCTAATTAACGAAAGCCATGGTTACTTGAAAATAAAATCTTTTGTCATGACATACAGAGCACAATATATCAATTATCAAGTAGAGAAAAATAGATTGTTCTTTAGAACTTACCAAATATAAAATGATCAAGGCTTCCATTTGGTAAGTACTCATATATTAGAAGTCTTTCACTTCCTTCTATACTAAAACCAAACAACTTAACCAAATTTCGATGTTGAAGCTTGGCGACTAGCAAAACCTCATTTTTAAATTCTACATCTCCTTGCCCAGAATCCCTTGCTAGCCTTTCTACTGCTATCTCCTGTCCATTTTTAAGCATACCCTAAATATCATACAAAAACACATGTCAACATCCATTAACATCAACTTTAAAAATTATTGGTACATAACAAGCAATGTTAATGAGTCTATACTTTGTAAACTGCTCCAAATCCCCCTCGTCCTAGCTTATTATCTTGAGAAAAATCATTTGTTGCTGCTTTTACCAAATTAAAGTCGTATTGCAGCGATTCAACATTGGAGATATCCATAGATTCAGCTAGTGAAGAAAGATAGAGTTAAAAGTTGTTTAGTCATGACAACACTACTAGTACCAAGGGTTAACAACATATATTATCTACTAACAATGTTATATATGTGTATATATATATATATATTATATATATATATATATATATATATATATATATATATATATATATATATAGATCTTTGAGTTCTTATTGCAAATATAATTTCAAACTCATAACTTACTCTCTACGGTTTCGGTTGACGAAGGTTGCTTTCTTTTCCTCAATCTTGTGAAGATACAAATTAAAGGGATTATTACGATGACAATGGCTATTGCAACAATTACTATTATTATAACGATCGTACTTGTAGTACTTCCACCTGCAAGAATAGATATGCACTACGATATATTCACGTATATGAAAGATTTTGTAATATACATACGATAGTAGTAAATAACGATGGCTATCGTTATTAGTACTGCTATTATTATTATTGATTATTATTATTACTATTATTATAACAATAATAATATCTTAATACATTATTCATAGGTTATTTGTGAATAGTCACAGTCCTTAGAAATAATACATCAATATCATAACCTTAAACTTTTTGTAACGATCATAACTACTAGTTGAATCATAATGTCCTTTTAAGTAGATAACTTTATGTTTCAACCTCCAATTTTCCTACCTTTTCTACTATTCGATTTTGGTCACTAATTTTGCTATTTTCTTTTGGAGTTGGAAAATTATTTGGTTAATATCTTGTGAATTACACAGTTTGAATAAAAAAATATTAAAAAGTTAGTTTTAAAATTTTATTAATTATAAAAAAAATATGATTAAAATTGCATATAAGTAAGAATATAAGTAAAAAACATGACATCATATGTTTATAAACTTTTGTTTTTAAACCCATATTTTTAAATAAACATTTTGCTCTAAAATAAACCGTTTTAAAAAATATAAACATTAATAAATTTCTTATTATGACTCATAATTTTAGTTATTTTCTTTTGTAAAAAATAACTAAAAAACATTTTAAAATATTTCATATTTTTTAAAATGTTTGCTGTTTAAAATTTTTTCTTATTTTAATTTTTTTAACATTTATAAAAGCATCTTTTTATTAATTTATTGAAAAATAATTTTCAATCTCAAAAGAAAGTAAATAATATAATTAGTATTTATGTAGTTATTTAATAAAAGAAAGATGCGTAAAATTAAATAGTTTAAAATTTTGTCAAGTATCATTTTAAAACATTATTTATCATAGAAGATAGATTTACATACACATTACCTACATTGTGTAAGTAACCGCTTAAGAATTAACAAAGTTTATGAACAAATTAGTATGATGTTTTCATGTATACAATAAGAAGTCTAAAACTGAAAAAAATGTAACTGGTTGTTAAAAAGTTAAAACATATTAATATTAATAAATATATATACATATATCCTCCTACAAAATTATCACCAAAATACGTGATTCACAGTTTGAAGGGCCTACATGATTTTTTCAATATATTATTTTACTAATATATTTTTCAAAACTCATAGTATTTAAGATAACATAGTAACAATAAAATAACAATTGTGTTGCTTGTTATTGTTTTTTAAAATATATTAGATTAATTAGTTGTTAATTTATTATTATGTTTTACATATTAGAAATACACAACAATGTTATTCCACCATTATATTTTTCAAAATACATCGTTTTAGAAAAAAAATACAATAGTATTCAAAGAACAGAATAACTAATAAAAAATACAATGAATCGTACTAAATACACAATGACGAGATATGGACTTGAAATTATAAAGAAAAGATGGTATCTTTTTATATAATAATACTGTACTCATTTTAAAGATAAAGAATACTTGTTTTTATGGTGTAATTTTTATTAAAAAATAATTTCTCACATACAAGTTATGAACTTTAAAAATGATGGATGAATTATCAAAAAGTTATAAAATGTGGTTATTCATAAAATATTCATCTATTAATTTTTTTTCACTTTGATTTTAAAATTGATGGTTAAGATCATTTATTACAAATTTAGTTTAAGTGTTTTTTTATTTAAACCTTACCCAAATATATATATATATATATAATATATATATATATATATATATATATATATATATATATATATATTAAGGATGATAAAGTTAATGTGATAACTGAGGTGACAAGTATGATGGATTAACACGAGAGATGCACTCATAGTGTTATTCGACAAACGCAGCAATGTCACCCTGCCTAGGTTGAAAAAATAATGCCCATAAATATATGCATGGTTGGAAAAGTCACTAGACGCTATCAGGTCAGTCGACTGGTGAGTTGCGCGTACTCGGTCTAGGCGGGGAGTACTTGGGGAGTACTCGGAAATGATAAATTATAAAGAAATTAATTTTTAAGAAATTATATATATGTCAAACGTAATAAGTTTACAAATACTTATAACATATTACGTGAAAATTAATATATACTAAAAGAATATATTCACATACTATAGTATTTTAAACTATGATATTCATTTTTTAATATGTATACACATAGTAATCGTTTAATACTTATCTTTCAAGTAAATTACTAAATAACAACAAAAATACAACAAAATTGAGTGAAAAATAGCGAAAATCAGTGAAAAACAACAAAAGTCCGTGTTGGATCGAGTAGGTCGAGTTGGGCCAAGTTGGACCGAGTAGGTTTGAGTAGGGCCGAGTTAGACCGATTACAAGTAAGGTTGACTGAGTTGAAGAAAAGCGTCTCAGTAAACCTCCGAGTTTCGGGTACTTGCTGGGTACTCGACCGCCTAGGCTGAGTTTTACAACACTGAATTTATGTATGGGCATATGTAATTCCTTACACATACATATAGAAGTAGAAGTTGAAAATAGCATATACTTTATACATACTTTATACGAGTGTATAGAAGTTAAAAACGGCATATATAGGCATATGTATACACATTGAAAAAACAACAAATCAAATATTTAGCAAGAGGATGGTGCATTTAATGTATCCCTTTGGTGAAAATCTGAATAAGAACGAAGATAATTATGAAAAAATCATATGGATAGTCTATCCAGGATAGAGTAGCAAATACAAGAAATATTTAGCTAGGTCATATATGCTCCTAATGAGTCAAACTTTAGTTTTATAATCTTTTATTTAATATTTATTTTTTTAAACCATTTATTCATGGGATGAATGGATGATTACTTGCAGTTATAATTATAAACTTCATATCTTAATTTATAGTTCCCTGCAATTTATTTGCAGTTATAGTTTATATCACCAAGTCATGCAGGAACTTTTTATCTAAAGCGACATAAAAGATTAGTTCATGCAATTTATTAGTTAGTTATTATAACTTTAAATCTTTATGTTATCATGTCAAAACGCATGAAAATTTAAATTTTATTTTATCGATCATGTCAAAACGTACACATGAAAATTTGGATCAAAAGTGACATAAAAGATTTATAGAATATCCATGCCATTTATTTGCAGATTTACTTAAACCCAGAGTAATAAGATTAATGATAGTATTAAGGTGTTATGGTATCCATATTAACCAGTAAAAGTTTAAATCCTGTTGTGTATATATATGGCATGGAGTAGTTTACTAGTAGATTAATGAATTACCTGGTAATAGTGATAAAACTGGTGGTGAAGCCTGGGAATTTGGCGGTGCTGGTGATGATGGTGGTGGTGTTACGACGAGAGTACTTACGTTAGAAAATCTATAAATCTCGTACCTAAAGTTACACGTAGGTATAAGGGTTCTCCCTCCAACTCTCCCATTATACCGGCTAAGAGCAAATTGATTGATAGCATTCTCCAAACAGTCGATGCATCCTCGCTCTGATAAGGATGGAACACACTGCACAAGCGCATAAATCGTCGAGAAATCAGGCCCTGTAGTGTTCCCGCTAGCGAACTTCCTTAACGAACCACCAGCAGCCGCATTAGCGGTTAGATTGCTAAACAACGGTCTAAGATCCCCATTGAACCGGACAATATTGGTCGCGTTTCGTCGGTTAAAAAAATACACCTGAGAACGTACACCAGTGTTTGCGGATGAATCCTGGTTGAAGTATACCAACAAACAGTAGTCGTAGTATCCTATTGCACCTTTTGGTTCGGGCAGACTTGTCGCAACTTAACAATGGAGTCATTCAGACAACTCGAACACACGTCGGGATTAACGTCGCCTCGACAAAGGGCGAAAGAGTTGACTGTATCGTTGCCTTGGCTGATGGAACGGTTGAAGTAGCCTAGGCCTGAGTTGGTGGTGGGGAGGGCGGAGAGCGTGGCATCGAGGTTCCTTTCGTACGTGCTGTTGCGCGTGTAATTAGCGGTGTAATCGCAGATATGGTAGATGAAATCAGGGGGTTGAGCCATGGTGATCATTGAGCATATGAGAATAATAATAACATTGAGCCATAAGGGGAGTGTGGTTCTTCTATTGGGTACGAACATGTTTGGTTAATAATTTTGGTGTAGGAAGAAATGGTTAAGTGATACAACTTACAAGTAGTTGGTTTTTGGTATGAATAGTCGTCACACGGTTTCTCTGACATTTAACGACTTTGACTTATGGACCATGGTTGATTGTCTCATATATGGTCATATATGGTCCTGTGGTTAGAATGTATTCATTTAACGTGTAGACCGACTTTTGGATATGAGAATGAGACCATAATTAGTTTCGTATTATTGAACTATAAAACTATGCCTCATATTCGATCTTATATCAATGTAGCACTCGTTACTCGATTAAGTATTGAGTATATCCATGGTTTTATGTGGTTAAGTTTACTCGTTACCTGAAATCCGATCTTATACTTGTCTTAGAAACCAACTATATATCAAATACTCAGTTACATTATATGATAATTATATAATTTTACCAATTTCAAGTTTCTAAGAAATTTAGCAAACTATTTATTATATTTTACAAGGTTACATTAAACCAACAATATCGTTGTTTTGATGTAGGTAAATGGGTTCCGATAATGTTCATATAATGTTGATGATTTTAATGTAACCAATGTTAAGTAGTATTATGAAATTCATTTGTAGAGTTGTTTAAAATCAGATATCCAAAAATTTCAAATAGTAGATTTCACTATTTGAATCCGAATCCGAAATTTCAGATTTGTATTTAGATATCTGAATTGTAAACAAATATGTATTTTTTAATAATTTTACAAATATATAAAAAATGGTTTTTGGATATTCAAAGTTTTCATAAAAATAGCCGAAATACAAAAAAATACAAAATTCTAATAAATATTTATTATATAATAACTTTTATAAAAATGTTTCAAATAGTTCAGATATCCGAAATTTCAAATATTTCAGATTGGATATTTTGAATTCGTTTTTGGATACGAATATTTTCAAACACCCTTTGATTTAACAGCAATTTTCAAATTAAATAAACATTGATGTGAGGATCGGATATGTGGAGGGCATATTTTAATTTTTATTTGAGATGTTGTATTATTGTCTCACGTGATTATCAAAATTTAAAAATGAATTAAACTATCAGTATTATAGCAAACCCATATGAATTAATATTATACTAATTATCAATTTTATTTGTGCATTGGAGTTGTACATTTCGCTTCAATAGTTGTACTCACAAGCCTAGCTATAGTATCCGTTCTGGATAGTGAGGAGAGAAGAAAACCACAAGTATCGCCGAAGATCAAAACCACAACAGTGCTACCCAACACCCACTGATGATTTAAAGGAGACCCTAACGCATATGATTCACGTCTCTATGCCACCGTAGCCATCTAATATCAACCCAATTTGGACAAAGATGCCAGCCGAGAAAGAGGATGTTCAAAGATCTACAACCTGTCACAATCACCACAACCACCATCACCGGCGACCACCATCATGTAGGTAAGTGGCTACAGAGATAAAAAGAAGACGAAGAGTGCATGGCCGACGACGCTAAGCAATGGTGGATTGGTGGTGGTAGCGAGACATGGAGAGGGTTAATTGTGGGTTTGAAAAAGTGAGTGAGAAAGTACTATATAAATGTTTGAAGAGTGAATTGGTTTTGGTACTTCCTACTAGTGGTTTATACAAAACACTAGCTTTAGTGAACCCATGTATTACATAGATTAAATACATAAAATATTAAATAGAATAAACTTTATTAATTATTAAATAATTTACAATATAATTTACAAGATAGAATCATAATTCTATAAGGTTTATGCATACTATAGTTTAGGTCACCATTTCAAATAACCTAGATCCCTATAGTTATGGGCTCTGATACCAATCTGTCACACCCCAACCTTGATGGCGAAAACATCGAGGAATGAAAGTTAAGATCGTTCACAGCCACATAACACTATTAATAACCCAAATATATATTAATCATAAGTTTCAATTGCACCATTACAACCATAAGTCTCAAAGAAATTAAAAAGCATAACATAAGATGTAACAAGTCATTTTATTTCTTTTATTTAACTAGGTCCATTCCTAGATGTGTAAGCTTCAAAAAGTAGAAATCAAGCTTGACTATTTCCTGAAACATGTTAAAAATAAAAATGTCAACAATAATGTTGGTGAGATTTCTATAGTTTGTGATACATAGCTATATAAAAGATGGCAATTCATGTTGTATGTCTCACGGATTGGTAGGAAGTGAGCACTCTTCGTCAAGCGGTCAACAATCACCCATATGGCATCGTACCCCTTCGGAGTACGTGGCAGCTTCGTAATGAAATCCATGGTGATGTGCTCCCACTTCCATTCCGGTATATCCAAAGGTTGGATCTTCCCATACGGCTTTTTATGTTCCGCCTTCACTTGCAAACAAGTAAGGTACTTGCTCACATCCTCCACCACGTCACGCTTTATACCCGGCCACCAATAATCCTTCTTCATGTCTTGGTACATCTTTGTGGCACCAGGATGGATAGAGTATCGAGTCTTGTGAGCTTCGTCCATAATCTTCACTCGTAGATTCTCGAAACAAGGAATCCACACCCGTCCAAATCGAGTTTTAACACCAAGCGTGTTTTCACTCAATTCCCTAACCAGACCTCTCATTCTTTCAGAGTTTAGATGATCTTCTTTTAATACCTTATCCTGAAACTCCTTGACTTGCTTTATTACATCAGAGGTCATGATTAGTTGGTATGCTTTCACCCGAATTGACTCGGGCCTCTCCTTCCGGCTAAGAGCATCAGCCACCACATTAGCTTTGCCCGGATGGTAATGGATCTCACAATCATAATCCTTTATGAGCTCCAACTATCGTCTCTGCCTCATATTCAGGTCCTTTTGCTCAAAGAAGTACTTTAAGATCTTATGGTCGGTGAAGATGGTGCACTTCGTTCCATACAGATAGTGCCTCTAAATCCTTAATGCAAAGACCACGGCCGCTAGTTCCAAGTCATGAGTAGGGTAGTTGACCTCATGAACCTTCAGCTGTCAGGATGCGTAGGCTATAACTTTTCCTCTTTGCATTGACGCACACCCCAACCCCGAGTAAGAAGCGTCTGAATACACCACCAAATCTTCGCTTCCATCGGGTAACGACAAGACAGGAGCTTGAGTCAACCTCACCTTCAATTCCTCGAATGCCTTCTCCTGAGCCTGACCCCATACATACTTTACATCCTTCCGGGTCAACTTAATCAGTGGAGAAGCAATCTTAGAGAAGTCTTGGATAAATCTCCTATAGTAGCCCGCCAAACCTAAGAAACTATGAATCTCGGATGGCGTCTTTAGAGACTTCCATTGCATCACTGCTCTACCTTAGCCGGGTCTACCATAATCCCATTAGGATTCACCACATGACCAAGAACTGAACTTCGCGTAACCAAAACGCGCACTTGGAGAATTTTGCATACAACTTCTCCCTTCTTAACGTCTCCAGAACCTCCCGAATATGTCTGGCATGCTCAATCTCACTCTTTGAATAAATCAGGATATCATCAATAAACACAATCACTGATTTATCTAACATTGGCCGACACACTCGATTCATCAGATCCATAAAAGCAGCTGGCGCATTGGTCAATCCAAACAACATAACGAGGAACTCATAGTGACCATAGCGTGTGCGAAAAGCTGTTTTAGGAATGTCCTGCTCCTTTACTTTCAGCTGATGGTAACCAGATCGAAGATCTATCCTCGAAAACCAACTGGCACCTTGGAGCTGATCAAACAGATCGTCTATTCTTGGTAGGGGGTATCGGTTTTTCACTGTCGACTCGTTTAGCTCTCGGTAGTCAATACACATCCTCATACTACCGTCTTTCTTCTTCACAAATAATACCAGAGCACCCCATGGAGAGATACTCGGTCTAATGAACCCCTTATCCAGCAGTTCTTGCAATTGCTCCATTAACTCTTTCATCTCAGTTGGAGCCAACCGGTACGGTGCCTTGGTAACGGTTGAGCACCGGGTATCAAGTTAATTTGGAACTCAACCTCACGATCTGGTGGCACACCGAGTAAGTCTTTCAGGAATACATCCGGAAAGTCGCGCACCACTGGTACTTCGGATAATTGTGGTACTGACGCATCCATATCTTTTATGTATGCCAAGTAGGCACTACACCCGCATCTCATGCACTTTCCCGCCACCGCCATCGAAATCACCTCAGGATTGTCATGACGCGATCACCATAAACCGTCACCTCATTCCGTCAGGCGTTGTCAATCGGATCATCTTATTGCGACACACGATGTTTGCCTCATAGGTTGCTAACCAGTCCATCCCTAGTACAACATCAAATCCACCCAGGGGTATCACGTGTAACCTAGCAGCAAACCTATAGCCTTCTAGTTCTATGGCACAGTCCTCTATCACCTCAGTAATTCTAGTGGACTTACCAATAGCAGTTTCTACATCGAATGGATCACCAATACATCTAATCTTATTG
Source organism: Flaveria trinervia (assembly GCA_025506515.1). Classification (NCBI taxonomy): domain Eukaryota; kingdom Viridiplantae; phylum Streptophyta; class Magnoliopsida; order Asterales; family Asteraceae; genus Flaveria; species Flaveria trinervia. The sequence goes on along the minus strand of CM046449.1, from coordinate 79,037,041 downwards.
GGAAAATTAGCACGAAAGGCAGTAGAAATGAAACTCCTACTAGCACCAGAATCAAACAACAGAGATGCAAGAGTTTGGTTTACTAGAAACATACCTGACACCACATCGGGATCTGTCCTAGCCTCCTCCCGAGTCATCGTGAAAGCTCGGGCTCTCGCCTTCTGCCCTTCTCCTCCGGCCTTCTTCACCCCGGAACTCTCGGCCCTTGGCTTCTTACACTCCCTACTCATGTGCCCACTTCCCCTACAGTTGAAACACTTCACACCTCCACAGTCTCTAGCCATATGACCAGGCTTCCCACACTTGAAACAAATATTCGACCCCCATCTACACTCGCCACCGTGCTCCTTCCCGCACTTGCCACACTTCTCCAACCCAGCACCAGCTGTGACCACACGTCGGTCACCTACCCTCGCCACCTTATTGTTTGGAGCGGCTCTACCACGTCCAAACCGTTTCCCATTCCAGTTTCTCCCATCCCTACTCGTCTTCTTCTCCTCAGCCACTACCACCTCACGCTCATCATATAGTCTACCAGCCAAATCAACCACTAACCTAAAAGTTCCTGGCCGAGCGGAGATCATATGCCTACGGATATCCGCCAACAGCCCTTGGATATATATCTTAATCTTTCGTGACAGTGGTGTCACCTGATCGGGCACCAGTCGTGCCATTTCATTGAACCTTGTGGTGTACTCTTGATGTGTCATAGTTCCCGCCTCCAGGTGCAAAAACTCTCTCTTGACCTTGTCCATTTCCCGGTGAGGACAGAACTCCTCGATCACCAACTTCTTCAACTCCGGCCATCTCATTCTCCCGATCGCCCGAGTACCCTCGGCTTGGACTATATTGTCCCACCAGCACAGAGCCGAGTCTACGAATGAGTGGGTAGCGAACTTAACCTTCCGGTCTTCTTGGCACTCGCTGATATCAAGTACCGCCTCCATTTCCCTCACCCACCGGTGAGCGGCAGCGGCAGTGCCGTCTCCATCGAAGGTAGGGGGTTTGCATCTCATAAACACCCCGTAGTTGCAGCCTCGGGTCGCCTCCAGAGCAGGCTCTTCTTCCTCGTCCTCATTATCGGACGGAACTGTCTTAGTCTCGGGCTGTCTTCTTTCGCCCATAGGTCCACTCCTTTCCTTTCTCTCTCCCTCTCTAACTGCCTTTATCACTTCGGTCACCACAGACGGTAGGATCGTCTGCATGACTTGGTGCACTTCTTCCACAACCGCCTCCTTCACTGAGGCTCTCAGGTTAGCACTCTTATCTCCGCCCTCCGGATGAGGGGTTTCTGGCTCTTCATGAACCACTTTCTCGACTCTGGGTCTCCCCCTCTTGGGTCGCAGTTCCACACCGTGACCTCCACCACGAGAGGCCTTCGAAGATCTACCCCCAGCCATCAACTAACACACTGAAAGATTCAAACACCAACACGGTCATTCAAGGGAACAGCTCAGTTTATGTCAAGTATGGTAAGTCCCTAATTACAGTGGCTAGTTGTGATTAGCCACTTACTTTACTCTTCATACCCCGAGCATTACCTGTCCTGACTACATCAGTATTTAAATCTACATACAACACATAACCACATACCATGCGCACATAAACCGGTTAACATTACGAAAATACCTGATGGCACGCAGCTATTCAAATTGGCATCCCATTCCCTTCCATCCCATTCTCAATTTAAGTTAAGGTTTATTTTGAAAATTTACTCATTTCACTTAAACTTTGGCTCTGATACCAACTTGTAAGGCCCCGTTCCCAAGACGCTTACAGCTGATGATTCATCGCACGTAAGACATATACTTACATTTATTCATCAAGACATTGCATCGGAAAACATAAAACAAATGGCATTTCATTTCCTTCTAAAAACTTTTGCAAAGTAATGCATCATTGTTGGTTACAAAATTACATTTTTTGTATTACATCACAAAAATCTTAAATAAATGGATGTCATCCAAAAGAGCTGAGTAGCCGCCTCGTGCCATCCTCAGCAACGTTTACCTGCCAACTGAAAACGTATAAAAGTCAGCGTCGTTGAGTGAGTTCTAGTTTTATAATAAAACATACTTAAATCGTTATTTATTTCTTTACAGAGTCCTACTATACGTTTCATTCGTTCGTGGTCATACATCATGCGTACATACAGATAATATCATTATATCTTCCATACGTTCGTTAATCTTCGTTCATCCATTACATCTTGTGACACGTACAATACCCCGAACATTGTGCACGAAGCTGGTTACTGGGCTTGAGGTCTATCATAGACCCCGAACATTGTGCACGAAGCTGGTTACTGGGCTTGAGGTCTATCATAGACCCCGAACATTGTGCACGAAGCTGACTCCAGTACCTAGGGCAAGTACATTCACAATTCATCTTTTCTTTTCATTCCGGATCAATGCCATATGCTATACCCCGAACATTGTGTACGAAGCTGGTTACTGGGCCTGAGGTCTTTCATAGACCCCGAACATTGTGCACGAAGCTAACTCCAGTACCTGGGGCTAGCGGCAAGGATCCCATACATATGGTCAATCACAAGGATTGGACCGCAGTGTGCATCCTTCTGGGGTAGCTAACCCGCACACAGTTGAGCTAACACCCTTCATTGGGTGTGGACCTCCATATATTTGCTTGCAAGACTTTTTACGTTTATTCATTCGTTAATGCATGCATTCTTTCATCATGTTCCTCTTTCGTTATCTTTCACTTTACGTTACATAATACTTTCGGTTCATTCATTAACATAACACGTAAATCCATGGAAAGATAAACATTCATCATCATAGAAACATAACATAACATACCATTCATACATCATCACAGGTATCACATATACATAACATACATCATGCATAGTCATGCAACATCATCATCATCCATAACATGCCTATTATACTATCTATGACCCCAAAAGTCAACTTATAGTTCCCCGGGAATTCCCAAGTCAAAGCCTACTTTACACATTTTCCCCAAAAATCAGAAAAATATTCTAAGTCCTAGGCGCATGTGCACTATGCAGGCGCATGGACACTATTCAGGTGCATGGGGAACACTTAGGCGCATGGGCCACTTTCAGGTGCATGGGTACTGTTCAGGTGCATGGGGACTTCTGGACATCTAAACACTTAGTAAATTCCAGCCCAATCTAGGCGCATGGATACTATTCAGACGCATGAGCACTTAGGCGCATGGGCCACTTGGGCGCATGGCCCTACACTTAGTCATCCGACTAACATTTCTAGGCGCATGGGCCACTGTTCAGGCGCATGGGCTGAACTTAAACATTTCTAAGGAAAATTTTAGGCACATGAGCTACTGTTTAGGCGTATGGCTTACACTTAATTCTTCTAAGGCACTTTCAGACGTATGAACACTTATCTAGGCGTATGAGCATTCTGTAAAACATGTTTCTAGGATATTTTCAATCCTAATCATCGAACCCATCTGTTCTAAGCATAATGTGGCTATTCTAATCAAGAATAACCTATGAACATCCAGAACTAACATCCAACATACACAATACATACGGGTATTCACATATAACTTGTAAAATCATTTTAATACGTTTTCAGCCCCAAAGATAGTTTAAAACATGTAAAAACCCGGGCCTAGAACTCACCTGGTGCAACTTGGGTGTTCTTCCTTTTAACCCGCTTGCAAAGAGTTCAAAACACCTAGAAACAACATCCAAAAACACACACACACAAGCACAAACACAACCCATAAGCATACAAACACATAACTGGGATAAAACCCGTCATAAACATGTAAAAACCACGAATTCTTACCTTGAATTTTATTCACTTCTTCTTCTTCTACAATCTGAGAGTGCTCTCTGCTCTCTCTCTCTCTCTCTAAAACCGAGAAAAATGGTGAAGTGAGGTGAGGGTGAGCGGCCATACTCCCTTTACACCAACTTTTGAAAGTTTTGTCCTTTTTGGACACTTTTAGTCCCTCAACTTGGACTTTATTGCCTTTCTTGCTTTTATTCTTTATATCTTGACTTTTAAAAATAACCGGGTGTTACATTATGCAATCCATTTAAGAATTTATTAAAAAAACCTCGTTAAAATGTTTTATTAACAAGATATGTATATTTATTTAACCTTAAAAAATTGTAGAAAATATTTGTTGTCCTTTAAAAATATTTGATGTTTATAATAATAATTTTTATATTTTTTTAAATTTTTTCTGAAATTGACTTTTAGGCTAAAAAGCCTTAAAAAGAAAACATGAGGGTGCCTGGGTTCGAACCCGAGACCTCATGTTAGGGGGAGAGTCATTTAACCAGTGAATCAGGGCCTTGGCCTTGGTTTAGTTTTGGTTTTCAAATCTTAAGAACACAACCCCTATGAACTTCCCCCAAACCCATGAACCCTAGATTCGTTTGAACCAAAATTGACAGCCAAATCGTTGTTGTTAACACTGAAGATCATGGGGCTTTTATTCCCCATGTTTAAACGACCCTAAAGATATGTTTAATCACCCGAAAAAGATACCTCGAATTCGAACACCACGATGAACGAGTCGCGACCAACGTGGAATCTAATTGTTGCTAAAATGATGATTACAATCCAATTAACTTCGCGTGGAGCTTCTGAGAATGTTCACGACCCTAAGCCCCCTATCAATTTCGATCTAAGACACCCAGATGATGGTGTTCAAGTGTAGTGTGGGTTGCGACGTCGGATGATGATAAAATTGATGATTGAGTTGATTTAGGTGCAATTGAGGGTTGAGTTAGATTAGAGGTAGATAGAAGTTCGATTAGATTGAATTAATTGAGTTGTTATTGTTGTTTAAGGCTCGAACGGCTAATGAATTCAATATGTTTCGGTTATACAATCGAATGGTGTTGTAACCGATGATTAAACGCGATTAAAGTGTTGTAAGGCCCCGTTCCCGGGACGCTTACAGCTGGGTTCTCATCGCACATAAAACGTATAATTACATTTGTATTTCATAAAATCACAGCGGAAAACTAAAACAATCTTTCATTTCCATGTAAATGCTTTTGCAAATTAATACAACATTCATTACAAAATAGCTTGTTCGCATTACACTGCAAAAACATTAATCAAAAGAATGCCATCCCAAAAGAGCTGAGTAGTCGCCCATGCCATCCTCAGCAATCATTACCTGCCAACTGCAAACACATCAAAGTCAGCGTTGCTGAGTGAGTTCTAGTTTTATAAATAAAACATACTTTACTTTACATTCGTTCGCGATCATACATCATACGTACATACAGATAATATCAATATTATCTTCATCATTCCGTTCATTAACTTACTCATTCACGTGTTACATTATTGTTCGCTTCTCAATCTAGATCCGGTCAGACTTTACCCTCTTCGTGGTACTCAGCCACGATTACTGAGGTCGACTGACAAGGATCTTATTCTGTACATTATTCCGATCATTCATTTACGTTCATTCATACTTCGTTCTTTCATACAAAATCTTTTGTTCCTTTATACTTTCGTTCCTTCATACGTTCGTTCCTTCATACGTTCGTTCCTTCGAGTCTGTTGCGACAACAGGGTCGCTCACCTCATTAACAATCCCCACGACTTTGCGCTATCCGAGTCTGTTGCAACCGTATAGTTGCTCACCCCAATTGCCAATTTCAACGATAGCATGCTTTCCGAGTCTCTTGCAACCATAGGGTTGCTCACCTCATGGCAACTTCACAATAACGTGTTGTCCGAGTCTGTTGCAACAACTGAGTTGCTCACCTCCTTTCTTTGGCCATCTTAATGATGCCTATGATCCGAGTCTTTTGCAACCACACGTTGCTCACCCCATTGGCAATCTCCATGATTGCCTGTGATCCGAGTCTTTTGCAACCATACGTTGCTCACCTCATTGTATGCTTGCAAGCCTTTCCTTCATTCGTTCATCGTTCAATAATGCATGCATTCTTACTATATGTTCCACTTTCATTATCTTTCACTTTACGTTACATAATACTTCATTCATTCATTAACATGACACGTAAAGCCACAAGAAAGATAACATACATCATATAAGAAACATACACACACAGTCATCATCATCATACAGGGCAACATCATGCATACATAACCCGACTACGATCCAGCAGGCCATCCATTGCTCATAAACTTACTGACCAGGCGGTAGAGCAAGGGCGTCTACCCAAACGGGGCGCTGTGGTGAGCGTGCCCGACAACAAAAGGAAGTGGGATGCTCCCAGCAACAGCAATAACATCATCATCATCATCGTCTGGCGGTCAACAACAATCCCAACAGCAACAACAACCAGTTCAGCAGCAACAGCGGCGGTTTGATAATAACCGCAATTTCAACCAAACTGCCCCAAATAACCAAGGACCCAGCGGTTACGGCGGCAGACATCCCAAATGCCCACGGTGTAACTACCACCACGTGGGACGGTGTGATAACTTCAAGTGTCAACGTTGTGGAAAGATTGGACACGCTGCGAAGGATTGCCGTGGTGAACTAATGAGGAGGCCACAACAACCTCAAGAAACTCCCAAGGGTTGTTTTGAGTGTGGGAAAGAAGGGCATTACAAACGAAACTGCCCACAACTAAGAAGGAACGGAAATGGCAACAACAACAACAACAACACCAACAATCATGGGAACAACAACAACAATGGCAATAATAACAACAATGGTGGAAATGGCACTGGAAATGGAGGCAATAGAGATGGAGCCAAAGGGAGAGCCTTCGTCATTGGCTCAGGTGAGGCTCTAAATGATCCCACAATTGTTACTGGTAGATTCCCTGTTAATGGTTGTTTTGCTATGGTACTATTTGATACTGGAGCCGATAGGAGTTTTGTGTCCTTAAAATTCTGTAGTCTTTTAAGTGATATACCCTCTGCTTTAGAATCTAAGTACACTGTGGAATTAGCCGATGGTAAGCAAATCCATGTAACGCATATCCTTAAAGACTGTAGGATAGAACTTGCTGGTCATACTTTCGCTATAGATCTCATGCCTGTTACGCTGGGGAGTTTTGATGTTGTGATAGGCATGGATTGGCTCTCTAGCAAGCAAGCGGAAGTCATATGTCACGAGAAGATTATACGGATCCCGGTTGGTGATCAAATTCTTACTGTCAAAGGTGATAGGAGTGGTGCTGTGATAGGCATTATCTCGTATATGAAAGCTCAAAAGTTGTTACGAAAGGGCCGCGTGGCTATCCTAGCACTTGTAACCGATAAGCAAAAGGAAGAAAAGAGAACGGAGGACATTCCCGTAGTACGCGACTTTCCGGAGGTGTTCCCAGAAGATCTTCCTGGATTACCACCGCACCGCCAAATGGAATTTCAGATTGAGTTGACTCCCGGCGCAGCTCCGATTGCTAGAGCACCTTATCGATTAGCACCAAATGAACTACAGGAGTTGTCGTCACAACTTCAGGAGCTTCTGGATAAAGGTTTTATCCGACCTAGTACATCACCTTGGGGAGCTCCTGTACTCTTTGTTAAGAAGAAGGATGGCACATTTCGGATGTGCATCGATTATCGAGAGTTAACAAAGTAACAGTCAAGAACCGATACCCTTTACCTCGTATCGACGACTTGTTCGATCAGCTTCAAGGATCAAGCTATTACTCGAAGATTGACTTGAGATCTGGTTATCATCAACTCAGAGTTCGAGAAGAAGACATTCCCAAGACTGCATTTCGTACTCGTTATGGTCATTATGAGTTCTTGGTCATGCCTTTTGGGTTGACTAATGCACCTGCTGTGTTCATGGACCTCATGAACCGCGTGTGCAAACCTTATCTTGATCAGTTTGTCATTGTGTTCATCGATGATATACTGATATACTCTAGGACCAAGGAGGAGCATGAAGAGCACTTACGAATGATCTTGGAACTGTTGAAAAATGAGCACTGTATGCTAAATTCTCAAAGTGTGACTTTTGGATAAGAGAAGTACAATTCCTAGGTCATATTGTTAATGAGAAAGGAATACACGTTGATCCTGCCAAAATTGAGGCGATAAAGAATTGGACTACACCCAAAACACCAAGTGAGATAAGACAATTTCTAGGATTAGCAGGATATTACCGCCGATTCATAGAAGGATTTTCTAAGATCGCACAACCTCTCACAGCCTTGACTCACAAAGGAACGACATACAAATGGGCTGATAGTCAAGAATCAGCTTTCCAATTATTAAAACAAAAACTCTGTACTGCCCCGATATTAGCATTACCCGAGGGAACCGATGACTTTGTGGTGTATTGTGATGCAGCATTCAAGGATTGGGTTGTGTCTTGATGCAACGAAACAAGGTGATAGCTTACGCCTCGAGACAACTAAAGGTGCATGAGAAGAACTACACTACCCATGACTTAGAATTGGGCGCAGTAGTTTTTGCCTTAAAGATCTGGAGACATTATTTGTACGGTACCAAGTGCACAATCTACACCGATCACAAGAGTCTTCAACATATCTTTGAGCAAAAAGAGTTGAATATGAGGCAGCGACGTTGGGTGGAACTACTAAATGATTATGATTGCGCAATTAAGTATCATCCGGGAAAGGCGAACGTAGTTGCCGATGCTTTAAGCAGGAAGGAAACAGCTAAACCCCGACGGTGCGAGCTTTACAGCTTACTATCAGTACCCAACTGCCCGAACAAGTTAAGGAGGCACAAATAGAGGCTTTAAAGGTGGAAAATATTGGTTCTGAATTGTTACGGGGATGGGATAAGCAGCTAGTGATGAAAGAGGATGGAATTCGGTATTTCATGGATAGACTTTGGGTGCCTGTTCATGGAAATCTGAGAGATTTGGTTATGAGCGAGGCACACAAATCTAAGTATTCTATACATCCTGGATCCGACAAGATGTACCATGACCTAAAGGCTCACTATTGGTGGCCTAACATGAAAGCAGATGTAGCTACGTACGTGAGCAAGTGTTTGACCTGCTCGAAGGTGAAAGTGGAATATCAAAAACCATCCGGACTATTACAACAACCCAAGATTCCAATGTGGAAATGGGAACAAATCTCCATGGACTTTATTACTAAACTACCCCGGACTAGTACTGGTTGTGACACGATATGGGTTATTGTGGATCGATTGACAAAGTCTGCTCATTTCCTTGCAATAAAGGAAACCGACAAGATGGAGAAGTTAACTCGCCTGTACCTCAAGGAGATCGTTTCGAGACACGGGGTACCGATCTCAATTATCTCTGACCGTGACGCTCGTTTCACGTCACATTTTTGGCAATCATTGCAGAAATCCTTGGGTACACGTTTGGATATGAGTACTGCATATCATCCACAGACGGATGGTCAGAGTGAGCGTACTATACAGACGTTGGAGGATATGCTACGTGCTTGTGTGATTGACTTCGGGAATAACTGGGAAATTCACCTGCCATTGGTGGAATTCTCTTATAACAACAGTTATCACACTAGTATACAAGCAGCACCTTTCGAGGCGTTGTACGGGAGAAAATGTCGATCACCGGTTTGCTGGGCGGAATTGGTGATAGTCAAATAACAGGTCCCGAGTTAATTCATGAGACGACTGAGAAAATTATACAGATACGAAACCGTATGGCTGCAGCGCGAGACAGGCAAAAGAGTTATGCTGACAAGAGACGGAAACCTTTAGAGTTTCAGGTTGGTGACAAAGTTTTGTTGAAAGTCTCACCATGGAAAGGCGTAGTTCGGTTTGGTAAACGAGGGAAACTAAACCGAGGTACGTTGGACCATTTGAGATTGTGGAAAGATAGGTCCAGTAGCGTATCGATTATCCCTACCTGATTCGCTAAGTGGAATTCATGATGTATTTCACGTGTCAAACTTGAAGAAGTGCATAACTGATGAAACGACGGTCGTACCACTAGAAGAAATTCAGGTGATGAACAATTGCGTTTTATTGAGGAACCAGTGGAGGTGATGGACGTGAGGTGAAAACACTTAAGCAAAGCAAGATACCTATTGTTAAAATCCGTTGGAATTCGCGACGTGGACCGGAATTCACATGAGAACGGGAAGATCAAATGAAGCTTAAGTACCCTCAACTATTCGAAGGAACGATGCCAGCAGACGAAGGTATTGATTTAAATTTCGGGACGAAATTTCTTTCAACATGGGGATGATGTGACAACTCATCCAAAACTCACACGATTTCGATTTCTGTGTGCCAATGCAGTAGACCAGTGATGGAACCAGTGATGGAACACTCTCACCATGTAACGCAATTTTCGGGACGAAAATTCTTTCAACATGGGGATAATGTGACATCCGGTAAATTTACGTTACCAAACTCCGTTAGTTCCGTTAAGTCTTGTAAACACGTGTCGTGAGCACACACTAGTTGTCGTTGAACGTTGGTGACCTAATAATAATGATTAATGTTAATTTGATGTGAATCTAAGTGATTATGTGAATATTGGGTTATGTTTATGTGTTTACACATTTATAAACGATTAATTAAAGAATTTATCGCGTAACGCGGAAACGTGTCTATTTATTCGTATGTCTTGTGTTTTTATAAAGATAAGATATATAATGAACTTTATAAGTTTATATCTTTATATTATGAAGTTAAAACACTTTACAAAGAGTTTAAAGCTTAGTTTTTATAAAATACAAAACACAAGGGTTTAAAGGGTAATATGTAAATTAAAATTAATTAAAACAAAATTCCAAACCCTAACCCACCCTTTCGGCCGCAAACCACCTCCAAAACACCTCCCCACTTCGAATCCGCCAAGAACAAGCGATTTTGTGTGGTTTTGATTCGATTACAAGTTATACAACGCTTAGGAATCATCAATTTCAAGCAATTACAAGTTTAAAGGTTAGTTTTTGCGAGTTTTTGTGAAGGGTTCATTATGGCCGAACCCTAATTCGTAAATTGGTCCTTGTTGGGTCGAATTGGTTGTTGTTTGATGATGTTAACATGTTAGTTAGATTGTATACATGTTAGTTAACATCGATTATGCAAGAATTCTAGTTTTTAGTGGATTGATCATGAAATTGATTTTGAAGCAAACCCTAATTCGTGATTATTGTGATTATGCATGATGGATGATTGTTTGATGATAATTGGGTTGTATGAATGTTAGAATACGTTGATTATGCAAGAAAGTTGGGATTTTGATGCATTGTTCATAGGTTACTAAGAATAGTAACTTTATTTTGCATGTAAAGGGTTCTAGTGATGGATTGATGTTATGGATGGGTTCATGATGATAATTAGATGCTAGATTGATATTATGAATGCTAGAAATCTTTAATTTGATGATGTTGATCATAGCTTGCCAAAAGTAGAAACTTTTGTTTATGAAGATTGTTGGATTGAGGTGTTTAGTGTTGTTGATCATGTCTAGATGTTAGTATGAGCTTGAATTGGTATATTATTGATGAATTCATGTATACTTGGATGTTTGATAGATTTTGGGATATTCTTTCCCAAAAGGGAAACTTTATTTGTGTAAACGTTGAAGTATGATGTTATGATCATGTTTGGGATGATAGGAACTTGCTAATATGTTCAAGGATGGATTCTAGTGTAATAGAACGTGTTAAATTAGTTGTATGGCATGTTTGGATAATCATGGGTGATAATTGGAATTGGTAATCATGTATGGTTTGGATGTTGTGTAGTAGTAGGACATCATGCTTGGGTCTGGTAATTGATTGTTGTGATGTTGTGGATGCAATGTATATGCTTAAAGAATTTGGTTGTGATCATTATACACGCGTGCGGATCTGAGGCCCCTACTTAGTGGGATTGGCAGGGTTTAGGATGTGAAGTCGTGAGTGGCTTCACATGGCATGTGATGAATGGTTGAACCTTGTATGACATGTTAGTTGTATTGTAGCTAATGGTTATGTTAATGTGCTAGATTCGCATGACTTGTATAGTACTTGATTGTATGATGATCTATGTGATACACCTGGTTGATATAACATATGTATGATACTATTGAATGTTAATCATGTATGTTGTATGTGTTCATTGGCTTTAATTGGATTATAACTCATAATGTCACCAACGGGTCAAACGGGTCAACTAGGTCAAACGTGTCTATTTGTCTGGAAGCTTGAGTCTTTGATTTTGGTATGATTAGGGTTTCACATGTCTCTTATTTACACGTACTTATGTACTCACATGATCTAGGTAACCTGTGAAGGTTGGCTATCCTCTCGTTTCTCAAAATAAACCCTAAGTACCTTTGCATACATCAGGTGAGTTCATGCCCCACTCTTTACTTAATCTCTTTTGGGGGAGATAGCATACTGGTATTTATACGAACGCTTTCATTATTTAAGTTGTGTAAAATATTAATATAGTGCTGTTTACCATGAGAAAAGTCCTCACACTTTTGAATTGTTAATATTTAATAGCGGGGAAACTTGGGTAGTACTATTGGGTCTGACGAGCCCCACCTGTGTGACTCGAGGTCAACCGGGTGCAATTTGTCCTATTGATCATTGTCACGACATGGTAAGTCGTGACATGAGGCAACAACTATCACAGTCAGCTTCAATTGCAAAATCACTATGTATTAATATTTGTTGATAATAGACTAGCTATCTATTACCATACACTGCTTATATTTATCGCAACTGTTTACATGTTTATTGAACACAAACTCTTGAACTCACCAACCTATGTGTTGACATTTTAGTATGCTTTTCTCAGGTCCTTAACTTGCTTGCCATAGGAGCACTGCACGGTTCACTTCATTTAAGACATTATGCTTCAAGACAATGTGACATTTTAACAATTATGGTTTACTTTTTGGTTTGGCACTTGTTTTGCCATAAGTTATACTTTATTGTCTTGGGTTGTTTTCAAAAACGCTTCCGCATTGTTTAAAGTTGTGTTTTGGTTGATTTTGTTATTTTATGGCATATAGAGTCGTTCTGAGTAACTATTGACTGTGATCCTGGTTTGTTCATACGCCTCGCGGTAAAACTCCGCAAGTGGATTTTGAGGGTGTGACATCCTAAACCTTAGGGATGCATACCATAACACCATACAAGCACACACAAGCCTGGAAACATACACGAAACGCATCATACACATCACACCCAAATGGGTCAAACGCATACACATACAAAAAACGGGTTTTTATGCTTTCCAGCCCCAAAATCATTTGAAAACAAGTAAAAGTGGGGTTCTAGAACTCACATAAACGAGCACAACGACAAGAGCTTCGATTTGGCTTGCTTCACGACAATTTTGGCGACCCGAACCGACACTTTTCCTCTTTTTCTCTTCTTTCTCTCTTCTTCTCTTTATGAAGCTGAAATGTGGGGGGTGTGGGGAGAGTGGGCTGCCCTCTCCCTACTAATATCTAATATCGACACATTTCCCAACTTTTCTTCGTTGGCGAGTTTGGTCCTTCAACTTTGAACTTTATTTTCTTTTCCTTCTTCACCGGCTTCAAAATAATAAATATCCGGGTGTTACAAGTGTGTGTTTAAGCTCGACAAACATTCACGAAACGTTTTGGGATGGTTTGAGGTCAGAAATCGAAAGGTTTAAATTGGTTTTAGAGGTGGCCGGAGCTCGGCCGGAACTTGGTCGGAGCTCCCGCCGGAATTACGGGTTTTAGAAAGGTGGGGGATTGGGTTTTAAATAATTACACAAATAGTCCCTACACTTTCTTTCCCTTATTATTTTATGCCCAAACCTTGTTATTAAAGTTTCTATGTTGACAATAACCCCCTTTAACTTTATTCATTTCAAGTTTTTATATTTCTAAACATAGTAATTTTTATAAATTACTATTATTATTATTTTTATAACTTATGCTTAATATTACTATTATAATAATAATAATAATAATAATAATAATAATAATAATAATAATAATAATAATATAATAATAATAATAATAATATTATTATTATTATTATTATTATTATTATTATTATTATTAATCTATTAGTATTATTTTAACACTTAATTCAATAGATTAATTATTAACTTTTAAATAAAAGAAATACTTAATGGAATCAAAGAATCATGCATAAATAATCCCCAACTTTCATATTAGACAAACATGGTTCTTAAAAAAATTAACAAAGTTAACTTTAAATTAACCCAAAGTTACAAGATGTTACAGTAAATATCCTTCATATATATATGTACTAATATAACTTTTTTTATAAAAATAGAGAAAACTTACTATAAAAAGTGTTACTTTTTTAGTAGTGTGCAAACTAATAATAACCACTGATCTAAAAGACAAATAATTCAGATTAAATATTGAATAATCATGCAAGAAATATGCGTGTAGGGATAGATTTGGAAATATCATATAATTATTGATTTTTATCAAATTCAATTCTTTTGATTTTTTTTAAACACATATAACTTATTATATGACATTGTTTTTTATAAAAAAACAACATCATAAAATCTAGCATTTTTTATCTTTAAGAGTATAGTATTTCTATACCTTTTTTAATAAAAAATCAATATTTTTTAAAACTTATACGTGTTATGTGTATGATTTGAATGATTATTAACTGTTAATTATGAACATAACTTGCATAATTAACATATAACTTATAATAGTTATAATATAATTTGTGTAATTATTTTTATAATGTGATTAATTTTATTTTGTGTGATAATATATATAAATAGTGTAATAATAAATATAACTTGTGTAATTATTAATATAACTTGCATAACTAAAAATATAACTTTTTTAATAATAAATATAACTTACGTAATTTATTAACCCTACATATGTAGTGGTGCCATAGAAGAAATTAACCCTCTGCCATAAAACACGTGTCACGCCTTGATGACTTCTTATGATTTACACATAATTTACATTTTGTATGGTAACCAACCCCTATAAAAGTAAATAAAGACACCATGATATATATATATATATATATATATATATATATATATATATATATAATATATATATATATATGTGTGTGTGTGTGTGTGTGTGTGTGTGTGGGTGTATTTGTTTAAAATTAACCAACACTATATATATTAAATAAATACTACCGGATACCCACAATACACTATAAAATAAACTATATGTTAAACACATACACACATACATCCATGCATACATATAAACATGCATACATACAAATCTAATAAAATCAAATATTTTCATTTTCAAGAATGCAATCTCTACAACTGAAATCTTTATAGAAAGCTGCTACTCGATTTCCATTTGGTCGGTGTTTTGTTAGAGCAGGACAACCATGAGCAGCGCTTACAAAACGTCCTTGGTAATCACTATCTTTGACGGATTTCCGAAGGAAGTATTCGTCGAACAAACCTAAGTTTTCTATCTAATATCTTGATTTAGTTACGTATTTATAACTATACTATATTGATATCGTCAATTCTAAAAAAATAGGTTTCTACATATACTTCGCCATTGTATTTTAGAACCACAAAACCAATTAAGCTTTATAAAAACGATATTTACATTGCAAATTTGGAAATTGTTACTTCATTTAAATAACTAGTACTTAGTTATTAAAAACACATAATCCCATGATTGTTGGTGAAACAATTATATTGAAAATGGTAGTAATCCTCATTTAGATGATACGAGACAAAGAAAAATGAGGCCCATAAGATCTAAAAATCAGAAAAGAACACTAATTAAATTAATAGAAATCCATGTTTTTGGAATACAAGAGCATCATCCAATATTCAACTCTAAGTTCAACATACAATCTTTAATGGCATAATGAAATTATATTTTCAAAAGCAATCTAGTACCGTATTGAATGCATTCTCAAAACCTATCTTGGAATTATCTCAGATATTGAAACACCATTCACCGAAAACTTGGATAAGTGTGGCATTGCCGATTTTTCTAAACCATTGCTACTTGTCGATGAAATGTGCTCTTGAAAGAGTGGCATTTCAGGATTAGTTCTAGTGTGCATAAAAAATGCAGGCTCTGATGGTACCGGCAAGGTGAGAGTGTAGCTATGAAGCATAAGAACGACAGAAGCCATGGTTGGCCTATCAACAACATTTTCTTGAACACATAATAAGCCAATGTGGATACTTCTAATGATATCACGTAATGAACCGGATCCGGTCTTCAATGAGGGATCTATGATATCTATCACTGTGTTATTCTGCCAATTTTTCCATGCCTAAAACGGAAGAACAATTTGGTTGTTACATACAACAAATGTTTTCTAAGAGAATGTTATTGTACAAAAAATACATTTTTCATCATGTATGTACTTATTTCTTTATAATTAAAATATTTAAGGTGGATACTTACAAAACTAAGAAGATCATCCATGCTTTCTCCATTTTGAAAACAGTGGTTCTTTTGACCCACTATCATCTCCAACATCAACACTCCAAAACTAAACACATCTGATTTTACTGAGAACTGTCCATGCAAGATATATTCTGGAGCCATATAACCACTGATATACAAGAAAAAAAGCATTTGAAATATCAATACTTGTAATATCATGAAAATAAACAAGTTTTGAAAGATTCCTTGTGCAAGTTTATCCAAAGATTGTATGCTTACTAGGTACCAACAATTCGACTTGTATCACCTTGAGTTTCCTCAGGTTTAAACAACCTTGCCATACCAAAATCTGCAATTTTAGCGTTCATTTCTACGTCTAGTAAAATATTACTAGCTTTCAGATCACGATGAATAATCCTTATTCGGGAATCTTCATGTAGGTAAAGAAGTCCTTTCGCAACACCATTGATAATCTTGTATCTTTTTTCCCAATCAAGAAGTGTACACCTAGTTTGATCTACAACAACCATCAACATGCAAGCCATCACTAACAATATCCCACTAAAAGTTCCATTTAGTTCATCACCAATAATAACTTTTGAAAGGGAAATCAACTACTAGAACATCATATATGTACCAGGTGGTACGTACTTTTCGGTTGGCTTGTGAGGCTAATTGTGACATCAGAAAAGTAATATTTTTTTGTCACAAGTTAACAAATGTAAACTAAGACTTAATTTTGACCTCTAATTAACGAAAGCCATGGTTACTTGAAAATAAAAGCTTTTGTCATGGCATACGGAGCACGGTATATCAATTATCAAGTAGAGAAAAATAGATTGTTCTTTAGAACTTACCAAATATAAAATGATCAAGGCTTCCATTTGGTAAGTACTCATATATTAGAAGTCTTTCACTTCCTTCTATACTAAAACCAAGCAACTTAACCAAATTACGATGTTGAAGCTTCGCGACTAGCAAAACTTCATTTTTAAATTCTACATCTCCTTGCCCAGAATCGCTTGCTAGCCTTTTTACTGCTATCTCCTGTCCATTTCTAAGCATACCCTAAATATCATACCAAAACATATTTCAACATTCATTAACATCAAGTTTAAAATTATTGGTACATAACAAGCAATGTTAATGAGTCTATACTTTGTAAACTGCTCCAAATCCCCCTCGTCCTAGCTTATTATCTTCAGAAAAATCATTTGTTGATGCTTTCACCATATTAAAGTCGTATTGTAGCGATTCAACATTGGAGATATCCATAGATTCAGCTAGTGAAGAAAGATAGAGTTAAAAGTTGTTTAGTCATGACAACACTACTAGTACCAAGGGTTAACAACATATATTATCTACTAACAATGTTATATATATATATATATATATATATATATATATATATATATATATATATAGATCTTTGAGTTCTTATTGCAAATATAATTTCAAACTCATAACTTACTCTCTACGGTTTCGGTTGACGAAGGTTGCTTTCTTTTCCTCAATCTTGTGAAGATACAAATTAAAGGGATTATTACGATGACAATGGCTA
Source organism: Flaveria trinervia (assembly GCA_025506515.1). Lineage (NCBI taxonomy): Eukaryota > Viridiplantae > Streptophyta > Magnoliopsida > Asterales > Asteraceae > Flaveria > Flaveria trinervia. The sequence goes on along the minus strand of CM046449.1, from coordinate 79,019,211 downwards.
TTGCAACAATTACTATTATTATAACGATCGTACTTGTAGTACTTCCACCTGCAAGAATAGATATGCACTACGATATATTCATGTATATGAAAGATTTTGTAATATACATATGATAGTAGTAAATAACGATGGCTATCGTTATTAGTACTGCTACTATTATTATTGATTATTATTATTACTATTATTATAACAATAATAATATCTTAATACATTATTCATAGGTTATTTGTGAATAGTCACAGTCCTTAGAAATAATACATCAAATCGTCATAACCTTAAACTTTTTGTAACGATCATAACTACTAGTTGAATCATAATGTCCTTTTAAGTAGATAACTTTATGTTTCAACCTCCAATTTTCCTACCTTTTCTACTATTCGATTTTGGTTACTAATTTTGCTATTTTTTCTTGGAGTTGGGAAATTATTTGGTTAATATCTTGTGCATTACACAGTTTGAATAAAAAAATATTAAAAAATTAGTTTTAAAATTTTATTAATTATAAAAAAATATGATTGAAATTGCATATAAGTAAGAATATAAGTAAAAAACATGACATCATATGTTTATAAACTTTTGTTTTTAAACCCATATTTTTAAATAAACATTTTGTTTTACAATAAACCGTTTTAAAAAATATAAACATTAATAAATTTCTTATTATGACTCATAATTTTAGTTATTTTCTTTTGTAAAAAATAACTAAAAAACATTTTAAAATATTTCATATTTTTTAAAATGTTTGCTGTTTAAAATTTTTTCTTATTTTAATTTTTTTAACATTTATAAAAGCATCTTTTTATTAATTTATTGAAAAATAATTTTCAATCTCAAAAGAAAGTAAATAATATAATTAGTATTTATGTAGTTATTTAATAAAAGAAAGATGCGTAAAATTAAATAGTTTAAAATTTTGTCAAGTATCATTTTAAAACATTATTTATCATAGAAGATAGATTTACATACACATTACCTACATTGTGTAAGTAACCGCTTAAGAATTAACGAAGTTTATGAACAAATTAGTATGATGTTTTCATGTATACAATAAGAAGTCTAAAACTGAAAAAAAATGTAACTGGTTGTTAAAAAAGTTAAAACATATTAATATTAATAAATATATATACATATATCTTCCTACAAAATTTTCACCAAAATACGTGATTCACAGTTTGAAGGGCCTACATGATTTTTTCAATATATTATTTTACTAATATATTTTTTAAAACTCATAGTATTCAAGATAACACAGTATTAATAAAATAATAATTGTGTTGTTTGTTATTGTTTTTTAAAATATATTAGATTAATTAGTTGTTAATTTATTATTATGTTTTACATATTAGAAATACACAACAATGTTATTCCACTAATATATTTTTCAAAATACATCGTTTTAGAAAAAAATACAATAGTATTTAAAGAACAGAATAACTAATAAAAAATACAATGAATCGTACTAAATACACAATGACGAGATATGGACTTGAAATTATAAAGAAAAGATGGTATCTTTTTATATAATAATACTGTACTCATTTTAAAGATAAAGAATACTTGTTTTTATGGTGTAATTTTTATTAAAAAATAATTTCTCACATACAAGTTATGAACTTTAAAAATGATGGATGAATTATCAAAAAGTTATAAAATGTGGTTATTCATAAAATATTCATCTATTAATTTTTTTTCACTTTGATTTTAAAATTGATGGTTAAGATCATTTATTACAAATTTAGTTTAAGTGTTTTTTTATTTAAACCTTACCCAAATATATATATATATATATAATATATATATATATATATATATATATATATATATATATATATATTAAGGATGATAAAGTTAATGTGATAACTGAGGTGACAAGTATGATGGATTAACACGAGAGATGCACTCATAGTGTTATTCGACAAACGCAGCAATGTCACCCTGCCTAGGTTGAAAAAATAATGCCCATAAATATATGCATGGTTGGAAAAGTCACTAGACGCTATCAGGTCAGTCGACTGGTGAGTTGCGCGTACTCGGTCTAGGCGGGGAGTACTTGGGGAGTACTCGGAAATGATAAATTACAAAGAAATTAATTTTTAAGAAATTATATATATGTCAAACATAATACGTTCACAAATACTTATAACATATTATGTGAAAATTAATATATACTAAAAGAATATGTTTAGATACTATAGTATTTTAAAATATGATATTCATTTTTTAATATGTGTACACATAGTAATCGTTTAATACTTATCTTTCAAAGTAAATTACTAAATAACAACAAAAATACAACAAAATTGAGTGAAAAATAGCGAAAATCAGTGAAAAACAACAAAAGTCCGTGTTGGATCGAGTAGGTCGAGTTGGGCCAAGTTGGACCGAGTAGGTTTGAGTAGGGCCGAGTTGGACCGATTACAAGTAAGGTTGACTGAGTTGAAGAAAAGCGTCTCAGTAAACCTCCGAGTTTCGGGTACTTGCTGGGTACTCGACCGCCTAGGCTGAGTTTTACAACACTGAATTTATGTATGGGCGTATGTAATTCCTTACACATACATATAGAAGTAGAAGTTGAAAATAGCATATACTTTATACATACTTTATACGAGTGTATAGAAGTTAAAAACGGCATATATAGGCATATGTATACACATTGAAAAAACAACAAATCAAATATTTAGCAAGAGGATGGTGCATTTAATGTATCCCTTTGGTGAAAATCTGAATAAGAACGAAGATAATTATGAAAAAATCATATGGATAGTCTATCCAGGATAGAGTAGCAAATACAAGAAATATTTAGCTAGGTCATATATGCTCCTAATGAGTCAAACTTTAGTTTTATAATCTTTTATTTAATATTTATTTTTTTAAACCATTTATTCATGGGATGAATGGATGATTACTTGCAGTTATAATTATAAACTTCATATCTTAATTTATAGTTCCCTGCAATTTATTTGCAGTTATAGTTTATATCACCAAGTCATGCAGGAACTTTTTATCTAAAGCGACATAAAAGATTAGTTCATGCAATTTATTAGTTAGTTATTATAACTTTAAATCTTTATGTTATCATGTCAAAACGCATGAAAATTTAAATTTTATTTTATCGATCATGTCAAAACGTACACATGAAAATTTGGATCAAAAGTGACATAAAAAGATTTATAGAATATCCATGCCATTTATTTGCAGATTTACTTAAACCCAGAGTAATAAGATTAATGATAGTATTAAGGTGTTATGGTATCCATATTAACCAGTAAAAGTTTAAATCCTGTTGTGTATATATATGGCATGGAGTAGTTTACTAGTAGATTAATGAATTACCTGGTAATAGTGATAAAACTGGTGGTGAAGCCTGGGAATTTGGCGGTGCTGGTGATGATGGTGGTGGTGTTACGACGAGAGTACTTACGTTAGAAAATCTATAAATCTCGTACCTAAAGTTACACGTAGGTATAAGGGTTCTCCCTCCAACTCTCCCATTATACCGGCTAAGAGCAAATTGATTGATAGCATTCTCCAAACAGTCGATGCATCCTCGCTCTGATAAGGATGGAACACACTGCACAAGCGCATAAATCGTCGAGAAATCAGGCCCTGTAGTGTTCCCGCTAGCGAACTTCCTTAACGAACCACCAGCAGCCGCATTAGCGGTTAGATTGCTAAACAACGGTCTAAGATCCCCATTGAACCGGACAATATTGGTCGCGTTTCGTCGGTTAAAAAAATACACCTGAGAACGTACACCAGTGTTTGCGGATGAATCCTGGTTGAAGTATACCAACAAACAGTAGTCGTAGTATCCTATTGCACCCTTTTGGTTCGGGCAGACTTGTCGCAACTTAACAATGGAGTCATTCAGACAACTCGAACACACGTCGGGATTAACGTCGCCTCGACAAAGGGCGAAAGAGTTGACTGTATCGTTGCCTTGGCTGATGGAACGGTTGAAGTAGCCTAGGCCTGAGTTGGTGGTGGGGAGGGCGGAGAGCGTGGCATCGAGGTTCCTTTCGTACGTGCTGTTGCGCGTGTAATTAGCGGTGTAATCGCAGATATGGTAGATGAAATCAGGGGGTTGAGCCATGGTGATCATTGAGCATATGAGAATAATAATAACATTGAGCCATAAGGGGAGTGTGGTTCTTCTATTGGGTACGAACATGTTTGGTTAATAATTTTGGTGTAGGAAGAATGGTTAAGTGATACAACTTACAAGTAGTTGGTTTTGGTATGAATAGTCGTCACACGGTTTCTCTGACATTTAACGACTTTGACTTATGGACCATGGTTGATTGTCTCATATATGGTCCTGTGGTTAGAATGCATTCATTTAACGCGTAGACCGACTTTTGGATATGCGAATGAGACCATTAGTTTCGTATTATTGAACTATAAAACTATGTCTCATATTCGATCTTATATCATTGTAGCACTCGTTGCTCGTTACTCCATACTCGTTAAGTTCATAGATATATCTCCTATTAAGTATTGATCAGTATATCCATGGTTTTATGTGGTAAAGTTTACTCGTTACCTGAAATCCGATCTTATACTTGTCTTAGAAACCAACTATGTATCAAATACTCAACTACATTATATGATTATTATATATATAATTTTACCAATTTCAAGTTTCTAAGAATTTTGGCATACTATTTATTATATTTTACAAGGTTACATTAAACCAACAATTTCCGATGATTTTCATATAATGTTGATGATTTTAATGTAACCAATGTTAAGTAGTATTATGAAATTCATTTATGTAGAGTTGTTTAAAATCGGATACCCAAAAATTTCAAATAGTAGATATCACTATTTGAATCTGAATCTGAAATTTCATATTTGTATTTAGATATCCGAATTGTAAAAAAGTATGTATTTTTAATAATTTTTACAAAAATATAAAAAAAAGGTTTTTGGATATCGGAAGTTTTCATAAAAATACCCGAAATACAAAAAATATACAAAATTCTAATCTGTATTTATTATATAATAGTTTTTATGAAAAATGTTTTGAATAGTTCAAATATCCAAAATGTTGAATATTTCAGATTGGATATTTTGAATTCAGTTTCGGATACGAATATTTTTAAACACCCTTTGATTTACCAACAATTTTCAAATTAAATAAACATTGATGTGAGGATCGGATATGTGGATGACATATTTTAATTTTTATTTGAGATGTTGTATTATTGTCTCACGTGATTATCAAAATTTAAAAATGAATTATACTATCAATATTATAGCAAACCCATAATGAGCATTTATGAATTTATATTATACTAATTATCAATTTTGTTTGTGCATTGGAGTTGTACATTTCGCTTCAATAGTTGTACTCACAAGCCTAGCTTCAGTATCCGTTCTGGATAGTGTGGAGAGAAGAAAACTAGAAGTATTATCGAAGATCAAAACCACAACAGCGCTACCCAACACCCACTGACGATTTCAAGGAGACCCTAACGCGTATGATTCATGTCTCTATGCCATCGTAGCCATCTAATATCAACCCAATTTAGACAAAGATGTCATCCGAGAAAGAGGTTGTTCGTAGATCTACAACCTGGTCACAATCACCACTAACCACCATCATCAGCGACCACCATCATGTAGGTAAGCGGCTACAGAGATGAAAAGAAGACGAAGAGTGCATGGCCGACGACGCTAAGCAGTGGTGGACCGGTGGTGGTAGTGAGAGATGGAGAGGGTTAATTATGGGTTTGAAAAAGTGAGTGATGAAATGTTTGAAAAGTGTATTGGTTTTGGTACTTCCTACTAGTGGTTTATACAAAACACTAGCTTTAGTGAACCAGTGTATTACACAGATTAAATAAATAAAATACTAAATAGAATAAAATTTTATTAATTATTAAATAACATGTGATTTAAATTATGTACGAGTAAGTATTATAAGTAATAAAACAATGATATCAACTTTTTAAAAATATGTTTTTATACTTTCTTTGTTTCTTCTAAAAAATAAATCAAATATTTTGTTTCAAAACAAAACATATTGAAAAATGCCATTTTTAAAATGTTTCATGTTTTAAAAAAACGTATGATGACTTTCTAGAAAAAAATTCTTTTTATGAAATTTTTTTTCTCTAAAAATAAACATTAATAAAAAGATTTATTTCTTAATCTTTTTAAAAATAGTTATAATAAAAAAAACAGAATTAAATACTATAATTAATAATTAATTGAATCATTTAATATGAGAGAGAAGCGAGAAAATTTTGTTAAAAGTGAATGTGATGTTGTCATGCGACATCTTTAGTTACCATTTTATGTTATGTGATATTTTTAGTTACCATTTTATATAATAAAAAGAGTATGAAAAAAGAAGTATATATTAACTATAAGATTTTGATATGTATACTCTTTTATTATATGCATTATTATTGTCTGTATAAGTTTTCTTTTTACATTTTGCTTTTTATGTAGGTTTTTAAAGAGCTTGAAACAATTTAATTCTTTAAGTGAACTTTTTTATAAGTTGTACTATATGCTTTATGGATTGTAACCATTTTATTACTTTTATTATTTAATCTTTTTATTTTTTATTCTAACTTAATATTTTTACATCTTTTACAATTTAGTCTGCATAAAATTTTTATTTTCAACTATAGTTCCCCTATACTTTTCATATTTTACAATTTTTTCGTTTTCCGTCCTAGTTTATATTTTACGAGTTAACACGTCGCAACGTGCGTGCGTGGTTCAATGTTTTTTTCGTCTACTTTCCATTCGATTTATTTTTTCCATATTTATTGTTTCCTTGGTGTTGGTGGTCAATGACGATGGTGTGACATTAGTGTTACTTGACACGGTTTTATATCTCCCATCGTAATGCAGGGGCTTAATACTAGTTAATGTTTAAAGGCCATATATTCATCGAATTATTATGTACATACAAATTTAATAGCCTATAAAAAACTTCTAACCTAATATTTTTTCATATTTTACAATTTAGCCTACATAAAATTTTTATTTTCAACTTTGACCCCCTATTGTAACACCCGGTTATTTTAAAAGACAATAAATAAAGAATAAAAGAAAGAAAGGGCAATTAAGTCCAAGGGGAGGGACTAAAAGTGTAAAAAGGACAAAAATCTTGTAAAGTTGGTGTAAAGCTGGGCATGGCTGCCCACCCTCTTTTCACATCACCATCTTCTTCAGTTTTAGAGAGAGAGAGAGAGAGTAGAAAAAAAACTCTCGGTTGAAGATAAGAAGAAGAAGAGAAGTCGAATTCAAGGTAAGAATTCGTGGTTTTTACATGTTTATGACGGGTTTTATCTCGGTTTCGTGCTTATGTGCTTATGTGTTGTGTTTGTGCTCGGGTGTGCGTGTGTGGTGGTGTTTTTAGGTGTTTGAACTTATTGCAAGCGAATTATAAGGAAGAAACACCCAAGTTGCATGAGGTGAGTTCTAGACCCCGGTTTTACTTGTTTTAAATGAATCTTTGGGGCTGAAAATGTATTAAAATGGTTTTATAAAGTTCATGTATGTTTACCCGTGTGCATTGTGCATGAATGAATGTGATTCTTGTATGCTTATAGGTTATTCATGCTAGAATAGCCACATTAAGCTTAAAACAGACAGATTCGATGATTTGGGTTGAAAACATACCGGAAACATATAGTACAGAAGGTCCATGCGCCTAAATAGGGTTCATGCGCCTGAAAATGCCATAGTAAGAACTAAGTGTGATCCATGCGCCCAAACAGTATTCCATGAGCCTAAGATTACCTTAGAAATGATAAAGTACAGTCCATGCGCCTGAACAGTTGTCCATGCACCTAGAAAATAATAGTCGGACGACTAAGTGTAGGGCCATGCGCCCCAATAGTGCCCATGCGCCCAAGTGGCCCATGCGCCTAAGTGTTCATAGGCACCAATAGTGCCCATGCGCCTGAATGAGTTCATGCGCCTAAAGTGAAAATGTTTAAGTGTTAGGCTGATGCACCTAAATAGTGATGAAACGCCCAAATAGGGCTCATGCGCCCCAATAGTTCCCATGCGCCTAAGACTTAGAAATTTTTACAGAATTTTCTGGGAGTCTGCGCTTTAGGGATTTGACCGAGTTTGACTAAGGGCTTATTAATTGATGTTGTTTCATGCATGATATGATTGATTATGATTGTTCCTTATTATGGTTATTGCTATTATTATTATTACCCATAGTATGTGACTTTACGTGGTATGTTATTATCGTAACGTAAAGTATTTCGTAATAATAAAGTGAAAGAGCAATAAAGAAAGAAAAGGAACATTAATAAAATGTTAACAAGTCTTGTAAGCTTACAAGAGGGACACGACCGTGTTGTCGTTAGCTCAACTGTGTCGCGGGTTAGCTACCCTTTTATGCACACAGGGTCAATCAATTGAGATTGGCAGGACCTTTGTAGCGTGTCCTGGGTGATTGGGTCGGCCTTGTACATAGTACACAGAACCTTTCGGGGGATACAGTTACCCTTTCAGGGGATATAGTTGACCCTTTCGGGGGATACAGTTACCCTTTCGGGGGATATAGTTGACCCTTTCGAGGGATATAGTTGACCCTTTCGAGGGATATAGTTGACCTTTTCGAGAGATATAGATGGCCCATCACCCGTTTTCCATCGCGCATATAGTTGGGGTACTGCTCACTGGTCCATACAGAAAGTGAAACATAAAGTTAAAAGTTTACAGACAAGGCATCCAGTACAGAGAACGAACAATATTTATTCATATAGATGATGTGTGCTCGCATATACAGTACAGAGTTGTATTTTACAGAAAAGAGTATTTTCTTATACAACATATAGAAAGTATTTTATTACTTTTAAAACTAGAGCTCACTTAGAAACGCTGACTTTTATACATTTTCAGTTGACAAATAATCATTGTTGAGGATGGCACGAGAGTGAAGCTACTCGGCAAGGGAAAGACTGACATCCATTCGTATTCTATGTTGCTGTTGTTTTGTAATGCATATAAACAATTCTTTTGCAATCAGTTAAACGATGATGTATTGCTCAACAACAGGGGTTCAAATGAAATGAATGGCTTTTGATAAACGTATTCCGCTGCATAAGATCGTTTACTTGTAATGATTAATGTTTTAATTGCTATGAATGACCAACTCTGAGGTTTCCGGGATCGGGGACTTACACCTATACTTTTCATATTTTACAATTTTCTCGTTTTACGTCCCAGTCTATATTTTACGAGTTAACACATCGCAACTTCATGTGTGGTTCAACGTTTTTTCGTCTACTTTCCATTCGATTTATATTTTTCATTTTATTGTTTCTTTGGTGTTGGTGGTCAATGAGGGTGGTGTGACATTAGTATTACTTGACACAGTTTTACGCCTCTCGCCATAACACGAGAGCTTAATACTAGTTACGGTTTAAAGGCCATATATTCATTGAATTATTATGTACATACAAATTTAATAGCTTATAAAAACATACAAATTTAATAGATAGTATAATTTACACATTTACAACTTGAGAGTTGTGTTGCTGACTACATTAATAATTAATTTCTATGTTCTCTCTCCCTCTCCCTTTCTTCTATTTTAAACATTTCAAGTTTTTTACATTAATATTTTTATAAACATATTTGTTTGATTAAAAATACACTTTAAAAACAGATTTTTTAAAAACTACAAACATTTTTAAACAACGTATCTTTTTACACATACGAATTTTAAACTAGTCTTTTTTAAATAAATGTTTTATTTAAAACTAATTTTCAAAAAAGATTAAAAATATAATTGAAACTTGAAGCTTTTAAACAATGAGATATTCTTAAAGTTATAGTTTGTCAAAGCCAACTTTTATTAAAAATGAAAATGTATTATAAACAAAAATAACTAAAAACCACAGTTTTGAAAAAATGAGATTTTTAATTAAAAATTTACGCTTTTAGTCCTTGTGGTTTGGTGGTTATAATGCTTTTCATCCAATGGTTTAAAAACGTACGGTTTAACCATTGTGGTTTGAAATCTGTCATAATTAAGTCCAAACCGTTAGCTCCATCCAATTTCTTCGTTAATTTTTTGAAAAATACCAGAATGCCCTTGAACTTAAATTTTGTTATATTACAAATAAACAATATATGGGTCCCACTCCACCCTACTATATCAAACCTTAACCAACTTTCTTTTTCTTTGACCACATCCGAACCACCTTCACACGCCACTCACCAGCAACCTCCACCACCACCACTTGCCAATCGCCCATATCCAAATCAGCACCATCTCCGATAACCAATTGACGAACCTACATCTCCTTCTTGTTGGATCCTTTACATAATATTATCTTTCAAACCATAAGTTTATCTTTCATTTATCTTCTTCACTCTTCTTCTCTAAATTCCATTAGCACTGATGAAAAAGTATGGCTGGTGTGTTCTCCGATTCATTCTTATTAACATTCAATTTAGGGTTTTGGATTTGGGTTTTTTAGGGTTTTGTGTTTTAAATGGTTACTTGAGAAATTAGAGTTTGAATGGAAGATTATATTGGTGGAAAAGGTCGGTTTCTTAGGCTTTGCGTTGTCATTGGTAGTGGTAGAATTTTTGTTCCGATGGTAGTGGTTGTGTGCCTGTATGGTGGCGGTGGTGGTCGTTGTGTGGATGTGTAGTGGCGGTGGCGGTGGCTGTGTGGTAGTGGTTGTATGGTGGCGGTGGTTGTGTGGCGACGGTGGCGTTGGCTGTGTGGCGGTGGCTGAGTGCACATGTGGTGGCGGTGGCTGCGTGCACATGTGGTGGCGGTGGTTGTGTGCACATGTGGTAGCGGTGGCTGTGTGCCTGTGTAGTGGTGGTGACTGTGTAGCGGTGGCAGTTCATGTAAGGCCCCGTTCTCGGGACGCTTACAGCTGGATTCTCATCGCACATAAAACATATAATTACATTTGCATTTAATAAATCACAGCGGAAAACTAAACAAACTTTCATTTCCATGTAAATGCTTTTGCAAACTAATACAACATTCATTACAAAAATTGTTTGTTCGTATTACAATGCAAAAACATTAATCAAAAGAATGCCAATCCAAAAAGGCTGAGTAGTCGCCCGTGCCATCCTCAGCAATCATTACCTGCCAACTGGAAACACATCAAAGTCAGCGTTGCTGAGTGAGTTCTAGTTTTATAAATAAAACATACTTTACTTTCAGATAAAAAAACCGTTCGTTACTTTTACATGATCACACATCATACATACACATAGATAATATCATTATTATCTTCTTCATTCGTTCATTCGTTCTTCCATTACCTTACTTGTGCATCGGACATCATCCCAAACCAATACCATGTGCTACACCCGGTTAGTCGTAGCTACCGGGCCGAAGTCAACGAATGACAGCTAAACGTATGCCACAGTACTAGGAGTAACCGTCAGTCTTAGCTACTGGGCCGAAGTCAACGAATGACAGCTAAACGTATGCCACAGTACTAGGGGTGAGCGGTAGAGGTCCTACATTTGGGGTCAATCACCAAGAGGGACCCCGTATCCGATGTGTGCAAGACGTTTCATTCATCCTGTTCCTCTTTCTTTATCTTTCACTTTACGTTACATAATACTTCGTTCATTCATCATAACAAGTAAAGCCACAGGAAAGATATTATACCTCACATTAAGGAACATAAACATGCATCAACATCACATCATACATGGCAACATCATACATACATAACGTACAACATCATCACCCTCATCATGCCCAACATGCTTTCTAAGACCTCGATCATCGTCTTAAAAACTCTTATGGGAACCTTTACATCAAAACTTACATCTGCACTTCCCCCCGAAAGCCAGAAGTCAATCTACACCTTCCTCGGGTTCAACAGCCCTATTCGGGCGTATGGACACCCTTCAGTCGCATGGCCTCCATGCGACCGAACATCATGCGATTGAACTAATACGGATGAACACCTATGCGAATGAACATCCAGTCGTGCGAATGAACAATGCGGATGAACACCTATGCGACTGGACCTTCAGTCGTGCGAATGAACCTTCAGTCGCATGACCCCCATGCGACTGGCCCTCCAATCGTGCGAATGAACCCCAATCGTGCGAATGGACCCCAATCGCACCCTAATCGTTCGTATGGCCTCCATTCGGCCTCCAGTCGATCGCCTAGCCCTAACTGATGCAGAATGCAGTTCAACCCGACTGCAGCCGAGGGTTTTCGGCCCCCAAACTCATCTAAACCCATTTTAAGCCCAAATCGACCATCCTAAACCTTAGGGATGCATACCATAACATCATTCAAGCACAACAAAGCAAGAAATCAAGTCACAATCGCGTCATACATATACATACACATACACAACGGGTCAACTTACACACATACGAAAAACTCGATTTCAGATGTTTTCCAGCCCCAAATCGTCTGAAAACAAAAGTAAAAGAGGGGTCCTAGAACTCACCTAAACGAGCACAACAACAAGAGCTTCGATTCGGCTTGCTTCACGATGATTTTGGCGACCCGAACCGACACTTTTTCCTCTTTTTCCCTTCTTTCTCTCTATTCTCCTCTTTGTGAGCTGAAATGTGAGTATGGGGAGAGTGGGTTGCCCTCTCCTACATATGTCACCACATTTCCCAATTTCTTCGTTGGCGGGTTTGGTCCCTCGACTTTTGGACTTTATTTTCTTTTCTGTCTTCACCGGCTTCAAAATAATAAATATCCGGGTGTTACAAGTCCACCCCCTTAATAGGTTTCGTCCCCGAAACCTGTTATTCGTCGAACAACGTGGATAATGCTGTCTCATTTCTTCTTCAGTCTCCCACGTTGACTCGGATCCCTTCCTGTGCTTCCACTGTACACGCACAAGAGGAACCACTTTATTCCTTAGCCTATTTTCTTTACGATCGATGATTGCCATGGTTGCTCCACATAGTTGAGCCGTTCATCTACTTCAAATCTTCCAATGGAACATTCATATCTTCATCTGCTAAGCACTTCCTTAAATGAGATACATGGAATGTCGAGTGAATCCCACTTAACTCATCCGGCAACTCCAATCTATAGGCCACCTCCCCTACTCGAGCAATGATTCGGAAAGGGCCTATATATCTTGGGCTCAACTTGCCCCGCTTTCTGAATCTGATAATACCCTTCCAAGGCGAGACCTTCAGCATAACCCGGTCACCCACCTGGAACTCAATTGGCCTACGTCGCTTATCGGCATACGACTTCTGTCTATCCTTGGCTGCCTTCATGAAGGCTTTAATCTTTTCAAGCTTCTCTGTCGTAGCCTCGATTACCTCGACGCTCCCCAATTCCTTCTGACCAATATCACCCCAACAAACGGGTGTTCTGCATCTCCTACCATATAGCATCTCATATGGTGGCATACCAATACTGGCATGATAGCTGTTGTTGTATGAGAATTCAGCTAACGGTAAGTGGTCATCCCAACTTCCACCAAAATCGATCACACATGCCCGGAGCATGTCTTCCAGTGTCTGAATGGTCCTTTCTGACTGACCATCTGTCTGGGGATGATAAGCCGTGCTAATATGTAACCTCGTCCCCATAGAGTCGTGGAATTTCTTCCAAAATTTGGATGTAACCGAGTGTCACGATCAGACACAATAGACACCGGCACACCATGACGAGCTACAATTTCCTTGATGAACAGATCAGCCAACCTCTCAGATGAATATGTCTCGCGGATCGGTAGAAAATGAGCGCTCTTCGTCAGACGATCAACTAACCCATATGGCATCATACCCTTTCGGAGTACGTGGCAGCTTCGTAATGAAGTCCATGGTGATGTGCTCCCATTTCCATTCGGTATATCCAAAGGTTGTATCTTCCCATACGGCTTTTGATGCTCTGCCTTCACCTGTAAGCAAGTAAGGCACTTACTCACATACTCCACCACGTCACGCTTCATACCCGGCCACCAATAATCTTTCTTCATGTCATGGTACATTTTCGTGGCACCAGGATGAATGGAGTATCGAGTCTTGTGGGCTTCATCCATTATCTTCACCCGTAGATCCCCAAAACGAGGAATCCACACACGACCGAATCGAGTTCAACACCGAGTGTGTTTTCACCCAATTCCCCAACCAGACCTCTCATTCTTTCCGAGTTAAGATGATCTTCTTTCAATGCTCATCTTGAAACTCCTTAACTTGCTTCATCACATCGGAGGTCATGATTAATTGATAAGCTTTCACCCGAATCGGTTGGGCCTTCCTTTCGACTAAGGGCATCCGCCACCACATTAGCTTTGCCTGGATGGTAATGGATCTCGCAATCATAATCCTTTATAAGTTCCAACCATCTCCTCTGCCTCATGTTCAGATCCTTTTGCTCGAAGAAGTACTTCAAGCTCTTATGATCGGTGAATATGGTGCACTTCGTCCCGTAGAGATAGTGCCTCCAAATCTTTAGTGCAAAGACCACGGCTGCTAGCTCCAAGTCATGAGTGGGATAATTAACCTCATGGACCTTTAACTGTCGAGATGCATAGGCTATAACCTTCCCTCTCTGCATTAACACACACCCCAACCCGAGTAGGAAGCATCAGAATAAACCACTAGATCTTCGCTTCCATCGGGTAATGACAGAACAGGAGCTTGAGTCAGTCTTGCTTCAGCTCTTCGAACGCCTTCTCTTGAGCTTGACCCCATACAAACTTCACATCCTTTCGGGTCAACTTAGTTAGTGGAGAAGCAATCTTAGAGAAGTCTTGGATGAATCTTCTATAGTAGCCCGCCAAGCCCAAGAAACTACGGATCTCGGATGGCGTCTTTGGTGACTTCCATTGCATAACCGCCTCCACCTTCGCCGGGTCAACCATAATCCCATCAGGATTCACCACATGACCCAAAAACTGAACTTCGCGCAACCAAAATGCACACATGGAGAATTTAGCATACAATTTCTCCCTTCTCAACGTCTCTAGAACCTCTCGAATGTGACCGGCATGCTCAATCTCGCTCTTCGAATAAATCAGGATATCATCAATAAACACAATCATTGATTTATCCAACATAGGCTGACGCACGCGGTTCATCAGATCCATAAAAGCAGCTGGCGCGTTGGTCAAACCAAAGGACATGACAAGAAACTCGTAATGGCCATAGCGCGTACGGAAAGCTGTTTTAGGGATATCCTGCTCCTTCACCTTCAACTGATGATAACCAGATCGAAGATCTATCCTCGAGAACCAACTAGCACCTTGAAGCTGATCGAACAAATCATCTATCCTCGGTAAGGGGTAGCGGTTCTTCACTGTCAACTTGTTCAGTTCGCGGTAGTCAATGCACATCCTCATACTACCATCCTTCTTCTTTACAAATAGGACCGGAGCACCCCAAGGAGAGATACTCGGTCTAATGAACCCCTTATCAAGCAGCTCTCGCAGCTGCTCCATCAACTCTTTCATCTCAGTTGGAGCCAATCGATACGGTGCCTTGGCAACAGGTTGGGCACCCGGTATCAGATCAATCTGAAATTCAATTTCTCTATCAGGTGGCACTCCTGATAAGTCTTCTGGGAACACGTCTGGAAAGTCACACACAACTGGTACATCAGCTAGTTGTGGTGTTGGTGTATCCACATCCTTTACATAAGCCAAGTAGGCGCTACATCCACGCCTCATACACTTTCCCGCCCCGCCATTGAGATCACCTTCGGAATCGTAGTAACCCGATCACCATAACCGTTACCAAACTTCTGTCAGGCGCTGTCAACCGAACCATCTTCTTGCGACACACAATGTTCGCCTCGAAATCCGCCAACCAATCCATCCGAAGAACCAAATCGAAACCACCCAAGGTCATCACAAACGGTCTAACAGGAAACTTGTGACCCTCAAGTTCCACATCACACTTCTCTATCATCTCAGAAATCCTGGTAGACTTACCTATGGCAGTTTCTACATCAAAGGGCGCATCAACACGTCTACTACTAACAGGCAGCTTAGCACAGAAAGCAGCAGAAATAAAACTCTTACTAGCACCCGAATCAAATAACACAGAAGCTAAAGTCTGGTTCACTAGAAACGTACGGACACAACGTCAGGGTCCGTCCTAGCCTCCTCCTGTGTCATGGTGAACGCCCTGGCGCTCGCCTCGGTCCATCACTTCCCGTCTTCTTCACCCCTGAACCCTCAGTCCTCGACTTCTTACAATCTCTGCTCATATGACCAGTTTCCCCACAGTTAAAACATTTGCTCGACATGCAATCCTTCGCCATATGCCCTGTCTTCCCATACTTGAAGCACAAGTTTGACCCAAACCTACATTCCCCGCTGTGCTCCCTTCCACACTTGCCACACCTTTTCGACCCCGCACTTGATGTGACCACCCGGTGTTCATCCACCCGTGCCTTTTTGTTACCCATCGGGGCATCACCCCGACCAAACCGTTTCCCGTTCCAGTTCCGATCACCACCACCCTTCTTACTTGATTCAGTCACCACCACCTCCCGCTCATCATACAGCCTCCCTGCCAAATCAACCGCCGACCTAAACGTGCTTGGCCGGGCGGCGATCATATGCCGGCGAACATCCACCGGTAAACCCTGATATACCTCTTGATTTTCCGAGACAGAGGCGTCACCTGATCAGGCACAAGCCGTGCCATTTCATTAAACTTGGTGGTATACTGCTGGTGTGTCATGGTTCCAGCCTCCAACTGTAAAAACTCCCTTTCCAACTTATCCATTTCCTGTGAGGACAGAACTCCTCAATCACCATCTTCTTCAACTCGGGCCATTTCATTTCCCGATCGCCGATTACCTTCTGCTTGGACAAT
This sequence comes from Flaveria trinervia, assembly GCA_025506515.1. Taxonomy (NCBI): domain Eukaryota; kingdom Viridiplantae; phylum Streptophyta; class Magnoliopsida; order Asterales; family Asteraceae; genus Flaveria; species Flaveria trinervia. The sequence continues at coordinate 79,002,417 of CM046449.1, read as the reverse complement.
GTTATCCCACCAACACAGAGCTGAATCCACAAAAGAGTGGGTAGCATACTTCACCTTTTGATCCTCTCGGCACTCGCTGATATCGAGAACAGCTTCCATTTCCCTCACCCACCGGTGAGCGCTGCAGCAGTGCCGTTTCCATCAAAAGTAGGGGGCTTGCATCTCATAAAAGCCCCATAATTACATCCTCGTGCCGTTTCATGCACAGGCTCTTCCTCCTCCTCATCATCATCAGATAGAACCGTTTTCGGCTCTGGTTGTTCCCGTTCTCCAGAAGGATCTGTTTCTTTCTTTTCTTTCCCCTTCTCGTACAGCCTTAATAACTTCAGTCACCACAGACGGTAAGATGTCTGCATGACCTGATAGACTTCTTCTACAACAGCCTCTTTTACTGAGGCTCTCAGATTGGCGCTTTCGTCGCCACCCTTCGGATGAGGGGTCTCTGGTTCTTCATGAACCACCCTCTCAACTCTGGGTCTCCCTCTCTTGGGTCGCGGTTCAGCACTGTGACCTCCACCCCTAGAAGCTTTCGAAGATCTACCTCCGGCCATACGCACACTAAAAGATTCAAACACAACACGGTCATTCAAGGAAACAACTCAGTTTATGTCAAGTATAGTAAGTCCCTAATTACAGTGGCCAGTTGTGATTAGCCACTTACTTTACTCTTCATACCCTAAGTATTACCTGTCCTGACTACATCAGTATTTAAATCTACATACAAAATAACACATACCATGCGCACATAAAACCGGTTAACTTTACGAAAATACCTGATGGCACAAACTACTCAGTTTGGCATCCCATTCCCTTTCCGTCCCATTCTCAGTTTAAGATTAGGTTTATTTTGAAAATTTACCCATTTCACTTAAACTTTGGCTCTGATACCAACTTGTAAGGCCCCGTTCCCGGGACGCTTACAGCTGGATTCTCATCGCACATAAAACATATAATTACATTTGCATTTAATAAATCGCAGCGGAAAACTAAAACAAACTTTCATTTCCATGTAAATGCTTTTGCAAACTAATACAACATTCATTACAAAAATTGTTTGTTCGCATTACAATGCAAAAACATTAATCAAAGAATGCCAATCCAAAAGGCTGAGTAGTCGCCCGTGCCATCCTCAGCAATCATTACCTGCCAACTGGAAACACATCAAAGTCAGCGTTGCTGAGTGAGTTCTAGTTTTATAAATAAAACATACTTTACTTTCAGATAAAAAAACCGTTCGTTACTTTTACATGATCACACATCAACATACACATAGATAATATCATTATTATCTTCTTCATTCGTTCATTCGTTCTTCCATTACCTTACTTGCGCATCGGACATCATCCCGAACCAATACCATGTGCTACACCCCGGTTAGTCGTAGCTACCGGGCCGAAGTCAACGAATGACAGCTAAACGTATGCCACAGTACTAGGAGTAACCGTCAGTCTTAGCTACTGGGCCGAAGTCAACGAATGACAGCTAAACGTATGCCAGAGTACTAGGGGTGAGCGGTAGAGGTCCTACATTTGGGGTCAATCACCAAGAGGGACCCCGTATCCGATGTGTGCAAGACGTTTCATTCATCCTGTTCCTCTTTCTTTATCTTTCACTTTACGTTACATAATACTTCGTTCATTCATCATAACAATAAAGCCACAGGAAAGATATTATACCTCACATTAAGGAACATAAACATGCATCAACATCACATCATACATGGCAACATCATACATACATAACGTACAACATCATCACCCTCATCATGCCCAACATGCTTTCTAAGACCTCGATCATCGTCTTAAAAACTCTTATGGGAACCTTTACATCAAAACTTACATCTGCACTTCCCCCGAAAGTCAGAAGTCAATCTACACCTTCCTCGGGTTCAACAGCCCTATTCGGGGCGTATGGACACCCTTCAGTCGCATGGCCTCCATGCGACCGAACATCATGCGATTGAACTAATACGGATGAACACCTATGCGAATGAACATCCAGTCGTGCGAATGAACAATGCGGATGACACCTATGCGACTGGACCTTCAGTCGTGCGAATGAACCTTCAGTCGCATGACCCCCATGCGACTGGCCTCCAATCGTGCGAATGAACCCCAATCGTGCGAATGGACCCCAATCGCACCCTAATCGGCCGTATGGCCTCCATTCGGCCTCCAGTCGGTCGCCTAGCCCTAACTGATGCAGAATGCAGTTCAACCCGACTGCAGCCGAGGGTTTTCGGCCCCCAAACTCATCTAAACCCATTTTAAGCCCAAATCGACCATCCTAAACCTTAGGGATTCATACCATAACATCATTCAAGCACAACAAAGCAAGAAATCAAGTCACAATCGCGTCATACATATACATACACATACACAACGGGTCAACTTACACACATACGAAAAACTCGATTTCAGATGTTTTACAGCCCCAAATTGTTTGAAAACAAGTAAAAGAGGGGTCCTAGAACTCACCTAAACGAGCACAACAACAAGAGCTTCGATTCGGCTTGCTTCACGACGATTTTGGCGACCCGAACCGACACTTTTTCCTCTTTTTCCCTTCTTTCTCTCTATTCTCCTCTTTGTGAGCTGAAATATGAGTATGGGGAGAGTGGGCTGCCTTCTCCCTACATATGTCACCACATTTCCCAACTTTTCTTCGTTGGCGGGTTTGGTCCCTCGACTTTTGGACTTTATTTTCTTTTCTGTCTTCACCGGCTTCAAAATAATAAATATCCGGGTGTTACAGTTCAGTGGTCACTATGGTGTGGCATGGGGGAGGTGGTCGTGTGGTGATGAGTGTGAGGTATCGGTGGTTATGAAATAAGATTTGGAGAGTAGGTTGTCTATTATGGTTTATTATAATATATATATATATAATATATATATATATATATATATGTGTGTGTTTGTGTGTGTGTGTGGTGTGTGTGTGTGTGTGTGTTTACACACACACTTACTTATTCTTTGTTAATTTTATAGATAACTTTCATATTGGTATTTGTATATTAAAATAACAATTTAAATGTAGGGTATTATTGTTTTTTTAAATACACTTGACAAGAAAAATGGATGTGGTTAGTGTTCTGGACTTAGTTATAATAGATTTCAAACCACGATGGTTAAACCAAACATTTTTAAACTATTAGATGAAAAATATTATAACCACTAAATCATAGGGACTAAAAGCATAATTTAGTCTAAAAACATATTGTTAGAACGAAATGTTTCTTAACATAATTTTAAAACGAGAATTTTAAAAAACACTATGTTAAAATGAAAGTTAAAAAAAACTTTTAATATTTTTTAATTAACACGTGTAATATACGAGGTTATAACGTAATAAAAATAAAAAAGTATGAATTGCGTGGATATGAGTTATCAGAATTAATCGTGGATATCAACAAATATTAATTCTAACATATAAAAAATACATGTTACTGTAAATATAATTCTAACATAGAATGTGGCGATTGAATTGTTTAAATGTTTTTAGGTTTAATGATTTTATAGTGATCATGATGTTAAAGTGGACCTAAACATGGTTTAGTATGTTGACGGTTGATATCAAATTATACTAGATCAATTTTAGCTACAACTAAGTTTAGTATTCTTAAATTTACCATAAAACTTTTATGCTTTAGAAATTTAACACATGAAACAATATTTCCTTTCTCACATTTCTCTTTTCTTCACTTATCATGACTTATCATGGCTTCACAGGATCACATTATTATTTTTTATATTAAATATTATATTAATGTCCAACCATTATGCTAGAGTTAAGTTTCTTTGATTTATGTTTTAACCATCAAATATTTGGTTTTAATATGATTGTCACTTTTATATACATAGAAAAATTAAAAGAAGTTATTACCAAGTAATGTTTTATAACACGAACGGTGTTTTATAAATATTAATTTTTAGTATATCACATTGATATGGTAACGATACATAACAAATAGCAGCGAATGTCGTTTCGCGTTGATAATGAGTGATGGTCCAGCACGGATAATAAATTTAGTAAAACCTAAGACAAACAAATCGTTCATTTAATGACTACAAGCATGTAACTAAGTTATAATGTCTACAAAATATAGTAATTATGATGTGTTATCATCATAATTTACGAACATGATGGGTTTATCTACTTTAAGGTCTACGTAGTACACCGATAGAATAGCCCAAAATAAAACATAATAAATCAATAAAGTGCAATAAAAACATAAAATATTAGAGTAAATTGCAAATTGTGTCATTAATTAATATATATAATTACATTTAATGTACTTTAATTATAATAATTACATGGAATATTCATTTTTATAACTATTTGCATATAGATCCCGTTTAAACTAATCTCATCTTCATATCTCAAATTCACGTTTAGTATATATATATACACACACACACTACAAGAATTTTCATCTGTGGAGACAACTCTATGCGACGACACACCTATCCGCCATAGGTCCACCTAAGGCGACCACAACTCGTCGCTATAAAGAAATCTTATTTTTGACTATCCTAACCCTATGGCGACGACAAATCGCCACCATAGGTAGACGTATAGCGACAAAATTTCGTCCTCGCCATAAAGTTCTCTTTGTTGTCGCCATAGCCCCATTTAATTGATTTTTGATTTATTTAAATAAATATAAAAAAATTAAAAATTAGTTGAAATTCTATGACGACACATGTCATCGCCATAGGTTAAAACATCTTTTTTTTCTCTAAAAAAAGTTGGAGGAAAATAATCTCGTCATTATGAAAGCCTATGGCGACAGGTCGCCATAGAGTGAATTATTTTTTCTAAATTAAAATTAATTATTATTGTATTATTATTATTATTATTATTATTATTATTATTATTATTATTAATTAAGTAATGTACATATTATTATATGTACTATTATTAATTAAAAGTAAAATAAATAAATAATAATAACTATATATTAAATGTATTTATTTAGCTGTTATTATTATATATAATAATTATAAACATTTAATGTCAATTTAGGCCAATGATGTTTGGTTATGATATTTAGAGTCGGTTACATGCGTCAAAAGTTAGTACGATTGAATTTGATCATTGGTGTTGAATTTAACACTTTGATGATAAATTATGTGAATTTATGCTTGTTAATGATAAATTAAGTATGATTATGTTGAATTATCATCAACGAGTGTCAAACAATATAAAGATTTTAGTTATGACAGTTAAGGTTGATTACACACGTCAAATGTTAGCTATGATCAAATTACCATCATTGGTGTTGAATTTCACACTTGATGATAATGTATGGGAAATTAAACTTATTACCATAAATTAAGCTTGTTTATGCTTAATTATCATCGATAATGTCAAACATTATCAAATTATATTTAATTATAATAGTTAGGGTTGATACATATGCTAAAGATTAGTTCTAATTGAATTATCATCATTGGTGCTGAATTTCACACTTTGATATTAATTTACATAGATATATGGTTATTATCATCAATGAGTGTCAAAAAATGTTGAATATGTTTAGTTATGATGATTAAAGTCGATCACATACCTCTAAGTTAACCATGTTCGAATTATTATGATTAGTGACGAATTATATACGTTGATGGTAATTTACAACAATCATGCCTATAATGATAAATTAAATCTATTTATGCTTAAATATTATCAATGAGTATAAAAGAATGTTAAATATCTGTGTTATGATATTAAGGTAGATTACAACATCAATGGTCCCATTATGATTCACCCATGATTATGGATGTGAATTATACACGTTTATAATAATATCATAATATATAATAAAAAAGTTATATTCACAATATATTTTTATTGACAATAATATTTTTATTTTAAAATAATAATAGAATAATAAACATCAAAATTAATAACTACTATAATAATAATAATAAATATGTATTATTATTATTATTATTATTATTTATTATTATTATATTATTATTATTAATATAAAATAAAAAAATTCAGAAAAGACCCATGGTGAAGACATGTCGTCGCCATAGACCTTTCATTTTGGCCGCGTGTGTAGCCCGTCTTTCATTAAAAAATAATTAAAAAAATTAATAACCCTATGGCGACGACATGTCGTCGCCACAGGGTTCAGATTCCCCTAAATCTACATCGATCCTATCTCTTCTTTACTTTCCCAAAAACCCCCCATGTAAGGCCCCGTCTCCGGGACGCTTACAGCTGGTCATTCATCGCGCATAAAACATATAAATACATTTGTCTTAAGAAAATATTGCAGCGGAAACATTCAAAAAGACTCTCATTTCATTATAACACTTTTGCCAATAATATATCATATCCGGTTACAAAATACATTTTGCATACATCACAAAAGCATTATAATTGGATGCCATCCCAAACGAGCTGAGTAGCCTCGCAGTGTCATCCTCAGCAATCACTACCTGCCAACTGGAAAACATAAGAGTCAGCGTTGCTGAGTGAGTTCTAGTTTTTGTATAATAACATACTTTAGTTCATTAAACCTTTCATTACAAGTGTATGTGATCATACATCATACGTACATACAAATATATTATATTATCTTCGTCATTCTTTCGTTCTACTTTCATTCGTTTGATATAACTTTACTTGCACCTCGGATATCTCTCGTACCAATACCATATGCTACACCCCGAACAATTTAGCTACTGGGCCGAAGTCAATAAATGACAGCTGAGCGTATGCCACAGTACTAGAGGTAAGCGGTAGAGGCCTACAACTTGGTGGTCGATCACAAAGAGGACCCTGATATCCAATGCTTGCAAGACTTCTTGCATTCATTCATTAATGCATGCATTCATCATCAAGTTCCTCTTTCGTTATCTTTCACTTTACGTTACATGATACTTCATTCATTCATTATTATAACACGTAAGCCACAGGAAAGATAAACATACATCATAATAAGGAACATAACATGCACAGTCATCATGTCATACAGAGCAACATCATACATACATAATATGCATATACATGCAACCTCATCATCATGCCCTACATGCTCTCTAAGGCCATAACAATCGTCTACATGCTCTTACGGGAACCTTATGTCAACCTTACAACTGCACTTTCCCCCGAAAGTCAGAAGTCAAACTATACTTTCCTCGGTGCAACAGCCCTATTCAGGCGTATGGACACCCTTCAGTCGCATATGCGATGAATACCCATATGTCACACCCCAACCTTGACGGCGGAAATGTCGAGATGTGAAGGTTACGATTGTTTACAGCCACATAACGCTATTTATTAAATCCAAATATATTAATCATAAGATTCAATTGTAATATTACAACAAAAGTTTCAACAAGGAACACATCATGTACAAATGCTACAATAATATGAACATCCATTTATCTCTAGCATTTGTACATGATGTGTTCCTTGTTGAAACTTTTGCTTGTAATGTTACAATTGAATCTTATGATTAATATATTTGGATTAATAATAGCGTTATGTGGCTGTGAACAATCGTACCTTCACATCTCGACATTTCCGCCGTCAAGGTTGGGGTGTGATAGATTGGTATCAGAGCCATAACTATAGGGATTTAGGTTATTAGAAATGGTGACCTAGACTATAGTTGCATGAACCTCATAGAAAGATCATTATACTTTTGTGCTTGCTTATTGTTTGCATGCTACATAATGCTATGCCTTTTGTGCAACTTGATGCCTTAATATAATGCTTAAAACTTAGTTATTTGTCTCCCTAAACTTAACTTAAACTCTTTGATTCCCCCCGACAATGATGAACTCCTAAACTTATTCTCACGACATGTGGAATCTACACTTATCTTCGTGGGTTCAATTTCTTAGACTCTATGTCTAATCTATGTGTAATCCCATCAAGGTTTTGATTCTATGAACCAAAGAAATTTGTGTGACACATAGACACCTGTATTCTAGATTTCCTGGAAAAAGGCCTTCGGGCTAAGGCAAGTATATCGTATAAATCTCATTGCGAGACTAGTTATGCTTACTTGGGGATTTCTAGGATGAGTGATAAACTATGGTCAATATACACAAATCTCTAAGGCAAATGGGTCAATTTACCTTGACGTGTCAACGATTCCAAAGGGTAATGCGTTACCAAATGAACCATCCTCTTTGTATCTTAAAAATCCTTGATTTTCTGAAATAGTTTATCACCAAGTTTCAATATTTTCTCATTTTCAACATATATATGTTCCTGTTAATATTGAACCCATTCTACATTTCAACTCCTACATTTAAACATCGCTACACGTAGGGCGTTTCATGTATCTATTTCTATACTTTGACCAACGTGTGCATGACTCTTAAATATCCAAGAATTGGGATCTAAACCGAATGGCCTTCAAAAAAAATTTTAAACCGTTACTTATGGTTCTCAAGTCTTCTTAAAGATGTGTCCCATAACTAAAAACATGAAATGCTTTAGGTGGAGTTCCTACATCTCGGATACTTTGTCTATGAAAAGTGTAAATGGTGATTTGACTCGATCATTAAATCCATTTACTTGACTCAAAACCCTTGAGATGAGTGATCACTTATAAGTACGTGTGTCTTCAATAAGTTTATGGTTGACCTCATGTCTTGAGGAGTTCATGTATTCCTTCGATTGTGAATCGAATGTTCACATCTCGTCGTGTGTTGAATCATTCTTGTCATTGATTTTGCCTTCCTGATTTAAATTATTCAAGATTTGAACACCATCATAACAAATTCTGGTATCTCGAACTTTGATCTTAAGCTTGTAAGCATGATTTTTTTTCCTTTGTTACATTGATGTAACTTGAAATTTTCCAGATTTCTATTGATATTCTTTTCCTTTCGTTGTTAAGTCAAACTTTGTACCGTTTGTACCGTGGAGATACAAGAGTTTGCAAGTCAACCTATGACTAAGAACACTCGTATCTCCTAAATGATTCTAACTCATCAAAACAGGGGTGATTCCCTTACTTTGATGATCTCTATTTGTTTCGGTAAATGTTTTCCAATTGTGATTTATAAAATTTCATCCTATGGATCGGGGTGATTTCCTTATCCCGAGGATTGACTTCATTATTTTCTTTGGAATGGCATTTCACAAATGACATGATCTCACCAAATAGGATTGAAACCCGTACTTTGGTGACAAATCTCAATCTGATTGTTTTCTTGCTATTATGAAATTCAATCATTAAGATAGGCGTGAATTCCATATCTTGATGATAATATCATCTTTATGAATTGTATTTGTTCAAATGAGACGACTTCATCAAGTAGGAGTGAATTCTGGATTTTGATGAAGAAGTTCATCTTGATATATTTTGTTTTTGTAAAACTTCACTGTTAAGATAGGAGTGATTACCCTTACCTTAACGGTGAGTTACCTCGTCTTATTTCTATGGATCCTCAACAAGGAGTTGGGATCAACTTTTTGATTGGTAAGTTAGTGGTCATACCTTGGAATACACCATCAGTTAGGAGTGAAAACCACACCTTGATGACTATTCTCATTTCTTGACCTCCAACTTACCAAGTTTGTAATCAAGTGACGAGAAACATGTACTAACTTGTATGGTGAAACATGTTAGTGTTTCGACCTATCAAGCCAAAGCATGATCTCTGAACTTGAAAGGAGACCTGATCGCTCTACGTTGATTTTGATTCCAAGCTTGGAGCATTTAAATTCTTGAATTGATTTCTTTTCCTTTATCCTTAAGTTTTGATTTGATCTAGCTATATCGAACCATTTGTTCCCTACTTATCAACTTTCATTTTGAGATATCATCAACACATGATTATGTGATGGTAGTCTTCTTAAACAATCTTTCTACTAAATAAAGACATATTCAACTTGTGGTTATGTCTTTCTAGTCATACGAATGTTCTCGATTGTACTTATGGGTTTGATGAATTACGTATGCAATCAATATTTGGAAATTGGTTACCTTGCAAAACATGGTTACAAATGCATGTCTTATTGTTTGTGTTACTTCTTGAATCACTTTTGAACCCTTAACCTTGGGAAATCTTTAAAACTATATCTTGGTTTTGACTAACGAGACTCGTTATTACTTACATTGTGACGTGGAGGTTCATAAACCTTAGTAACTTGTAGTCATGGGTTTGGCATAAAGGAAAAGACGTAACTTGGTATGTATCCAAGTGTCTTACCTTCACATATGTCAAGACCTAACATTCGTGATCCTATGGATCTTATGTTTAACTTTTCACTCACTAAGTGCCTTTATCTTAGCTATCATGATGACAATTGGTGCATTATAGACCGATTGACTAAAATTCAATTTGATTTATTGTATGTCGGTAAATATCGATCGTCAATTTCAATGATCGATTCATTTTCCTGCTATTAGCAATGTTTCTAGTCATCGTTGTGAACTCATTCCAAAATCTTCGCATATTGTATTATTCTTAGACTGATGGTTGGTCAAAGGAGAATACATATTCACAAGGTATGCGTTAAGATCGTTTCATATAGTGACGTTTGGGATTTTTAAATCCCAACGGTTAACCTTTCTTATCATCGTTGGTCTTTTATTGAATTTTTTTTGACATCATCTTACTACGAAATTATATTCTAGAAATTATGGCTTATAAGTCTAACATACCACGGTAACTCGTCATCGTTTTCCAGCGTTTCATCACAAAACGTCTCGTGTTTATTATGTTAAGAATCTGTAAGATCCATCTGTAATCAAACGTCTATCACTGGCCGTTGTACATTTACCTTTCATTATAATTCCTTTGTTCATCTAAGTTCATTTTTTTAATTTCGAGACGAAATTCTTTTATGTTGGGGAGACTGTGACATCTCTTAATTTTGTTAACTTAGAAGTTAACTTTGTTAAATCTTAAAAGGCCTTTTATGCCATTTTGAAACTTTGGAGTTTGTTATACTTAATAATTATTTGGTGATTAACAAATTAATATAATAATAATAACATTATAAGTGTTATAATGTTTGCTTATTATTATAAAATTTAAGGTGTTAATAAGTTTAAATAAAATAATAACTATTATTATTATTATTATTATTATAATGACACTGATAATAATACTATTAATGATAATAATATTAATAACAATAATAATCATAATAATAAGATTAATAATAATTATCATATTAAAGTAATCTTGTAAAAAAAATAGAAACAATATAAGTGTTATTATTAAAACTTGTATTTAACCAGCTTTAGCATAAAATAAAAACATTTTAAAACTTCAGGGTCTAAAGTGTAAATTAGCTAAAACTAAAAACAAAACTTTAAGTTCTTGTTGTTAATTGTTGAAACCACAGGGACCATTTGTGCAAATTATCAAACCCAACCCCCCACCCCTTTCTCTCTCCCCGTATTTCCGGCCGCCGGCCGGCCAAGTCCGGCGCGGCGCCGGTAACCCCTAATCCACCCGAAACCCTTAAATTTTAGTACCAAATCATCCCAATCGGTTCGTTTACACGTTTCGAACTTTAATGGACGCCTTAAATTCGTTTAAACACTGATTGTTAACGTCAACAGACGTATAACCAAAACCTTAAAATCGTATATTCGTTTGAGCATTTACACCTAATAACAATCTAATTAAAGCAATCTGAATGATCATATGTCAATCACAAATCGATGCAACTCATAATTCTACTTGAAACTAACTCAAACATCTCTTTTGATTCCTACCATTAACCGCGACCTGCACACAACATGGAGCTTGTTTCGGTTTGTCTAAGCTGAAATTAGTTGAGAGGGAAATAATCTTTAGCACCCAAAGAAGCTTCCAACAAGTTTAATTCGATTATCATTGAAGTTTGGTCATACTTTGTGCATCTTCGACCGTGACTTATTCTTCGATGTTCATATCATCGATTCAAATCAAACGGGTAATTAAACGTTGTTATATACTCGATTTCACTTGCGGAATCAAAGCCCCATGTTTATTTCAGTAATCGTTGTTGAATTGAGGTTTCATTTGATTGAAGTTGATTCTACGGTTCTTAGAATTTGGGGAATCCTTGGGATTGTGTTTAAATTCAATACGAACCGATGATAACCGCGGCTGTATGCCTTGGTTCACCGTTCCATGTCCATCTCCCAACCTTGAGGTCCCGGGTTCGAACCCGGGTATCCTCATTATTTTTTTAGTGTTTTTTCAGCCTATATAAAATGATATAAAAATTCAAAAAATTCTAAAAATCTATCTTATAAATTCGATTTATTTTAAAGGCTAACCAATTATTTTCTGAAAATTTATTTATTTATTTATTTTTTTTTATAATAACCTAACATGTTATTTTGTTAAAACAAAGAATATAATTAGTTAAATATCTTGTTAAATAGAATTTAATATTATTTATCTTATAAAAACATTACATGTTCAAACATACAATTGGATTCTTTTTTTTTGTTTTGTTTTAGTTTATTTTAATAAATAATAAAACATTGATCCAAATGCTTTTCTTTAAAAAAATGCTTAATTATTTTTCTATGATCATTTAACTTTTATATATTTAAATGTTTTTTTAAAATAATTGAATAATTATTTACATGAATATGGACTTGATGCAATAATCATTTAAAATACTAATGGGCACAATAGTATTTTTATTCTTTAAAGGTTTACTTTTATAATTGTGATAATGTTATATTATTCTTAGAAAGCTATAAAGAATTAATTACATATTGAACTCCAACTTTGTTATATTTAAATTCTTTTCAAAAATATTTACATATATAATTCTTCTAATGAATTAAAAATGTAAATAATTACTTTGTAAATTGTTACTTATCAAAAACCCCTTAAAACTAGTGAAACCCTAATCATTATTTGAACGTTAATCATATTATTAATCTTCATATTGTAATACATATTTTAGGTGCCTTGTAATGAATACTTGGGATTACTTTGGATCATCCTCTAATCTTTATTTATCATCTTGTAATGCTTATATCAATGTGAGTATTTCCATACCCCTTTTTGCTTATTTTCACACTTTGGGGTGAAACTGTTAACTTATTATCATTGCACTTGTAAATTTATTTGAGACTTGTAATCTTTATGGCAATTCATCATGCAAAGTTGTGGTTAGTTGAACTTCTGTGGTTACCATGTTATGGCGTTATATGTACAATCATTAACTATTGCTAGCCCAGCAAAGTCATAGATCTATGGTAAGACAAGCCTGCTTGGTTGATCCAAGTACACTTAGCTGATCGTATAATCTTGTAAACGTTTGAGACTTGTAAAACTTTGTCGAGGTTTGATTGTTGCATTGTTCATAACATCCCTAATCACTTTTATTCACTAACTTATGACTTGAATTGCCATCTTTTTAATAATCTATGTATTAAAAACTATGGAATGCTCACCAACATTTTTATTTGACCTTTTATTTTTAACATGTTTCAGGAATACCTAAGTATGTTGTCTACTATTTGAAGCTTATTACATCTAGGATTGGACCTAGAGATAAAATGGATGTTCATATTATTGTAGCATTTGTACATGATGTGTTCCTTGTTGAAACTTTTGCTTGTAATGTTACAATTGAATCTTATGATTAATATATTTGGATTTAATAATAGCGTTATGGTGTTGTGACAATCGTAACCTTCACATCTCGACGTTTCCGCCGTCAAGGTTGGGGTTGACACCATATGAATGAACGCCCAGTCGTACGAATGGACAATGCGAATGAACCTCATGCGAATGGGATTAATGCAGATGAGCACTTATGCGACTGGACCTTCAGTCGCATGTCCTTCATGCGATTGGCCTTTCAATCGTTCGAATGGACCTTCAATCGTGCGAATGGTCCCCAATCGTGCGAATGGTCCCCAATCGTTCGAATGGACCCCAATCGCACCCTATTCGGCCGTATGGCCTCCATTCGGCCTCCAGTCGGTCGCCTAGCCCTAGCTGATGCAGAATGCAGTTCATCCTGACTGCAGCCGAGGGTTTTCGGCCTCCAAACTCATTTAAACCCATTTTAGCCCAAATCGACCATCCTAAACCTTATAGATGCATACCATAACACCATTCAAGCACACACAAGCTCATAATCAAGACTCAAACGCATCATACACACACATACACATACACAAACGGGTCAACATACACCCACACGAAAAACCCATTTTAGATGTTTTCCAGCCCCAAAATCGTTTGAAAACAAGTAAAAGAGTTTCTAGAACTCACACAAATGAGCACAACGACAAGGGCTTCAGTTGGCTTGCTACACGACGATTTTGACTACCCGAACCAACCCGAACCAACAGTTTTCTTCTTTTCTTCCTTTCTCTTTTCTTCTTTTTCTTTGGCTGATTTGTGATGAGTGTGGGGAGAGGGTAAGGGCTGCCCTCTCCCTTATACTCCACTCACCCGACTTTCTTTCGTTGGCGAGTTTGGTCCCTCGACTTTGGACTTTATTTCTTTTTCTTCCTTCGTCGGCTTTAAAATAATAAATAACCGGGTGTTACAAGTCCCCCCCCTTAAATAGGTTTCGTCCCCGAAACCTGTTATTCTTTGAATAAACGTGGATAGTGCTGTCTTATTTCCTCCTCAGTCTCCCATTTGACTCGGATCCCTTCCTGTGCTTCCACTGTACGCGCACAAGAGGAACCACTTTATTTCTCAGTCTTTTCTCTTTTCTATCGATGATCGCCACTGGTTGCTCCACGTAATTGAGCCTTTCATCTACTTCGATATCTTCCAGTGGGACAATCATGTCTTCATCAGCTAAGCACTTCCTTAGATGAGATACATGGAATGTCGGGTGAATTCCACTTAACTCATCCGGTAACTCCAGTCTATAGCCACCTCTCCTACTCGAGCGATGATTCGGAAAGGGCCTATATACCTTGGGCTCAACTTACCCCGCTTCCTGAATCGGATGATACCCTTCCAAGGTGAGACCTTCAACATAACCCAGTCACCCACCTGGAACTCAATAGGCCTACGTCTTTTATCAGCATACGACTTCTGTCTATCTTTGGTTGCCTTCATAATGGCTTTAATCTTCTCAAGCTTCTCAGTCGCAGCCTCGATTACCTCGACGCTCCCCAATTCCTTCTTACCAATATCACCCCAACAAACAGGTGTTCTGCATCGCCTACCGTATAGCATTTCGTATGGTGGCATGCCAATGCTGGCATGATAGCTATTGTTGTACAAGAAATCAGCTAACGGTAAGTGGTCATCCCAACTTCCCCCAAAATCAATCACACATGCCCGAAGCATGTCTTCCAATGTCTGAATGGTCCTTTCTGACTGATTATCAGTTTGGGAATGATAAGTCGTGCTAATATGTAACCTCGTCCCCATAGCGTCGTGGAATTTCTTCCGGAATTTAGATGTAAACCGGGTGTCGCGATCCGACACAATAGACACTGGCACACCATGACAAGTTATAATTTCCTTGATGAACAGATCAGCCAACCTCTCAGATGAATACGTCTCGCGGAACGGTAGAAAGTGAGCACTCTTCATCAGACGATCAACTACCACCCATATGGCATCATACCCCTTCGGAGTACGCGGCAGCTTCGTAATGAAGTCCATGGTGATGTGCTCCCACTTCTATTCCGGTATATCCAAAGGTTGGATCTTCCCATACGGCTTTTGATGCTCTGCCTTCACTTGTAAGCAAGTAAGGCACTTACTCACATACTCCACCACGTCACGCTTCATACCCAGCCACCAATAATATTTCTTCATATCATGGTACATTTTCGTGGCACCAGGATGATGGAGTATCGAGTCTTGTGAGCTTCATCCATTATCTTCACCCGTAGATCCCCAAAACAAGGAATCCACACACGACTGAATCGGGTTCTCACACCGAGTGTGTTTTCATCCAATTCCCCAACCAGACCTCTCATTCTTTCAGAGTTAAGATGATCTTCTTTCAGTGCCTCATCTTGAAACTCTTTGACCTGCTTCATTACATCAGAGGTCATGATTAGTTGGTACGCTTTCACCCGAATCGGCTCGGGCCTCTCTTTTCGGCTAAGGGCATCAGCCACCACATTGGCCTTGCCCGGATGGTAGTGGATCTCGCAATCATAATCCTTTATAAGTTCCAACCACCGTCTCTGCCTCATGTTCAGATCCTTCTGCTCGAAGAAGTACTTCAGACTCTTGTGGTCAGTGAAAATGATGCACTTTGTCCCATAAAGATAGTGCCTCCAAATCTTTAGTGCAAAGACCACGGCTGCTAGCTCCAAGTCATAAGTAGGATAATTGACCTCATGAACTTTCAACTGTCAGGATGCATATGCTATAACCTTCCCTCTCTACATTAACACACACCCCAACCCTGAGTAGGAAGCATCAGAATAGACCACTAGATCTTCGCTTCCTTCGGGTTATGACAGAACAGGAGCTTGAGTCAATCTTGTCTTCAATTCTTCAAACGCCTTCTCCTGAGCCTGACCCAATATAAACTTTACATCCTTCCGGTCAACTTAGTCAGTGGAGAAGCAATCTTAGAATAGTCTTGAATAAACCTTCTATAGTAGCCCGCCAAACCCAAGAAACTACGAATCTCGGATGGCGTCTTTGGTGACTTCCATTGCATAACCGCCTCCACTTTCGCAGGGTCCACCATAATCCCGTCGGGATTCACTACATGACCCAAGAACTGAACTTCGCGCAACCAGAACACGCACTTGGAGAATTTAGCATACAACTTCTCCCTCCTCAGCGTCTCCAGAACCTCCCGAATATGACCGGCATGCTCACTCTCGCTCCTCGAATAAATCAGGATATCATCAATAAACACAATCACTGATTTATCAGGTATCGGCCGTCACACACGGTTCATCAAATCCATAAATGCAGCTGGCGCATTGCTCAAACCAAAAGACATGACAAGAAACTCGTAGTGACCATAGCGTGTGCGGAAAGCTGTTTTAGGGATATCTCGTTCCTTCACCTTCAACTGATGATAGCCAGATGAAAGATCTGTCCTTGAAAACCAACTGGCACCCTGAAGCTGATCGAACAAATCATTTATTCTCGGTAAGGGGTAGCGGTTCTTCACTGTCAATTTATTTAGTTCACGGTAGTCAATACACATCCTCATACTACCGTCTTTCTTCTTCACAAACAGGACCGGAGCACCCCAAGGAGAGATGCTCGGTCTAATGAACCCCTTGTCAAGCAGTTCCTGCAACTGTTCCATCAACTCTTTCATCTCTGTCAGAGCCAATCGATACGGTGCCTTAGCAATGGGTTGGGCACCTGGTATCAAGTCAATCTGGAACTCAATCTCACGGTCAGGTGGCACTCCTGATAAGTCTTCTGGGAATATATCTGGAAAGTCACACACAACGGGTACATCGGATAGTTGTGGTATTGGTGTATCCACATCCTTTACGTATGCCAAGTAGGCACTACATCCACGCCTCATACACTTTCCCTCCACCGCCATCGAAATCACCTTGGAATCGTCGTGACTCGATCCCCGTAAACCGTTACCAAACTCCCATTAGGCGCTGTCAACCGAATCATCTTCTTGCGACACACAATGTTTGCCTCGGAGTCCGCCAACCAATCCATCCCAAGAACCAAATCAAAACCACCCAAGGTCATCACGAACGGTCTAACAGGAAACTTATGACCTTCTAATTCCACCTCATAGTTTTCTATCATCTCAGAAATCCTGGTAGACTTACCTATGGCAGTTTCTACATCAAAGGGCGCATCAACACGTCTACTACTAACATGCAGCTTAACACAGAAAGCAGCAAAAATAAAACTTTTACCGGCACCCGAATCAAATAACACAGAAGCTAAAGTTTGGTTCACTAGAAACGTACCGGACACAACATCAGGGTCCGTCCTAGCTTCCTCCTGTGTCATAGTGAATGCCCTGGCACTCGCCCTCGGTCCTTCACTTCCCGTCTTCTTCACCCCAGAACCCTCAGCCCTCGACTTCTTACAATCTCTGCTCATATGACCACTCTCCCACAGTTAAAGCATTTGCCTGCCAGGCAATC
The DNA here is from genome assembly GCA_025506515.1 of Flaveria trinervia. Taxonomy (NCBI): domain Eukaryota; kingdom Viridiplantae; phylum Streptophyta; class Magnoliopsida; order Asterales; family Asteraceae; genus Flaveria; species Flaveria trinervia. Next base: position 78,984,392 of record CM046449.1, on the reverse strand, counting down.
CTTTGCCATATGCCCTGTCTTTCCACACTTGAAGCACACGTTCAAACCTAGCCTACATTCTCCCGCATGCTCCTTCCTACACTTGCCACACCTCCTCGATCCCGCTCCCGATGTGGCCATGCGGTGGTCATCCACCCGCGCCTTTTTGTTACCCGTCGAGACATCACCCCGACCAAACCTCCTCTCATTCCAGTTCCGATCACCACCACCCTTCTTATTCGCTTCAGTCACCACCACCTCCCGCTCGTCATACAGTCTCCCTGCCAAATCAACCGCCGACCTAAACGTGCTTGGTCGGGCGGCGATCATATGCCTGCGAACATCCACCGGTAAGCCCTGAATGTACCTCTTGATCTTCCGAGATAGAGGCGTCACCTGATCTGGCACCATCATGCCATCTCATTGAACTTTGTTGTGTACTGCTGGTGTGTCATGGTTCCAGCCTCCAACTGCAGAAACTCCCTCTCCAACTTATCCATTTCCCTATGAGGACAGAACTCCTCAATCACCATCTTTTTCAACTCAGCCATCTCATTCTTCCGATTGCCCGATTACCCTCTGCTTGGACAATGTTGTCCCACCAGCATAGTGCCAAGTCCACAAATGAATGAGTGGCAAACTTCTCCTTTTGATCTTCCCGACACTCACTAATGTCGAGAACAGCCTCCATCTCTCTCACCCATCGGTGAGCAGCGGCAGCATTGCCATTACCGTCGAAAGTAGGGGGCTTACATCTCATAAACACCCCATAGTTACAGCCTCGTACTGTCTCTAGCACAGGCTCTTCTTCTTCCTCCTCTTCTTCGTCATCCGAGAGAACCGTTTCCGGCTCTGGTTGTTCCCATCCTCCCGAGAACCTGTTTCTCTCTTTTCTTTCCCCTTCTCTTACTGCCTTAATCACTTCGGTCACCACAGATGGTAGAATCGTCTGTATCACCTGATGAACCTCTTCCACCACAGCCTCCTTTACTGAAGCTCTCAGATTGGCGCTCTCGTCGCCACCCTCCGGATGAGGGGTCTCTGGTTCTTCATGAACCACCTTCTCAACTCTGGGTCTCCCTCTCTTGGGTCGCGGTTCAGCACCGTGACCTCCACCCCTTGAAGCTTTCGAAGATCTACCTCCGGCCATCGCACACACATTGAAAGATTCAAACACCAACATGGTCATTCAGGGAACAGCTCAGTTTATGGCAAGTATAGTAAGTCCTTAATTACAAGTGGCCAGTTGTGATTAGCCACTTACTTTACTCTTCACACCCCAAGCATTACCTGTCCTGACTACATCAGTATTTAAATCCACATACAACACATAACACATACCATGCGCACATAAAACCGGTTAACTTTACGAAAATACCTGATGGCACGCAGCTACTCAGATTGGCATCCCGTTCCCTTTCCGTCCCATTCTCATTTTAAGTAAAGGTTTATTTTGAAAGTTTACCCATTTCACTTAAACTTTGGCTCTGATACCAACTTGTAAGGCCCCGTCTCCGGAACGCTTACAGCTGGTCATTCATCGCGCATAAAATATATAAATACATTTGTCTTAAGAAAATATTGCAGCGGAAACATTCAAAAAGACATCTCATTTCATTATAAACACTTTTGCCAAATAATACATCATTATCCAGTTACAAAATACATGTTTGCATTACATCACAAAAGCATTATAATTGGATGCCATCCCAAAAGAGCTGAGTAGCCTCGCAGTGCCATCCTCAGCAATCACTACCTGCCAAATGGAAAACATATAAGAAGTCAGCGTTTCTGAGTTAGTTCTAGTTTTTATAATAAACATACTTTAGTTTCATTAAAACCTTTCATTACAAGTGTATGTGATCATACATCATACGTACATACAAATAATATTATTATTATCTTCGTCATTCTTTCGTTCATACTTTCATTCGTTTGATATAACTTTACTTGCACCTCGGATATCTCTCGTACCAATACCATATGCTACACCTTGAACAATTTAGCTACTGGGCCAAAGTCAATAAATGAACAGCTGAGCGTATGCCACAGTACTAGAGGTAAGCGGTAGAGGCACTACACGAAGGACCCTGATATCCAATGCTTGCAAGACTTCTTTCATTCATTCATTAATACATGCATTCATCATCATGTCCTCTTTCGTTATCTTTTACTTTACGTTACATAATACTTCATTCATTCATTATTATAACACGTAAAGCCACATGAAAGATAACATACATCATAATAAGAAACATAACATGCAAAGTCATCACGTCATACAGAGCAACATCATACATACATAATATGCATATACATGCAACCTCATCATCATGCCCGACATGCTCTCTAAGGCCACAACAATCGTCTTACATGCTCTTACGGGAACCTTTATGTCAACACTTACAACTGCACTTTCCCCCGAAAGTCAGAAGTCAAACTATACTTTCCTCGGGTGCAACAACCCTATTCAGGCGTATGGACACCCTTAGTCGCGTGGACTGAACACTATGCGAATGAACTAATGCGGGTGAATACCCATGCGAATGAACGCCCAGTCGTGCGAATGGACAATGCTAATGAACCTCATGCGAATGGGATTAATGCGGATGAGCACTTATGCAACTTGGACCTTCAGTCGCATGTCCTCCATGCGACTGGCCTTTCAGTCGTGCGAATGGACCTTCAATCGTGCGAATGGTCCCCAATCGTGCGAATGGACCCCAATCGCACCCTATTCGGCCGTATGGCCTCCATTCGGCTCCAGTCGGTCGCCTAGCCCTAGCTGATGCAGAATGCAGTTCATCCCGACTGCAGCCGAGGGTTTTCGGCCTCCAAACTCATCTAAACCCATTTTTAGCCCAAATCGACCATCCTAAACCTTAGAGATGCATACCATAACACCATTCAAGCACACACAAGCTCACAATCAAGACTCAAATGCATCATACACACATATACACATACACAAACGGGTCAACATACACCCACATGAAAAACCCAATTTCAAATGTTTTCCAGCCCTAAAATCATTTGAAAACAAGTAAAAGAGGGGTTCTAGAACTCACACAAACGAGCACAACGACAAGGGCTTCGGTTTGGCTTGCTACACGATGATTTTGACTACTCGAACCAACCCGAACCAACAGTTTTCCTCTTTTCTTCCTTTCTCTCTTCTCCTCTTTTCTTTGGCTGATTTGTGAGTGTGTGGGAGAGGGTAAGGGCTGCCCTCTCCCATATATACTCCCACTCACCCGACTTTCTTTCGTTGGTGAGTTTGGTCCCTCGACTTTGGACTTTATTTCTTTTTCTTCCTTCGTCGGCTTTAAAATAATAAATAACTGGGTGTTACACACCACCATTAAACCTGTGATCTCAACTTCTTTCTACCGGCGAACCACCAACTAAAACTCACCACCACCACTCTTGTAACCCTCCATCTTACTCGATTCAACCCCCATCTCCACTCCCGTCACCCCCACCATCGAATAGCTTCAACTAACGGGATTTCATGCCAACACCATGACTCTTGGCCCACATCACCACCCAAAACCCATCACCATCACTGTTCTAACCACCATTCTTGTCAAAATCCAAAAACCGTCAACCCCACCACTGTAATTAAGGTGTGTATGCTTAACATTTCTTGTTAATTTGTTAAAATTTTAAATTGAATTGTTTATTAGTTTGTTTTGTTATAATGATAATATAAATTGTTTGAGTTGATTATTAGTTTATGTTGTTACAATGATAATATAAGTTGTTTAAATTGTTTATTAGTTTGTGTTGTTAGAAAGATAAATATTATTTTTTTATGTGATTATTAGTTTGTGTTGCTGGAAAGACAATATGAGTTGTTTAAGTTGATTATTAGTTTGTGTTGTTAGAAAGATAATATAAGTTGTTTGAATTTTTAGAAAGTTAATATTATTTTTTTGGATTTGATTATTAGTTTGTGTTGTTAGAATGATATATAAGTTGTTTAAGTTGATTATTAGTTGTTTTGTTAGAAAGAATATAAGTTGTTTGATTTGTTTATTAGTTTGTATTGTTAGAAAGATAATATTATGTTTTTGATTTGATTATTAGTTTATGTTTTTAGAATGATAATATAATTGTTTAAGTTGATTATTAGTTTGTGTTGTTAGAAAGATAATATAAGTTGTTTGAATTGTTTATTTGTTTGTGTTGTTAGAAAGATTATATATTTTTTATTTGATTATTAGTTTGTGTTGTTAGAATAATAATATAAGTTGTTTGATTTGATTAAAAATATAAGATGATTGTATTATTTTTTGTTTTGTTTAAAGGTTATGTCATCAAGTGTAGCAGGAGCGTATGGTGGTAACAGCGGAGGTCGGGACCCGCATGGACATGGTTATACACTCCCTTCGAGTTGCCAATCGTGTAAGTTACTATTAATTTTCAATACGCATCTTTTCATCGAATATATATCTTAAATGTTGCTAAATTTTTAATTTTATACATCAATTAGCGTCAAGTAAAAAAAGTGTTCTAAAGGAAGAAACTTAAACCTATTTGAGAAATGGACAACAAACAACAGCCAACCACTACCCATTCAATTTGATCACACGGATAAACAATATAAAGTCGTAGAAGAAAAAAATCAACTATTTGTTAGGGCTTTATCAAATCACGTTTCCACGGTTCCTTTTTATTATCTCGCATGGGATAAAGTTTCAGATACTTTTAAGATATCACTATTTAATTTTCTTGATGTGAGTATTTTATGTAGTATTTTATTTATATTTTGATTATCATACCCTTTATATATTTATTTGATTGATTTCTTTTATAGGAATACTTTGACCTAGAGACTCATCGTGTTTTAGATCACTAGCGCACCAACGTGCTTTTAGAGACAGAAGACATGACATGAAGAAACATTTTTTGAATGGAGGTTATGATGACATAGAGTGGGCTATGAGACATCCCTCGAATGGCCAGAGTCAAGAAGCATGGGACTTCATAGTTGAGTTATTCACAAGGGAAGAACATAAACGCCTTTCACAAAAAGGATCAAACAATAGAGCTAAACAACTCTATCCAAGTTTGTATGGGAGTCGTTCCTATACCCAGAGGAGATATCTTCAAGTAAGAAAATATGTATTATTAGTTTTTTTCAAAAATCATAAATATTATTTTTAATGTTTAAAGGAGAACAAACCGGGATCCCGAGCCACATTGAGACATGGAGGAGAGCACATTACAAGGAAGGGTTTTGATCGGTCAATTCGAGGGCTGGTTGGGTAAGTTTAAAACTTTTATTTTTATGATTTGTTAAATATGTTGTTATTATATTTTGTATGTTAGTAGTTTAATTGAATTTAATATATTTTTTAGTATATTGTTTTTTAGTATGTTTTTTACGTTAAATGGGTCAAAATTATAAGGCCCCGTCCCCGGGACGCTTACAGTTGGGTTCTCATCGCACATAAAACATATAATTACATTCGTATTTCATAAAATCGCAACGGAAAACTAAAACAATTTTTCATTTCCATGTAAATGCTTTTGCAGGTTAATACAACATTCATTACAAAACAGCTTGTTCGCATTACAATGCAAAAACATTAATCAAAAGAATGCCATCCCAAAAGAGTTGAGTAGTTGCCCGTGCCATCCTCAGCAATCATTACCTGCCAACTGGAAACACATCAAAGTCAGCGTTGTTGAGTGAGTTCTAGATTTATAAATAAACATACTTTACTTCTGTAAAACCGTTCTTTTCTTTCCTTCAAAGTCATACTATACTTTACATTCGTTCGTGACCATGCAATATACATACACATTGATAGTATAATTATTATCTTTCATTTCATTCATTAACTTTCGTTCATTTATACGTTCATTTATACAACAGGGTCGCTCACCTCATTAACAATCCCAACGACTTTGCGCTATCCGAGTCTGTGCAACCATAGAGTTGCTCACCCAAATTGCCAATTTCAACGATAGCATGCTATCCGAGTCTCTTGCAACCATAGGGTTGCTCACCTCATGGAAACTTCACGATAACGCGTTGTCCGAGTCTGTTGCAACCATAGGGGTGCTCACCTCATAGCAATCTTAATGATTGCACACCATCCGATTCTGTTGCAACAACAGGGTTTCTCACCTCATAGCAATCTCAATGAATGCACACCATCCAAGTCTGTTGCAACAACAGGGTTGCTCACCTCATATATGTGCTTAAAAGCCTTTCCTTCGTTCATTCATCTTTCAATAATGCACGCATTCTTACTTCATGTTCCTCTTTCATTATCTTTCACTTTACGTTACATAATACTTCATTTATTCATTAACATGGCACGTAAAGTCACAGGAAAGATAAACATATGTCATAATAAGGAACATAGCATACATAGTCATCAACATCATACAGGGCAGCATCATTCATACATAACAAGCATAAACATGTAACATCGTCATCATCATGCCAACATACTCTCTAAGATCACAACTGTCATCTTACATGCTCATACAGGAACCTTTACGTTAAAACTTACAGCTGCCCTTTCCCCCGAAAGTCAGAAGTCAAACTACACTTTTTTCGGGTGCGACAGCCCTATTCGGGCGTATGGACACCCTTCAGTCGCATGGCCTCCATGAGAATGAACCAATGCAGATGAACACTCATGCGAATGAACACCCAATCGTGCGAATGGACAATGCGGATGAGCACTTATGCGAATGGGGCTAATGCGGATGAGCACTTATGCGACTGGACCTCCAATCTCATGACCTACATGCGACTGGCCTTTCAATCGTGTGTATGGACCTTCAATCGCACCTTATTCGGCCATATGGCCTCCATTCGGACTCCAGTCGGTCGCCTAGCCCTAGCTGGTGTAGAATGCAGTTCATCCCGACTGCAGCCGAGGGTTTTCGGCCTCCAAACTCATCTAGACCCATGTTAACCCCCAATCAACCATACTAAACCTAAGGGATGCATACCACAACACCATTCAAGCACACACAAGCTCACAATCAAGCCACAAACGCATCATACATACACATACACATACCCAAACGGGTCAAACATACACACACTCAAAAACCCGATTTTAGATGTGTTCCAGCCCCAAAATCGTTTGAAAACAAGTAAAAGAGGGGTCCTAGAACTCACACAAACGACCATGATGAGTAGAGCTTCGATTTGACTCGCTTCTCGACGATTTTGGCTACCCGAACCAACACTTTTTCCTCTTTTCTCTTCTTTCTCTCTTCTCCTCTTTCTTTGGCTGATTTTGGTGAGTGTGGTGAGAGGGTAAGGGTTGCCCTCTCCCTTATATACTCCCACTCACCCGACTTTCTTTCGTTGGCGAGTTTGGTCCCTCGACTTTGGACTTTATTTCTTTTCTTTTTTCGTCGCTTCAAAATAAACAAATAACCGAGTGTTACAATAATCACCTAAACATACGCCACTAGATTTTTTATTTTGATATGTTGTTACTATATTAGTTTGTTCTTTTAGTTAAAGGGGTCTAAATTACCCGAACAACACAAGACAATTAAATTAAAATGAATATTATATTTATTGGTAGTATTGTTGGTTTAGATGTTAAAATTTGGGAATTACTATCTTATATATACTTATAATTAAATAGGTTGATTTTTTCCATTTTACATCAATTATGCCGGTGAAATTTCAAAAAAATATTAATATTTCTTTTATTTTGTTCTATAAAAATGCAGGAAAAAATTGAAAATCCATATGCCCAAATGCAAATGGAGGCATGCGAGACGTCTGTAAACGAGATAGAATGTTTGGAGTTCGCCTTAAGACAAAGATGTTCGAGAGGTGTGGGCCGAAAAATAAAAAAATGTCTCTCGTTATGAACCATCAAGTGGGTCATCATCAAATCCGAATGAAGGAATGGAAGCCATAAGACAACAATGCATGAAATGAAAGAAAGAATAGATGAATTTGAAAGAAGAAAATCAAATCACAATAATGATGAAGATGATGGCAATTAGATAGTTAATTTGTTTGGTTTGTAAAAAATTAAAATGTTTACATTAGTAGGTGTGTTTTTTGGTATATAACTTGAATCATATTAATATTTGTAATATTTGTACAAATTTGTATTAAAACCTGTAATATTAGTAGAATAATAGAAATTATAAAAAAATTTAATTTTTAAATTAAAACAAAGGGGTCTACGGGACATGTCATAGGGTTGCTGAAATTTTTTAAAATAAATATTTTATTTTTATATATAATAATAATATGTTGCCTGCTAGACCTATGGCGACGACATGTCGTCACCATAGACCTTTCAAAAGAATTTTTTTATTTAATTAATTAAACGTCAGAATATATGACGATGACTTGTCGTCGCCATAAACCTATGTGGTGACAGAGGTTGTGGCCATGACAAAAAACTGAGCTATGACGACGACATGCCGTCGCTATAGCCTATGGCGACGAAAAATTGGGGTCTATGGCGATGACTTTTGTCGTCGCTGTAGGGTCAAATTCTTGTAGTATAATATATTATATATATATATATATATATATATATAATATATATATATAGATATAGACACACACACACACACATATATATATACGTACATCTATATATATATATATGTATATATATATGTATATATATATGGGGGAGGATTCAAATGAGAACCATACTTTTTTGTGAGAATTCTAATATTCATATGAGCCACTCATTTTTTATCATATGCAAATCACATGTCATTTCCCTCATTTTTTAAAAACGTTCATAACTTTTTTTACGACAATATTTTTTCATAAATTTCACCATAAAATTTAGTATTTTTATCTTTCCGATGCCTACCATATTGATATACTTTTTTTTAAATCGTCCATTCATTGTTTACATATGTGTAAATCTGGTTATATATATGTGTAATACTGGAACTACACATGTGTAAATCCGATATTACACATTTGTGAAACGAATTTCGTAAAAAACGAGTTTTTTTTTATTATTTTTTATTATTTTATATTTTTTTATGAAATAGGGAATTTAGGGGAATATTTTTTGTGTTTTATTTTTTTATTTGTATGTTATTTTTTTATTGATAATTTTTTTAAATATGTTTTGTTAATTACATATTTGCCATTTAAAACTAGTGGTTCTCATTTGATCCACCCCTATATATATATATATATATATATATATATATATATATATATATATATATATATTGCATGCCTACAATGAATCAAATGCATTTGTACATCGCTTGATTCATGTCACCTTCATGTTAGAGCACTCACAGTGGATTCCTTAAAAGTATATGAGTGAGTTTGGTATATTATATGGAATGGTTTTGAGTGGTTGTGAGTAAAGGAGAGAGAAAATGTTATTGTGGATTGGTATATTGAAGAATCACTGTTCAAATCTTTATAAATTTTTTAATATCTTTTAAGTGGTTGTGAGTGGAGGAGAGAGAAAAAAGTAATGATAATGGTATAAAAAGTATTATTTAATTGAAAAGAAGAGAGAAAATATAGTGATTTTTAGTGTAATTATATGGATAAGGATAAGGAAGCCACTGTGAATGCTCTTACTATGTTAAAATTTAAATATCCAAAATTTTCGGATAGAAGAAATCACTATTAATATCCGTATTTGAAGTTTCGGATATCTAAAATTTAATATTGGATACAGATAGCGATTCGGATATCCAAACTTTTTCCTTTTTTTTTAATAATTAGATACATGTTATTACAAAAATAATATAAAAACAAGACATATTAAAAAGTCCCTATATACACTAATAAGTCCCAACCAAACTTTAAAAAATGTTTAACACTTTAAAAAGATAACAAAAAGTATTTTTAAAATATTTTAATTATCCAAAAACCAAAAGATATTTTTTGTTAGTTTCTCAAGTATCAATTGCTTTTTTGTTGGGACTTGTTAGTGTATATTAGGACTTTTTATGTGTATTATTTTAACATTATTTTTATAATAATACATATATCTAATTATTCTAAAAATAAAAAAGAAAAGAAGTTCGGATGCCCAAATCGCAAGCTGTTGTATCCAAATTTTTGGTTATCTGGACTTCATATAGCCGAAATTGCAGAAACATCTAGGATAAAGATAGTGGTTTTTCCATCAGGAAATTTCAGACATCTAACTTTGAACACCCACCATGAAGGCAATGGGAATGTAACGATATAAAATTATTTTTGACTTACTATAGACATGTAAACTACATAATTATCCCTCAAGTGAGAGACATATTTATGATTTAACTGTAATTTTTGATAAATGTTAGTGTAAAAGAGTATATGTATGCAATTTTTATAAAAAGCATATAACAAAATTAAAAAAATCATTTCTCTTAAAACAATATATTTATTTATCACAACTTTTTTATGAAAAAAGGTTAAGAAAATACATTATTGTTATTTACTTAAAGTAATTATTTATACGTAATTATAATTATATTTTATCTTTAAACATGATTTATAATGCATAAGCTTTTAATCAATAATTATTTAATATTTTATTTATTCAATCCGTGTATTACACGTGAACTAACCTAGTTAAATACATATATACATACATACAAATCGAACAAAATTAATTTCCTCATTTCCAAGAATGCAATCTGTATAAAATCTTTAAAAAATATAATCTAAATTTCGTCAAAACGAAAATAATATTCTATGTAAATAAATTGTGCCCAATCAAATACTCTTGTTTGATCAAAAGATAAATATTTGACAATATTCTTTACCATTTTCCCTCTTGTGGACCGATTATCCCCCATCTCCATTCATACCATCTTCATTCTTTTTCAAACTAACAAATCCTCTTGATCTTTTTAATCCAAAAATTAACCCCCTCTTTCTTTTCTTTTGATTTCGGCTACAACACAAAAGCACCAAGGAAAACATCAAGTTCTAGCAGCAAAACACAAGCATACTACATTACTACAAAGTATGTATTCAATTACTCTATCATATTACATCACAAATATAATTTCTATCACATACCCGATTTCTATCCGACAATGTTTCGTTAGAATTGGGACGACCAATTAGCCAACATAGAATCGTCAACATAATGTCGTCGGTAATCATTGTCACCACAGATTTCCGATAGAACTGTCCGTCGGTGAACCTAAGGGGGCGTTTGGTTCGTGGAATTTGTTGGATTTGGAATTAGAATTTGAATTGAAATTCAATGAAATTGTATTTGGAATTCAATATTTTTCATAGGATTTGGAATTCAAAGGAATTGAAATCCATTGATAGAATTTAAATTCCAAATGCATTTTAGTGACAAAACACTTACAAATAAATTGGAATTTATCACCCGTTACAAACCGTCACCACCTTAATAACCACCGATCATCGCCGCTACATACCATCAAACACTACCGCCGTCACCGCCGACAATCGACAGCGATCATTAACCGCGCCCGTTTTCAAAAACCGACCGTACCCCACTACCGTCACCAACCGATAACGCTTATCATCGAGACAAGGTTGGCGACGGTTAGGGTAAACAGTGGGTGCGGTCGTCGGCAAAGGGGTTATGCGTCGTCAACGGAGGTCGGGGCGGTGGTTTAGCGGCGACGAGTGATAGTCGGCGCTTGGGGGCAGGGATGGTCGAGGGTCGTAGCGGTCGGGGTCAGTGGCGGTCGGGGTCAGTGGCGGTCGGGGTCAGTCGGGGTCGGCGGTCGGGGGTGGACAGTGGCAGTCGGCAGTAGGGGTTGGCGGACAACAGCGGTGGTCGGCGGTCGGTTGGCGGTGGGTGGGGTGGTAGGTGGCGGTCGGGGTCGGGGTCGGTGGTCGACGGTCGGGGTCGGCAGGGGACGGCGGTGCTCGTCGGCCTATGGTCGGGGTCGTCGATAGTGTCGGTTGGCGGTGGACGGGGTGGTGGGTGGCGGTTAGCGGTGGAGACGGGGATCGGTGGAATTTAAAATCTTTTAACATTTGGAAGGATTTTGAAATTATTCATTGGAAGAAATTTAAGGGAATTAATTCCAATTCAAATTTCAAATCATTTATCAACCAAACACGTGTAAAATGAAATTCAAATTCCAATTCCATCAAATTCCTACCGGTAAAACACAACGATCAATGGAATTCAGATTTCAATTACATTAAATTCCATTGAAAGCTGACATACCAAACGCCCCCTAAGTTTTTGAATAGTGTAATCTAATATCTTAATTTAATTATTTATCAATGTCTATACTATCTTAAATGCGTAACAGTGTAATATTTAGTTTTTAATAGGGATGAGCTCGGTACCGTACCTGTACCGAACCGGTACCGAAAGTACCCGATCCCGAATTTTATAAAAAACGAGTACCGGTACCGGTACAGATTTTGGTATATGGGTACAGGTATCGGTACCGGTATTTCGGTACCCAATACCTCTTTGGTACTCGTTACATCCACAACATTATTTTTTAGGCTTGTTGCATGAATCATGTTTAGTTACGCTACCTAGTACCTGTTTTTGTGCCCGTTACCCAGTACATGTTTGATACCCAATACCTTTAAAAGTTTATAATAACTAAACAAAAATAAAATATCAAAAAATGATTCACATGTCCAATAAAAATAGTACATAGATTTGATCATGTATTCTAAATATAAAAAATTCCACACATGCTTACTACTTATCAATTGTGAAACAACATTGACAAAAATAGTAAATTATTTTTGCTTCATAGTGATGAGTTTTACCCAAAAATAATAAACACCAATACAATCAATACCAATACCAAAAGTTTTAAAATACCAAAGAAAGATAATCTTCGATTTGATCACTATGTTGTTCCTATTTTTCAAAATAGACTATACGTATTTAGGTACTATCGGGTACCATACGGGACTTTTGGGTAAAGTACCGGTACCGGTACCGGCGAGTACCGATCCCGAAATATAAGTAAATCAAGTACCGGTACCGGTACCTTATACATATTTTCGGTACCAGCTGGGTACCAGTACCCGTACTGTATGGGTACCGGTACGGTATGGGTACCGGTACGGTATGGGTACCGGTACGGTATGGGTACCGGTACGGTATGGGTACCGGTACGGTATGGGTAGGGCACCGGTACGAGTACCGGGCACCAAATGCTCATCCCTAGTTTTTAACACTAGAATTTAATTAAAAAAGAAATCAATTAGAAAAAGCTAACCGTAACCAAAAAAAAACAAAAGTTATATAAAAATATGTAAAAAATAATATTTTAAACTCGTGAAACACAAGTATCATACCTTGCCACAAAACACGACTTCTCCACTAATTAGTTTCCATAAATTACTAATTATTAAATCCAGCTAATTTTCTTTTAGCATTCTTATTTGCTTTATCTGTTTATAATTTAATCTAGATTATTACTGATTTTTATAGTTTATGAATCTTTTACCTATGTTGATATTGCTTATCTAAGTTCTTGCACACTTACGTTAAAGAACATTATGTTTTACATACTTTTCAAAACCACACGCTTCTACAAGACGAAAACAAACAAATATAAAACCAAATAAAAAGTTGTCAAAACATTGTTACAAACTTATAAACTAAACTTATTTACATACTTAAACTCATATAACCATTAGTTAGTATTGTGAATTTGAATAATGATAGGTTTGAGTTTTTATAATAACCAAGGCACATCCAAACAAAAAGTATATAATCAAGTTGATAGCCATCAGAAAATCTCAAATAGTTACACAAGAAAAGAATTACTAGGTATGCAACCGGCTAAAGGCTTTCTGCATTAACAACTACTCTAGATGACTTTCTCATTTGGTCTTTGATAAATGATGACATAAATTGGAAGAAGTTCGTGAGTTCTGAATTAGATTTTTTAAATTCTCTAATGCTAATGATGATGTAGATGACAAGAGCAACTGTAGATGTCCCTCCCGTTATCTCAAATAATATTGAGAAGCTATAAGGGCTAAGACTTTCGTCTAAATTTAAAGAAGATTCGCCGTCCACACATTTCTCAGATGTAAGATACGCATCCTCAAGTTGTTTAAACTTTGCACTTTCTGATACATTCGTTAGAGCTTTGTTTACCTCGGAAAGCAACGTGTATTTCCTAGGGAATGCCTGGAATTACGAAACAATATCCCAAAAGTCAAATTGTAAAGGATTATGAGGAATTTCAAGCAAAAGAACTTACAAATCCGTAGCCTCCAACTTTAAATGTCTCTCCGTTCTAATGAAGCTCTTGCAGTATCGAGCTAGAAAGACTTTGGCGGCAGGAACGTCAAGAAAGATGGCCATGATTTCACCACTATAAAGGGCCTCAGCATATCTGTGAGTTGAATTGTAGCTCTTGACCTTGAAGCTATTAAAACCTAAAACATCTTTCAAGTAATGATGGACAAGCGAGCCATTGCAGTATCCCACTGTTGCATTCATGTTCCTGAGCGCCTCAATGCTGGTTATTGTTGGTTCCAACCTTTGAGCCGTGAGCATGCTCGCTAAGCTAGCTGTATAACTCTGTGTGATTATTAATGCCACAAACAGCCACACAACCACTGCTATTCTAGACAAATTGCTATGCAACTTTTCACCTGTACAAAGAAAATTGATAACATTGTTGGTTTTAAAGCTTTCAAACAAATCAAAAAAAATTGTTTACTACCTCGCAAAGTGAAGAGCGTCGTAAATGCAAGCCAAACGATGATTCCAATTTGGTTTATCATTGAGCCACAGAGATACCGGCAATGAGCCCTTTCGATTAACCAGACAATGAAGCCATTATAAAGAGTGATTGCTGCTATTAGCCACCACATTTTTGTGGTAAATGGCTTTATGAACAACCATGGCTGGTTTGATAATCTGGATCTAACAGGTACGATCATCTCCAAACCTGACTCTGTGTATGGTTGAGTGAAATCCAGATAGTCCATCCAGCTTGACCTGATGGCTACATCACCAGCTACCGCATCAAATCTCTGATCCAAAAATACGATCATAAAAAAAATCAAACCAATATATATGGTGTATTTTAGGTAATGTTCTTGAAAAATAAATAGTTTGTAAAAGTGATTACCTTTAAAGGTATTTGAATCATTAGTTCATCATAAGAACCATTGAATGATATATATTCATATGGTTGCTTCAATTCCCTCATCATTTCATCAAACACGGCGATTACAAATCCACTAAACACAGTTTGATTCTTCTTGGGATCATATTCAACATTCACGAATTGCTTGAACAGAGAATGACTAGGAACGCCTACCCTCATCCAATTCTCTGGAGTTTCTGCTAGATTTCGGCGACGTCTAGAACCATACCGTGGTTGCATCAGGAATAGAGATTGTTTCAGGTTATCGATTGAATGTGTGTAAGTGGTTTCTCCATTGGTGTCATCTTCAACGGTCTCTGAAAACCCTAATCCTTCAGTCCAGTACACACTGTGATATACCTTACCTATCACTTCAACAATCTCCACTGTAGTTACTGGAGTTTGTCTTCGATGATTGGAGTTTTCAGGTGAACTTTGTTTTAAAAATCTCACCGCATTGTATCCTTGCATGGCAAAGACACCAGGTTCGTCTTTCTCTTCTTCTGGGTAATCTAACCTGAACTTTTTCTGGAATCTTTTCTTGAAGTTTCGAAACTCTAGTGTGCTTCCAGGGAAATAACTTTTGACTCCGACCATACCTTTTAGTGAAGAAATCACAGTAGAATCAATAGAATGAAAAAGATCCGTGATTCCATTAGTTGAGATCCATAGATACCCATCTCCGATCATATTCATCTTCTTGGCTGTTTGAAACAAGTTAACCCCAAGTTCGAGAGATGTATGAATTACAAAGACTTTACGTTGTTGTGCTTGGAGCACCTTAAGCTCTTCATTGAGGGAGAATAAGCCCGTTATGAGTGGTAAGATATGAGTTAGCTCACCACCTCTTTGACGAAATGCGTGAGTGAAATAAGAGGCAATTGCTGAGGAAGAGGATGCTAGATGTGAAGTTTCGTATATGAAAGTAACTTGATGTATACTCCATGACTGCAAAATTGTAGCCACTGCATTCATTTGTGTGGATTGTCTGATTACCGATTGATCAATGACGAATGGCGTCCATTGATCGCTTGC
Source organism: Flaveria trinervia (assembly GCA_025506515.1). Classification (NCBI taxonomy): domain Eukaryota; kingdom Viridiplantae; phylum Streptophyta; class Magnoliopsida; order Asterales; family Asteraceae; genus Flaveria; species Flaveria trinervia. The sequence goes on along the minus strand of CM046449.1, from coordinate 78,968,303 downwards.
TTGCAAAGGAGGTGTGCTGGCTAGTGAAAGGAAAACGGGGATGTCATGATCAGATTGACTAATAATGTCGGCTATTGCAGATGCTTCTTCCCATGTATGAGCACCCAAGATGGCTTTCACTTTATGTTCATCAATAAGTTCTTTAGCTGCAATTTTAAATCATCAAAAGTGAGCATGAGGTTAGGATTATAAACAAAAACATAGAGTTATTGCTTAAATACTTAAATGACAATTAGAAAATTAATAATTTACCTGCAATAGCTGCATGTATGGGTTGGCTTCGAGAGTTCTTAGGATACAAAACCGAAGGCAAACTAGTTTCGTTGTTATATTCTTGAATTGCTATTTCAATCGCCACTTTGGCCTCCTTCCCCGGCCTAGACGTTTGATCAAGAACGACACCAATCTTTGTGAATCCTTTTTCGGTGGTCAGTGAAGCTTGGTGAAGACAACAAGAATAAAAGGTAACCAAGAAGATCAGGTAAGCTGTAAAATAATGCATCTTCAATGAGATACTTCAAAAAACAATACTACACCCAATGAGTTGATTATTTCAATTTATAATAAAATCATTTTGTAGCCAAATGTATGTTCACTTGATGAATCCCATGAACTTTCTTGTAACTTTCTCTGATTGAATGGAAACGTTGTTAGTCTGGAGAGCTATGGTCAATGATGTAGAATACATAGAAATTCGAGTTAGTCTAGCTCAATACTCATTCAAACGTATGGAAAAAATTATCTAGGGACTTGTGAGTTGTGTCATTATCAAAGTTAACATATATATCTCCCCCAATATTCGTAAAGAATTGTAATTTGGCCATTCAAGAGTCATGTATATGAGTTTCGACCACTAAAATGGGACTAATATCAAAATCGTAGACAGTGGAGTCCGAGGGTAGGCATACATCGACTCTCCTTTTTCTAAAGTTGTTAATTTTTTTAGTTTGACCTGTACAATGTATGTTTTTATTACCGTTGATTGGTAAGGCTATAATACTAAATTGAAAATATATATGCTAAATGGGACGTTTTTAGTTTTATAAGATATCGTTTAAAGTTTTTTTAAGACGGTTAACTCACACCATCTAAAATTACTCCTATAATAAACCAATATCCACTGTGAACTAGAACACCAATTTCGTGTAGTATGTTACTAGAACACTCAACTACTTTGAGAGAAGCATCTTGACTATAAACCTTGATACGTTAGACTAAAAAGCCGGCCCTTTGGTAAAAGTGCTTATAGTTACGTATTAAGAGCTGCATATTAAAAACTAATCACATTTTTACTTATAAATTATTCCCAAAAAGTTGTGCTCATATGATAATATCATTTAATATATATTAATTAAGAGAAAACGTTCAAATGGGATAATTGATCAAAAGTCACCCTAAGTCATGTATATATTTAGTGCATATAATCATACTAGAAGGGTGCCCACATAATGTAGCGGGTGACAATTTACATCCAACAAATATTGCTAATATTTTCTTATTATTATATATTTTTATAAAAATTTATTATGTTTTTTTCTAAACTAAAATTTTAAATACGAAAAAATAGGTTATGTATAACTACTCGTATATATACGCATTAAGTTATTGTATCTCATAAAATACAAATTAGTTCAGTAAAAAGTTTACACCAAAATATTTAAAAAAAACACATGCTATAATTGTAGTCTCAAAAAGTTTTTAAATGTGATAGATTAAAAATATAACTGAAATCTTAAGCAAATTAAGTTTTTTATTTATTTATGGATAGATAATGAAAATTTTAATGTAAATGTTAATAAGTGTAAAGTTATTATATAACTAATTATAAAGGATAATATGTAAATAATGTTATAAATATTACTTTACCCTTAAAATTTATTGTATCTTATTCATTGAATTAAATAATTGTTTTTAATTTTATGGTATCTTAACATATCCCTCTTATATACTTAATATATAATATAGATAATTTACTTTAGTCAACTACATAAATAATTCAGTACGAAATGCTCTGGAGTATATTTGACCCCATCTACATACGACAAGTTCCTTCAATTCGCTTTGATATTTAATGATAAAGGTCGGGTTGATTTTGTACTTTGCTTTGATGACATAAACGAAGATGCAGTAAACGTTATTGAATGATACACTACATTGGAGTGTGTTATTATAAAAGTTTTATTATTGAGCCAACTTAAGGTATTTAGTTAGGTATCTAAAGTTTTTTTATGGTTTTCCTATATATATTGTAATCATGTGGCAACATTCGGCTTCGCGTACTAGTCAAGGCCCAATCATAAACCTTTCTAAAGGTGGTGAGCATCTTATTTTTGATGTCACCTCACCAATCATATATAGGAAAACCATAGAAACTTTAGATGTTTAATTAGGTGTGTGAGTTCAATAATAATCACTAATATATAATAATATTATGTTCTAATACTGTAGAATTTTGGAAGACGAAGATCAACAATGTAGATTGATGAGGAATGAAGAAGATTATAGGAGTTCATTAAAAAATAATCTATAAAGGAAGTTATATATATATATATATATATATATATATTATATATATATATATAATATATATATATATATATATATATATATATATATATATATATATATATATATATAAAATTGTAATAGGCTATAGGTGAGCACATACAATTTAAGTAGGTTAGTAGTAGAAACTTTTAGGCTGTTGTAGCCACAACAGTGATTTTATGCTTGTATGTAGATGGGATCAAAATAAAAGAATATATATATTGTTCTACTTGTTGTCTTATTAACAATGGTATTTGAATCAAAGTGAGAGAACCTAACATGATAATATACTATCAGAACCTAACAAGATAATATATTGTCAGGAGCTTTCTTTTATGTACAAATGATAGATATAAACTCAAGTCCATGAATCGGACACATCTGAAGAATATGTTTGGGCTTTTTGCGGGGACAACTACACTAGATGACCGTTTTATTTGATCTTTTATATAGGATGACACCAACTCAAAGAAAGTCTTGAAATCTGAATTAGATTTTTTAAATTCTCTAAAGCTTGTGATGATGTAGATGACAAGAACAACTGGTGATGTCCCTCCGGTCAACTCAAATAGTATTGAGAAGTTGTAAAGGCTAATACTCTCATCTCCATTTGGAGAAGATTGGTCGTCCACACATTTCCCAGATGTAAGGTAAGCATCTTCAAGTTTTTTAAGCTTCTCACTTTCCGATATATTCATTAGAGCTTTGTTTGCCTCGGATAACCATGAATATCGTCTAGGAAACGCCTGAAAGAACATAATCATGTTGCACAAGAGTGCAACTTGTTCATTAACAACACCATTTTACTTCTTAGGTCAAAACGATTGATACATAACATTAAAATTCCAAAGAATATTATATTTTTTCTTGATGTATTAACAATCATTTTAACAATCATAAAACTAGTGAGAATATGTTTAATTTCAAATATGTAAAAACAAAGTGTATTATAAGGAATTTTGATCATCAAGAGAACTTACAAATCCAAAGCCTCCAACTTTAAATGTCTCTCCGGTTCTCATGAAGCACTTGTAGTATTGAGCTAGAAAGACTTTGGTTGCATGAACTTCAAGAAAGATAGCAGCGATTCACCACTATTAAGGGCCTCAGCGTATGCATGAGTCAAGTTATAGCTCCTAACCTTAAAGCTATTAAACCCCAAAACATCTTTCAAGTAGTAATTGACAAGCTAATCATTTGCAGTCCCCCACGGTTGCATTCATGTTCCTAAGCACTTTAACGCAAGTCATTGTTGGTTCCAACCTCTGAGCCGTGAGCATGCCGGCTAAGCTAGCCACGTAGCTCTGTGTGACAATACATGCCACAAAAAGCCACATAACCATTGTGGTTCTTGATAAAATGCTATGTAACTTGTCCAATGTGATCGAAAAATATCATAACTTAAAACCCAAGCATATATAACGTTTTTGGATTCCATTTATGGAGTTTAACACTTTTTAATGAAACTTAATGTTTTACCTTGCAAAGTGCAAAGCATCGTAAAAGCAAGCCAAATTACGATTCCAATTTGGTCTATAATTGAGCCTCGAAGATACGTGCAATGATTTCTTTCGATTAACCAAATGATGAAACCGTTATAAAGAGTGATCCATGTCACACTTCGACCGACGGTGGAATCATCAGAGCGGAAAAATGTGAAACGATTGTTCATAGCTCATGGAATTAAATAAGTTGAAATAATATTAAAATCTACTTTTCATTAAATAATACTAGACAATTAAGCTATTATAATACAACAAAGAATTAAACAACAACATAAGACTTAATTAAACTAAGTCTAAGTCCTATATGAGCAAGAAAAATTCTTAAAGTGGCAATCCTGAAACATGTTAAATAATAAAGGGTCAACTTTGAAAATAGGTGAGTTTTCATGGGTTAAACATATATATATATATATATATATATATTATATATATATATATATATATATATATATATATATATATATATATATTATATATATATATATATATATATATATATTATATATATATATATATAAGATTTACAACTAGTAATTCATGTCAATGGTTATGAATTCTACAAGTTTATTAGAACACATATAACTACAACCAAACCTTGACCAAAATTAACATTACAAGTTTATAACGATTAGTTAAGTGTACTTGGTTTCCATGATGAACAAGTCATACGTCATTAGGAGCCGGCAATAACCTCGGCTTTAGCACCGAATAGGCTTGTCAGGCCCATAAATCTATGACGTCACTAGGCTAGCAATAGTTAATGATTGTCAACATATAATGTCTATCATATAAGACTCATATTATTTCAAATAGCCATGACAAAAAGTAAAGATAAATTGCATGTGCATTTACAAATATCAAGATGTTTACAATTGTAAGTTTATATGTTAATATGTTTCATCTCAAAAAGGTATAAAATAAAGTAAAAAAGGACATGAAAATTCACATGGAAAACTCACGTGCTATAAAGTGCACTTAAGATACAATAAGAAGATAATATTACTCCAACATTTCTTCACGATTCAACCAAATATTTGTTGTCTTAGGGTTAGAATAAAGGTACGATTAAAGAGTAAACATGAATTAGGATTTTAATTAGGATTTGGGGTTTTGATAATTATGATAATAAGATAATGTAACCTGTTATATTTAGATTCAATAAAGATAGAATAAATCAATTAAACTTGAGAACAAAAATGAATGATTAGTGAAATCAAATAATTTAATTTATAATAATTGGTTTAATAAGGGTTAAGTATATATTATGTAAAGAAGTAATTAATTTAATAATTATTTACATTATAACATAGTTAAATAATTAGTCATTTGTAAGGCCCCAATCCTGAGACGCTTACAGCTGATAAATCATCGCACCTAAAACATATACTTTACATTTAATCATTTATAAAACATTACAGCGAAAAACATAAAACTGGTTTTTTATATCATTACAAATGCTTTTGCAAGTTAATACAAGCGTTCATTTCAAACATTATTCGTTAGTATTACAATGCAAAAACATTATCAAAAGAATGCCATCCAAAAGAGCTGAGTAGCCGCCCCGTGCCATCCTCAGCAACGTTTACCTGCCAACTGAAAATGTATAAAAGTCAGCGTTGCTGAGTGAATTCTAGTTTTATAATAAAACATACATTAAATCGTTATTTATTTCCTTTCAGGACCATACCATACATAACATTTGTTCATGATCATACATCATACGTACATACAGATAATATCATTATTATCTTCCATTACGTTTGTTAACCTTCGTTCATTCATTACATATAGTGACATGTACATTACCCCGAACATTATGCACGAAGCTGGTTACTAGGCCTGAGGTCTTTCATAGACCTCGAACATTGTGCACGAAGTTGACTCCAATACCTAGGGCAAGTACATTCACCATACATCTTTTCTTTTTCATTCCGGATCAATGCCATATGCTTACCTCGAACATTGTGCACGAAGCTGGTTACTGGGCCTGAGGTCTTTCATAGACCTCGAACATTATGCACGAAGTTGACTCTAGTACTTAGGGCAAGCGGCAAGGATCCCATACATATGGTCAATCACAAGGATTGGACCCCAGTGTGCATCCTTCTGGGGTAGCTAACCCGCACACAGTTGAGCTAACACCCTTCATTGGGTGTGAACCTCCATACATTTGCTTGCAAGACTTTTTACGTTCATTCATTCGTTAATGCATGCATTCATTCATCATGTTCCTCTTTCATTATCTTTCACTTTACGTTACATAATACTTTCAGTTCGTTCATTAACATAACACGTAAAGCCATGGAAAGATAAACATTCATCATCATAGGAACATAACATAACATATCATTCATACATCATCATACCGGGCATCATACATACATAACATACATCATGCATAACCATGCAACATCATCATCATCCTCATCATCAACATAAGCATCAATCACGATACTTAACATGCCCATCATACTATCTATGACACCAACAGTCAACTTTATAGTCTCCCGGGAATTTCCCAAGTCAAGGCCTACTTTACATATTTTCCCCAAAAATCAGAAAAATTTTCCAAGTCCTAGGCGCATGGGCACTATGCAGGCACATGGACACTATTCAGGCGTATGGGGAACACTTAGTCAAATCCAGCCCAGTTTATGGGCGCATGGGTACTATTCAGTCGCATGAACACTTAGGCGCATAGGCCACTTGGGCGCATGGGCACTATTGGGGCGCATGGCCCTACACTTAGTCCTCCTACTAACATTTCTAGGCACATGGACCACTGTTCAGGCGCATGGGCTATACTTAGACTTTTCTAAGGCAAATTCAGACGTATGAACACTTATCTAGGCACATGAACATTCTGTAAAACATATCCCTAGGATGTTTTCAATCCCAATCATCAAACCCATCTGTTCTAAACATGAATAACCTATAAACATTCAAGAATCAACGTCCAATATACACAATACACACGAGTATTCACACATAAACTTTGAAAAATCATTTTAATACATTTCCAGCCCCAAAGATAGTTTAAAACATGTAAAAACCGGGGTCTAGAACTCACCTGGTGCAACTTGGGTGTTTCTTCCTTTCTAACCCGCTTGCAATGAGTTCAAAGACCTAAAACAACACCAAACACACACACACCCGAGCACAAACAATCACATAAGCACATAAACACATAACCGGGATAAAACCCGTCATAAACATGTAAAAACCACAATTCTTACCTTGAATTCGATTTCTTCTTCTTTTTCTTCAACAAAATCGAGAGTTCCTCTGCTCTCTCTCTAAAACCAAAGAAGATGATGATGTGAAATGAGGGTGGGCGGCCATGCCCACCTTTACACCAACTTTCAAAGTTTTTGTCCTTTTTACACTTTTAGTCCCTCCACTTGGACCTTATTGTCTTTCTTGCTTTTATTCTTTTTATCTTGACTTTTAAAAATAACCCGTGTTACATCATTTTAATGATTAATTATTCATGACATCATGGTTAAATGAATAATTGAGTTTATATTTCTATTTAGATAATTATTTGGATAATAAATTATTTAAAGTAATTGTAGATTTAAAATGTTTTGAAATAATTTAAATTTATGCTATAATAAATTTATAGCATTTAAATTACATAAAAGAATTAATATTGTTTTTATAACCTTTGTTATTCTTAAAAAATTAAAAACATAAGTTTTAAAACCCTTAAAATTTATTTAATAATTTCTAAAATGTTTTAGTTATCAAAATAATTTTTATTTTATTTATTAATATAATAATAATTTTTTTGAATTAAAAATATAAAAAAAACAATTAAAACAAAAAGTTGGCAAATGCCCGGTTCGAACCCAGGACCTCCTACCTATGGTTGTGACTAGTTACCACTTGGGCTAAAGCCCCAATCTGCTTAAGATTCAAAAATAATTTTATAAATCCATTAATTAAAGAAATCTCCAAATTAACATCAACCCTAGAATCGAATTGAATCCAATTGAGCATGAAATCAATTTCGATACTCAAATTAAACATGGGTGTAATATCCGTTAATTTTCAAATTATAATCCAAACTTGAATTCATTTTGAATTTTAATATGATATAAATTTCTTTATTTATTCTAGTGTATCATATGGGTTATAAACCTAACCAACATAAAAAAAATATTTTTTTTAACTTTCATTTATTAAACCATTTAAACAAGTTATAATAATTTTATAATTTATAAAATTAAGTGTTACAAATTTACAAAATGATTGTCAATTATGAGTTCTAACATGGAAAGAATAATTATATATCAAATTTTTTACAAAACTTATAAATTTACATAAGTTTATAGGTTGTAATGAGAATTAGAGATTTTATTTTATTTAATAAATAAATTAATTATTTTCACTTATAAACTCTTTAAAGTTTTAATAGACTGTAATTTAGTTATAAATTGGTTTAATAGGTTTGGGGTCAATTTTACAATTGTTGAAACTTAATTTAAAAGTTTCTTGCATAAAATAACAAACATTTAAAACAATAGGGACCAAACCCGTAAACTGGTAAAACTCTTGAACAAAACCCAAAACGCCCACCCTCCTTCTCGGCCCCCTAACTCCGGCCACAATTCCGGCTAGTTCCGGCGAGCCAAAATTTCCCTAACCATCAATTTGAACCCAACTAAATCATTCCTAAACCGCCCGTGAACCTTATTCGAACCCATAACCATGTTTAATTCAGCTTTAATCGTTGTTATGACCAACAGCTTGAAACCGAAATGTTACAACCGAATCAACATAAAACCTGTTGAATTGAGTCGTTTAACTGATTAGAAACGTTTTAACAATCATTGCGAACTTGAATGGGAGATTAAATTCGAGTTAAACAATCATTAATCCCTTAATCATAACCGAAATAGTCGAATCGGATTCGAAACCCGTTCGGTGTGAAATCGTTCAAAACAAAAGTACATAACAGAGGGGAAATAGTGTTTTCGATCGCTTTCAACTCTCAGATGTCACACCCCAACCTTGATGATCGATGTCGTGTGGTCGGTCAAAATAAATATATATTAAAGAGTACCTAATCACCCTTAATAGCAAAGGGTAAGCAGGGTGTCGAATCCACAGGGAATCACAGGAAAGTGCTAGTAACGATTAAACTAAAAGAATTAAACATTGAAAAAGGAAATTGCTTGATTAATTGAATTGAGAATTAATTAATTTAACGAAATAAAGTTTAAGTTTTAACAATCTTGATTGAAAAGCAATCCACTTCAGGATTCAGGTTTGGAAAAGTTACAATCTTTCTTAAATGAAACCTAATGAGAAGCCATTAATGGTGACCTATACATGATATGATTTACGTGATAATTATGGATTAAAGTTTAAAGGATCTTATTCACACAATTACCAATTTGAATCATGAAACCCTAAGTCTAATAATTACTCACACAATGATTAAAGACAATCAAAGTTAAAGAATATCAAAATTAGATTAAATCATAATTAAACCGTTTAACGAATCAAATCATAAATTGAATCCAAAAGAACTTAAAAGGTTCAAGATTCAATCCCAATCTAGGTTACAAACTAAGAAAAACTAGAACTTGCACAAACCCGTCCCCCGAAGTGAATCACAATGGATTTAGCCTTGCATCTTCATCGATTCTTCAACAAAAACGTAATTGATCATGTAATTCGGATGAAATCGATGTTCTTGATGTTAGAAGAGCTTGAGAATGATCCCCGGTTGCCAAATTTCGTCCAAGATTGCTGTGTGTAAAGTTCTTTTCGAATTAGGTTTTTTTTCCTTTTAAATCCCTTCAAAATAGGCTCAATCTCAACAAAAACCCGGACCCCGGCGTCGGTGGCGCCTATGGGGGCGTCAGTGGCGCCACCTTCCTGTGCAATCTTGATTTTCATGTGTAGTTTTTCGAGACCTTTCCGTTGATAAGTTATGGGTCCCGTAACTCAATTCCTAGCTCAAGTTATGCTCGTTTTAAAATACCGTTGCCGTACAACTTCGGTTTATCATATCTGGACTTCTTGAGTTCCAATTATTGTCCTTTTTCTTCCATTTCTTTGTATTCTTCACGTTTAACCTACAAACACAAATATATTCCCAAAGTAATTCTATTTCTCATACATTTATACATAACGCCCGGAATAAAGTCGTTAAACGTTAAACTTTCACCACCCGATCACAATCCCCACACTTACCTTTTGCTTGTCCTCAAGCAAAGCTCAATTGTAATTTACAAAACCATCATTGATAATTTATCTCACTAGTCATATATTAAAGATTAACTAAGTTCAAAGGTCATGCCCTGTTCACACGACTTACATCGTCTAATGGATTTATATTCTAGCAAGTCAATCATGAGTAAAATAAGACATCACCCAACTAATATTATCATGATTTTGATTTTTAATCTCATGTACACACCCCTCATAATAATTCACTCCTCTCGGTTAATTTCTAGACTAGTAAAAGATGTACTAGTGTAATCACTCACTAACCCAATATACCACGTTGTCCACATAAGCTTGTATAGCGATAACACCTCCACCATTTGCATAGATCTTGCACACGTCTAAAGGACTTATGGGTTTTGGGTTTAGGCACGGGTATGAAGTTTTGACTTTTAAAAATGGCTAACATACATCTAACTATAGCCCAAATCATTAAACCATCCTTATCAACATGACTCAAAGAGCTAAATCACTTTAATCCTTTTTTCTTCCCTCTTTTTTTTCATTTATTTTTTTCTTTTTTTTTCTTTCTCATTTTTTTATTCCCCCTCTTTTTTTTCATAATATAAGGTTGACTTTGGATGCTCTTTCACTTTGAATGGCTTAACGATTGGTTATCAACTAATAACTTGGGCTTCATGTCTTGGGTTTAACAAAAGAATGGTTTAAGGCTCAACGTGGCTACTAAGGGAAATGATGGATGAGACTGACAAACGTTTAACAAGTAGATGGGTTCCTAGATTGCCTTTATCATTCATGTGCAACACCTTGCTTATGGTATTGGTATGCATCAACAACACAAGTTCTGTAACAACATTAATATATGGCCTACCCTCAACAATTGAATATGTGTATGATGTGTATGACGTCATAGGCTCAAAATCTCACCAAGTAGGAATTTAGGCTGCCGATGTGTGTCACACCCCAACCTTGACGGCGGAAACGTCGAGATGTGAGGGTTACGATTGTTCACAGCCACATAACGCTATTTATTAAATCCAAATGTATTAATCATAAAATTGAATTGCAACATTACAAGCAAAAGTTTCAACAAGAATACATCATGTACAATTGCTACAAATAACATGACCATCCATTTTATCTCTAGGGCCAATCCTAGATGTGATAAGCTTCAAAGAGTAGAACACATACTTGGGGTATTCCTGAAACATGTTAAAAATAAAAGGTCAACATAAAAATGTTGGTGAGCATTCCATAGTTTTCAATACATAAGTATATAAAAGATGGCAATTCAAGTCATAAGTTAGTGAATAAAGTGATTAGGGATGTTATGAACAATGCAACAATCAAACCTCGACAAAAGTTTTACAAGTCTCAAACGTTAAAAGTATATATGATCAGCTAAGTGTACTCGGATCAACCAAGCAGGCTTGTCTTACCCATAGATCTATGACTTCGCTGGGCTAGCAATAGTTAATGATTGTACATATAACGCCATAACATGGTAATCACAAAAGTTCAACTAACCACAACTTTACATGATGATTGCTATAAAGTTTACAAGTCTCAAATAAGTTTACAAGTGCAATGATAATAAGTTAACATGTTTCACCCCAAAGTGTGAAAATAAGAAAAAAGGGTATAGAATACTCACTTGATATAAGTATTACAAGATGATAAATAAAGATTAAAGGATGATCCAAAGTAATCCCAAGTATTCATTGCAAGGCACCTAAAATATGTATTACAAGATGAAGATTAAGGTTAATATATTGATTAATGATTAAATAAGAATTAGGGTTTCCATAGTTTTAGGGTTTTGATGAGTAATTATGTTTATATTGATGATGATAATAATTTAAACGAGGTTCCAAATGATTTCATTTACAAGTTGTTTAAACGTATAGATTCCAAGATTAGGTTTGGTAATAAGATTAACAATAAAACATGAACTAGGGTTTCAAATGAAATTTGGGAGTTTAATAATAAATCATCTAGGTTTAATAAAGATAATTTAAATCAATTAAGACCAAATAATAATTGAAAATGTCTTAACAATTTAAGTTATTGATTTTATAGAAATTAAGTATAATATATGAAAAGAAAATTATTAATTTAAAAATTAACTATTTAAAAGCTGATAAGGAGGTTACATATTATAATCATTTTATAAGGTTTTGAGCTTTTAAATAATTTATTATCAAGTTTTAAAAAAACTTAAAGCAATTTTATTGTTTTTAATTTTCAAGAATTTAAATAAAAGTTAACGAATAACTTCATTAAATGATATAACAGGCTCAAATGATTAGATAATAACATATTATTCACATAATCATTTTAACAACTACTTGAAGAATTAGTTATTTATCATTTAGATTTATAATTAAATATAACTTGAAACATAATATAGTTTTATTACACAAAAGAATTTATAACGTTTTAAAATAACCCGCCATTTAAAATATCGTGATTTAAGCAATAGAATTTAAGGACAGTTCGGGTCACTACTATTTTGTTAATTATTTAAAATCTACTTTAATAATTCAAAAATAACCTTTAAGATGTTTTTTTTTACAAAGGTTTTTAATTGTTTAGTATTTTAAAATATTACTAAAAAACTATTTGACAACTTAAAATATATTTAAAGGTTATAAAATATTTTTCTATATTATTAAAAATTTTCTAAAGTTGATTTAAGGCTTGAAAAGCCATTTTAACAAAAATATGGGGGTGCCCGGGGTCGAACCCGGGACCTCCAAGTTAGAATGTGTGTGGGGAACCAGTGAACCAAGGCCTTAGCCGCGGTTAATCTTCGTTTCCAAACCTTAAAAGCATCTTATACAAATCACCCCCAAATTTATGAACCCTAGGTTGATTCGAGCCCAAATTGAAGATCAAATTGATGTTGTTAACGATCTAGATCATGGGGCTTTTGTTTCACAAGTTAATACGAGTGTTTAAGTGGATTAAATTACCCGTTTGATGACGAATCAAAGGTATTCAACACGATGAACAGGTCGCGAACTTCTTGTGCCCAAACGATGATCAAACGTTTACGATAATCTAATTCGTTGCACAGGTAGCTTCAAATGATCACTAAGATGAAAAGCCCTCTGTTTATTTCGAGTTTTGAAACCTTGATGATAGTGTCCTAGTAGTTGCAGGTCGCGATGAAAGACGACGATGGAATTGATGATGGTGGTGTTTGTTTCATGTGTAATTGAGATTGATAATGATTTAGGTATGGTTAGACGATCGTGTAAGTTCAATCAATTGGATTTTTATTAGTGTTAATTGTCGAACGGTTTTATGTTTTAGAACAACGGTTACTCGTTTCACAGGGGTTCATAACTACGATTTAAAGGCGTTTAAGGCTCACCATAACATTCGAATCGTGTTCACGAAGCTTTTGGAGTGATTTGGTATCAAAAACGGGTGGTTTAGTGTCGAATTGCGGCTCGCCGGCGCCGCGCCGGGCTTGGCCGGCCGGCGGCCGGAAAAACGGGGTTAGGGTCGGGTAGTTTGGGATCTCTCATTAATTTACAGTAATGGTCCCTGTAATTTTAAAGTTTGTTATTTTATGTTAGAACTTTAAATTCAAGTTTCCAAAAACATAAATACCCCCGAACTTAGTTTAACTAATTTGTTAGTTTCCAAGCTTTTATAAAATTATTATCAATATTAATATCATTATTATTGTTGTTATTATTATTACAATTTTTAGCTTATTATCACTTAAATTTTATAATAATAAGCAAACATTATAACACTTATAATGTTATTATTATTATACTAATTTGTTGATCACCAAATTATTTATTAAGTATAACAAACCCCAAAGTTTAAAAATGGCATAAAAGGCCCTTTTGAGTTAACAAAGTTAACTTCTAAGTTAACAAAATTAAGAGATGTCACAGTCTCCCCAACTTAAAAGAATTTCGTCCCGAAATAAAAAATGAACTTAGATAAACAAAGGAATTATAATGAAAGGTAAATGTACAATGGCCAGTGATAGACGTTTGATTACAGATGAGGTGTTCCATTTCATGGGATCTTACAAGTCTTTTGATATAATGCATGCCAATTGATTCTTCCATTCCAGTGAAATATGAGACTCTTTGAAATTTGGCATATGAAATGTTGAAAGACGATGACGAGTTACCGTGGTATGTTAGACTTATAAACCACAACTTCTAGAATATAATCTCGTAGTAAAGCGATGTATTGAAATCAATAAAAGACCACAATTGTAAGAAAGGTTAATCGTCGGAATTTAAGACTTCCAAACGTCACCGAAACGATCTTAACACATATCTTGTGAATATATATTGCTCCTTTGACCAAACCGTCGGTCTAAGAATAATACGATATGCAAAGATTTTGGAATGAGTTCACAACGATAACTAGAAACATTGCTAATTGCAGGAAAATGAATCGATCATTAAAATTTAACGATCGGTATTTACCGACATACCACGGTATACGACTATTTGAAACCGCTACAAGTCAATTTCTCGACCCGTTAACGCACATAAATCAAATTGAATTTTTAGTCAATCGGTCTATAATGCACCAATTGTCATCATGACAGCTAAGGTAAGAGGCTCTTAATGATTGAAAAGTTAAACAAGAGATCCATAGGATCACTAATGTTAGGTCTTGTCATATGTGAAGGTAAGACACTCGGATACATACCAAATCACGTCTTTTCCTTTATGCCAAAACCCATGACTACATATTACGAAATTTTATGAATCGTTATATCGCGTCACAATGTAGGTAATAACGAGTCTCGTTAGTCGAAACCAAGATAAAGTTTTAAAGATTTCCAAAGTTAAGGGTTCAAAAGTGATTTAAGAAGTAACGCAAACAATAAGACATGCATTTGTAACCATGTTTTGCAAGTAACAAATTTCCAAATATAGATTGCATACGAAATTCATCAAACCCATAAGTACAGTCGAGAACATTCGTATGACTAAAAAGACCTATCCACGAGTTGATAATGTCTTTATTTAGTAGAAAGATTGTTTAAGAAGACTACCATCACACCAGCATGTGTTGATGATATCTCAAAATGAAAGTTGATAATAGGTAATAAATGGTTCGATATAGCTAGATCAATTCAAAACATAAGGATAAAGGGAAAGAAATCATTTTAAGAATTTAAATGCTCCAAGCTTGGAATCAAAATCAACCTAGAGCGAGGGTCCCCTTTCAAGTTCAGAGATCATGCTTTGGCTTGATAGGTCGAAACACAAACATTGTTTCACCCTGCAAGTTAGTACATGTTTCTCGTCACTTGATTACAAACTTGGTAAGTTGAAGATCAAGAAATGAGAATAGTCATCAAGGTGTGGTTTTCACTCCTAACTTGATGGTGTATTCCCAGGTATGACCACTAACTTACCAATCAAAAAGTTCGATCCCAACTCCTTGTTGAGGATCCACAGAATTAAGACGAGGTAACTCACCATTAAGGTAAGGGAAATCACTCCATCTCAACGGTGAAGTTTTACAATAATAAAATATAACAAGATGAACTTCTTCATCAAAATCCAGAATTCACTCCTACTTTGATGAAGTCGTCTCACTTGAACAAACACAATTCATAAAGATGATATTATCATCAAGGTATGGATTTCACGCCTAACTTGATGTTTGGATTTCATAATAGTAAGAAAACAATCGAAGATTGACATTTGTCACCAAAGTACGGGTTTCAATCCTATTTTGGTGAGATCATGTCATTTGTGAAGTGTCATTCCAAAGAAAATAATTGTAGTCAATCCTCGGGATAAGGAAATTAACCCGATCCAGAGGATGAAATTTTATAAATCACAATTGAAAACCATTTACCGAAACGAATAGAGAATCATCAAAGTAAGGGAATCACCCCTGCTTTGATGAGTTAGAAACATTTAGGAGATACGAGTGTTCTTAGTCATAGGTTGGTTTGCAAACACTTGCATCTCTCACGGTGCAGACGGTACGGAGTTAACAACGAAAAGAAAATAATATCAATTAGAAACTCGGAAAATTTCAAGTTACGTCAATATAACAAAAGGAAAAATCATGCTTTCAATCTTAAGATCAAAGTTCGAGATAGCGGAATTTATTATGATGGTGTTCAAATCTTGAATAATTTAAATCAGGAAGGCAAAATCAAAGACGATAATGATTCGACATCATAATGAGATGTGAACATTCGATTCACAATCGAAGGGAATATATGGACTTCTCAAGATATGAGATTCAGCCATAACCTTATTAAAGACACGCGTATCTATATAGCGGTCACGCATCTCAAAGGTTTCAAGTCAAGTAAACGGATTCAATGATCGAGTCAAATCACCATTTACACTTTGCCTAGACAAGGTATCCCGAGATGTAGGAATTCCACCTACAGCATGTCATGTTCTTAGTTATGGGACACGTCCTTGAGAAGACTTGAGAACCATAAGTAACGGTTTAAACTTTTGAGGGGCCACTCGGTTTAGATTCCCAATATCTTTGGATATATTAAGAGTCATGCACGCGTTGGTCAAGGTATAGAAATAGATACATGAAACGCCCAACGTGTAACGATGTTTAAATGTAGAAGTTGAAATGTAGAATGGGTTCAATATTAACAGGAACATTATATGTGTTAAAAATGAGAAGATATTGAAAATTTGGTGATAAACCAGTTCAAGAAAATCAAGGATTTTTAGGATACAAAGAGGATGGTTCCATTTGGTAACGCATTACCATTTGGAATCGTTGACACGTCAAGGTAAATTGACCCATTTGTCATAGAGACTTGTGTATGTTGACCATAGTTTAACACTCATCCCAGAAATCCCCAGGTAAGCATAACTGGTCTCATAATGAGATTTATACGATATGCTTGCCTTAGCCCGAAGGCCTTTTGCCAAGAAATCCAGAATACAGGTGTTTATGTGTCATACAAATTTCTTTGGTTTATGAAATCAAAACCTTGATGGGATTTTCATAGATTAGACATAGAGTCTAAGGAATTGAAGCCAGATGATCAGTGTAGATTCCACATGTCGTTAAGAATAGGTTTAGGAAGTTCATTTGTCGGGGAGAATCAAAGAGTTAAATTTAAGTTTAGGGAGACAAGTAACTAAGTTTAAGCATTATACTAAGGCATCAAGTTGCACAAAAGGCATAGCATTATGTAGCATGCAAACAATAAGCAAGCACAAAAGTATAAGGATCTTTCTATGAGGTTCATGCAACTATAGTCTAGGTCACCATTTCTAATAACCTAAATCCCTATAGTTATGGGCTCTGATACCAATCTGTCACACCCCAACCTTGACGGCGGAAACGTCGAGATGTGAGGGTTACGATTGTTCACAGCCACATAACGCTATTTATTAAATCCAAATGTATTAATCATAAAATTGAATTGCAACATTTCAAGCAAAAGTTTCAACAAGAATACATCATGTACAATTGCTACAAATAACATGACCATCCATTTTATCTTTAGGGCCAATCCTAGATGTGATAAGCTTCAAAGAGTAGAACACATACTTGGGGTATTCCTGAAACATGTTAAAAATAAAAGGTCAACATAAAAATGTTGGTGAGCATTCCATAGTTTTCAATACATAAGTATATAAAAGATGGCAATTCAAGTCATAAGTTAGTGAATAAAGTGATTAGGGATGTTATGAACAATGCAACAATCAAACCTCGACAAAAGTTTTACAAGTCTCAAACGTTAAAAGTATATATGATCAGCTAAGTGTACTCGGATCAACCAAGCAGGCTTGTCTTACCCATAGATCTATGACTTCGCTGGGCTAGCAATAGTTAATGATTGTACATATAACGCCATAACATGGTAATCACAAAAGTTCAACTAACCACAACTTTACATGATGAATTGCATAAGTTTACAAGTCTCAAATAAGTTTACAAGTGCAATGATAATAAGTTAACATGTTTCACCCCAAAGTGTGAAAATAAGAAAAAAGGGTATAGAATACTCACTTGATATAAGTATTACAAGATGATAAATAAAGATTAAAGGATGATCCAAAGTAATCCCAAGTATTCATTGCAAGGCACCTAAAATATGTATTACAAGATGAAGATTAAGGTTAATATATTGATTAATGATTAAATAAGAATTAGGGTTTCCATAGTTTTAGGGTTTTGATGAGTAATTATGTTTATATTGATGATGATAATAATTTAAACGAGGTTCCAAATGATTTCATTTACAAGTTGTTTAAACGTATAGATTCCAAGATTAGGTTTGGTAATAAGATTAACAATAAAACATGAACTAGGGTTTCAAATGAAATTTGGGAGTTTAATAATAAATCATCTAGGTTTAATAAAGATAATTTAAATCAATTAAGACCAAATAATAATTGAAAATGTCTTAACAATTTAAGTTATTGATTTTATAGAAATTAAGTATAATATATGAAAAGAAAATTATTAATTTAAAAATTAACTATTTAAAAGCTGATAAGGAGGTTACATATTATAATCATTTTATAAGGTTTTGAGCTTTTAAATAATTTATTATCAAGTTTTAAAAAACTTAAAGCAAATTATATTGTTTTATAATTTTCAAGAATTTAAATAAAAGTTAACGAATAACTTCATTAATGATATAACATGCTCAAATGATTAGATAATAACATATTATTCACATAATCATTTTAACAACTACTTGAAGAATTAGTTATTTATCATTTAGATTTATAATTAAATATAACTTGAAACATAATATAGTTTTATTACACAAAAGAATTTATAACGTTTTAAAATAACCGCCATTTAAAATATCGTGATTTAAGCAATAGAATTTAAGGACAGTTCGGGTCACTACTATTTTGTTAATTATTTAAAATCTACTTTAATAATTCAAAAATAACCTTTAAGATGTTTTTTTTTACAAAGGTTTTTAATTGTTTAGTATTTTAAAATATTACTAAAAAACTATTTGACAACTTAAAATATATTTAAAGGTTATAAAATATTTTTCTATATTATTAAAAATTTTCTAAAGTTGATTTAAGGCTTGAAAAGCCATTTTAACAAAAATATGGGGGTGCCCGGGGTCGAACCCGGGACCTCCAAGTTAGAATGTGTGTGGGGAACCAGTGAACCAAGGCCTTAGCCGCGGTTAATCTTCGTTTCCAAACCTTAAAAGCATCTTATACAAATCACCCCCAAATTTATGAACCCTAGGTTGATTCGAGCCCAAATTGAAGATCAAATTGATGTTGTTAACGATCTAGATCATGGGGCTTTTGTTTCACAAGTTAATACGAGTGTTTAAGTGGATTAAATTACCCGTTTGATGACGAATCAAAGGTATTCAACACGATGAACAGGTCGCGAACTTCTTGTGCCCAAACGATGATCAAACGTTTACGATAATCTAATTCGTTGCACAGGTAGCTTCAAGATCACTAAGATGAAAAGCCCTCTGTTTATTTCGAGTTTTGAAACCTTGATGATAGTGTCCTAGTAGTTGCAGGTCGCGATGAAAGACGACGATGGAATTTGATGGTGGTGTTTGTTTCATGTGTAATTGAGATTGATAATGATTTAGGTATGGTTAGACGATCGTGTAAGTTCAATCAATTGGATTTTTTTAGTGTTTAATTGTCGAACGGTTTTATGTTTTAGAACAACGGTTACTCGTTTCACAGGGGTTCATAACTACGATTTAAAGGCGTTTAAGGCTCACCATAACATTCGAATCGTGTTCACGAAGCTTTTGGAGTGATTTGGTATCAAAAACGGGTGGTTTAGTGTCGAATTGCGGCTCGCCGGCGCCGCGCCGGGCTTGGCCGGCCGGCGGCCGGAAAAACGGGGTTAGGGTCGGGTAGTTTGGGATCTCTCATTAATTTACAGTAATGGTCCCTGTAATTTTAAAGTTTGTTATTTTATGTTAGAACTTTAAATTCAAGTTTCCAAAATAACATAAATACCCCCGAACTTAGTTTAACTAATTTGTTAGTTTCCAAGCTTTTATAAAATTATTATCAATATTAATATCATTATTATTGTTGTTATTATTATTACAATTTTTAGCTTTATTATCACTTAAATTTTATAATAATAAGCAAACATTATAACACTTATAATGTTATTATTATTATACTAATTTGTTGATCACCAAATTATTTATTAAGTATAACAAACCCCAAAGTTTAAAAATGGCATAAAAGGCCCTTTTGAGATTTAACAAAGTTAACTTCTAAGTTAACAAAATTAAGAGATGTCACAGTCTCCCCAACTTAAAAGAATTTCGTCCCGAAATAAAAAATGAACTTAGATAAACAAAGGAATTATAATGAAAGGTAAATGTACATGGCCAGTGATAGACGTTTGATTACAGATGAGGTGTTCCATTTCATGGGATCTTACAAGTCTTTTGATATAATGCATGCCAATTTGAATTCTTCCAGTGAAATATGAGACTCTTTGAAATTTGGCATATGAAATGTTGAAAGACGATGACGAGTTACCGTGGTATGTTAGACTTATAAACCACAACTTCTAGAATATAATCTCGTAGTAAAGCGATGTATTGAAATCAATAAAAGACCACAATTGTAAGAAAGGTTAATCGTCGGAATTTAAGACTTCCAAACGTCACCGAAACGATCTTAACACATATCTTGTGAATATATATTGCTCCTTTGACCAAACCGTCGGTCTAAGAATAATACGATATGCAAAGATTTTGGAATGAGTTCACAACGATAACTAGAAACATTGCTAATTGCAGGAAAATGAATCGATCATTAAAATTTAACGATCGGTATTTACCGACATACCGGTATACGACTATTTGAAACCGCTACAAGTCAATTTCTCGACCCGTTAACGCACATAAATCAAATTGAATTTTTAGTCAATCGGTCTATAATGCACCAATTGTCATCATGACAGCTAAGGTAAGAGGCTCTTAATGATTGAAAAGTTAAACAAGAGATCCATAGGATCACTAATGTTAGGTCTTGTCATATGTGAAGGTAAGACACTCGGATACATACCAAATCACGTCTTTTCCTTTATGCCAAAACCCATGACTACATATTACGAAATTTTATGAATCGTTATATCCGCGTCACAATGTAGGTAATAACGAGTCTCGTTAGTCGAAACCAAGATAAAGTTTTAAAGATTTCCAAAGTTAAGGGTTCAAAAGTGATTTAAGAAGTAACGCAAACAATAAGACATGCATTTGTAACCATGTTTTGCAAGTAACAAATTTCCAAATATAGATTGCATACGAAATTCATCAAACCCATAAGTACAGTCGAGAACATTCGTATGACTAAAAAGACCTATCCACGAGTTGATAATGTCTTTATTTAGTAGAAAGATTGTTTAAGAAGACTACCATCACACCAGCATGTGTTGATGATATCTCAAAATGAAAGTTGATAATAGGTAATAAATGGTTCGATATAGCTAGATCAATTCAAAACATAAGGATAAAGGGAAAGAAATCATTTTAAGAATTTAAATGCTCCAAGCTTGGAATCAAAATCAACCTAGAGCGATCGGGTCCCCTTTCAAGTTCAGAGATCATGCTTTGGCTTGATAGGTCGAAACACTAACATTGTTTCACCCTGCAAGTTAGTACATGTTTCTCGTCACTTGATTACAAACTTGGTAAGTTGAAGATCAAGAAATGAGAATAGTCATCAAGGTGTGGTTTTCACTCCTAACTTGATGGTGTATTCCCAGGTATGACCACTAACTTACCAATCAAAAAGTTCGATCCCAACTCCTTGTTGAGGATCCACAGAATTAAGACGAGGTAACTCACCATTAAGGTAAGGGAAATCACTCCATCTCAACGGTGAAGTTTTACAATAATAAAATATAACAAGATGAACTTCTTCATCAAAATCCAGAATTCACTCCTACTTTGATGAAGTCGTCTCACTTGAACAAACACAATTCATAAAGATGATATTATCATCAAGGTATGGATTTCACGCCTAACTTGATGTTTGGATTTCATAATAGTAAGAAAACAATCGAAGATTGACATTTGTCACCAAAGTACGGGTTTCAATCCTATTTTGGTGAGATCATGTCATTTGTGAAGTGTCATTCCAAAGAAAATAATTGTAGTCAATCCTCGGGATAAGGAAATTAACCCGATCCAGAGGATGAAATTTTATAAATCACAATTGAAAACCATTTACCGAAACGAATAGAGAATCATCAAAGTAAGGGAATCACCCCTGCTTTGATGAGTTAGAAACATTTAGGAGATACGAGTGTTCTTAGTCATAGGTTGGTTTGCAAACACTTGCATCTCTCACGGTGCAGACGGTACGGAGTTAACAACGAAAAGAAAATAATATCAATTAGAAACTCGGAAAATTTCAAGTTACGTCAATATAACAAAAGGAAAAATCATGCTTTCAATCTTAAGATCAAAGTTCGAGATAGCGGAATTTATTATGATGGTGTTCAAATCTTGAATAATTTAAATCAGGAAGGCAAAATCAAAGACGATAATGATTCGACATCATAATGAGATGTGAACATTCGATTCACAATCGAAGGGAATATATGGACTTCTCAAGATATGAGATTCAGCCATAACCTTATTAAAGACACGCGTATCTATAAGCGGTCACGCATCTCAAAGGTTTCAAGTCAAGTAAACGGATTCAATGATCGAGTCAAATCACCATTTACACTTTGCCTAGACAAGGTATCCCGAGATGTAGGAATTCCACCTACAGCATGTCATGTTCTTAGTTATGGGACACGTCCTTGAGAAGACTTGAGAACCATAAGTAACGGTTTAAACTTTTGAGGGGCCACTCGGTTTAGATTCCCAATATCTTTGGATATATTAAGAGTCATGCACGCGTTGGTCAAGGTATAGAAATAGATACATGAAACGCCCAACGTGTAACGCTGTTTAAATGTAGAAGTTGAAATGTAGAATGGGTTCAATATTAACAGGAACATTATATGTGTTAAAAATGAGAAGATATTGAAAATTTGGTGATAAACCAGTTCAAGAAAATCAAGGATTTTTAGGATACAAAGAGGATGGTTCCATTTGGTAACGCATTACCATTTGGAATCGTTGACACGTCAAGGTAAATTGACCCATTTGTCATAGAGACTTGTGTATGTTGACCATAGTTTAACACTCATCCCAGAAATCCCCAGGTAAGCATAACTGGTCTCATAATGAGATTTATACGATATGCTTGCCTTAGCCCGAAGGCCTTTTGCCAAGAAATCCAGAATACAGGTGTTTATGTGTCATACAAATTTCTTTGGTTTATGAAATCAAAACCTTGATGGGATTTTCATAGATTAGACATAGAGTCTAAGGAATTGAAGCCAGATGATCAGTGTAGATTCCACATGTCGTTAAGAATAGGTTTAGGAAGTTCATTTGTCGGGGAGAATCAAAGAGTTAAATTTAAGTTTAGGGAGACAAGTAACTAAGTTTAAGCATTATACTAAGGCATCAAGTTGCACAAAAGGCATAGCATTATGTAGCATGCAAACAATAAGCAAGCACAAAAGTATAAGGATCTTTCTATGAGGTTCATGCAACTATAGTCTAGGTCACCATTTCTAATAACCTAAATCCCTATAGTTATGGGCCTGATACCAATCTGTCACACCCCAACCTTGACGGCGGAAACGTCGAGATGTGAGGGTTACGATTGTTCACAGCCACATAACGCTATTTATTAAATCCAAATGTATTAATCATAAAATTGAATTGCAACATTTCAAGCAAAAGTTTCAACAAGAATACATCATGTACAATTGCTACAAATAACATGACCATCCATTTTATCTTTAGGGCCAATCCTAGATGTGATAAGCTTCAAAGAGTAGAACACATACTTGGGGTATTCCTGAAACATGTTAAAAATAAAAGGTCAACATAAAAATGTTGGTGAGCATTCCATAGTTTTCAATACATAAGTATATAAAATGGCAATTCAAGTCATAAGTTAGTGAATAAAGTGATTAGGGATGTTATGAACAATGCAACAATCAAACCTCGACAAAAGTTTTACAAGTCTCAAACGTTAAAAGTATATATGATCAGCTAAGTGTACTCGGATCAACCAAGCAGGCTTGTCTTACCCATAGATCTATGACTTCGCTGGGCTAGCAATAGTTAATGATTGTACATATAACGCCATAACATGGTAATCACAAAAGTTCAACTAACCACAACTTTACATGATGAATTGCTATAAAGTTTACAAGTCTCAAATAAGTTTACAAGTGCAATGATAATAAGTTAACATGTTTCACCCCAAAGTGTGAAAATAAGAAAAAAGGGTATAGAATACTCACTTGATATAAGTATTACAAGATGATAAATAAAGATTAAAGGATGATCCAAAGTAATCCCAAGTATTCATTGCAAGGCACCTAAAATATGTATTACAAGATGAAGATTAAGGTTAATATATTGATTAATGATTAAATAAGAATTAGGGTTTCCATAGTTTTAGGGTTTTGATGAGTAATTATGTTTATATTGATGATGATAATAATTTAAACGAGGTTCCAAATGATTTCATTTACAAGTTGTTTAAACGTATAGATTCCAAGATTAGGTTTGGTAATAAGATTAACAATAAAACATGAACTAGGGTTTCAAATGAAATTTGGGAGTTTAATAATAAATCATCTAGGTTTAATAAATAATTTAAATCAATTAAGACCAAATAATAATTGAAAATGTCTTAACAATTTAAGTTATTGATTTTATAGAAATTAAGTATAATATATGAAAAGAAAATTATTAATTTAAAAATTAACTATTTAAAAGCTGATAAGGAGGTTACATATTATAATCATTTTATAAGGTTTTGAGCTTTTAAATAATTTATTATCAAGTTTTAAAAAACTTAAAGCAATTTATATTGTTTTATAATTTTCAAGAATTTAAATAAAAGTTAACGAATAACTTCATTAAATGATATAACATGCTCAAATGATTAGATAATAACATATTATTCACATAATCATTTTAACAACTACTTGAAGAATTAGTTATTTATCATTTAGATTTATAATTAAATATAACTTGAAACATAATATAGTTTTATTACACAAAAGAATTTATAACGTTTTAAAATACCCGCCATTAAAATATCGTGATTTAAGCAATAGAATTTAAGGACAGTTCGGGTCACTACTATTTTGTTAATTATTTAAAATCTACTTTAATAATTCAAAAATAACCTTTAAGATGTTTTTTTTTACAAAGGTTTTTAATTGTTTAGTATTTTAAAATATTACTAAAAAACTATTTGACAACTTAAAATATATTTAAAGGTTATAAAATATTTTTCTATATTATTAAAAATTTTCTAAAGTTGATTTAAGGCTTGAAAAGCCATTTTAACAAAAATATGGGGGTGCCCGGGGTCGAACCCGGGACCTCCAAGTTAGAATGTGTGTGGGGAACCAGTGAACCAAGGCCTTAGCCGCGGTTAATCTTCGTTTCCAAACCTTAAAAGCATCTTATACAAATCACCCCCAAATATATGAACCCTAGGTTGATTCGAGCCCAAATTGAAGATCAAATTGATGTTGTTAACGATCTAGATCATGGGGCTTTTGTTTCACAAGTTAATACGAGTGTTTAAGTGGATTAAATTACCCGTTTGATGACGAATCAAAGGTATTCAACACGATGAACAGGTCGCGAACTTCTTGTGCCCAAACGATGATCAAACGTTTACGATAATCTAATTCGTTGCATAGGTAGCTTCAAATGATCACTAAGATGAAAAGCACTCTGTTTATTTCGAGTTTTGAAACCTTGATGATAGTGTCCTAGTAGTTGCAGGTCGCGATGAAAGACGACGATGGAATTTGATGGTGGTGTTTGTTTCATGTGTAATTGAGATTGATAATGATTTAGGTATGGTTAGACGATCGTGTAAGTTCAATCAATGGATTTTTATTAGTGTTTAATTGTCGAACAGTTTTATGTTTTAGAACAACGGTTACTCGTTTCACAGGGGTTCATAACTACGATTTAAAGGCGTTTAAGGCTCACCATAACATTCGAATCGTGTTCACGAAGCTTTTGGAGTGATTTGGTATCAAAAACGGGTGGTTTAGTGTCGAATTGCGGCTCGCCGGCGCCGCGCCGGGCTTGGCCCGCCGGCGCCGCGCCGGGCTTGGCCGCCGCGCCGAAAAAACGGGGTTAGGGTCGGGTAGTTTGGGATCTCTCATTAATTTACAGTAATGGTCCCTGTAATTTTAAAGTTTGTTATTTTATGTTAGAACTTTAAATTCAAGTTTCCAAATAAAACATAAATACCCCCGAACTTAGTTTAACTAATTTGTTAGTTTCCAAGCTTTTATAAAATTATTATCAATATTAATATCATTATTATTGTTGTTATTATTATTACAATTTTTAGCTTTATTATCACTTAAATTTTATAATAATAAGCAAACATTATAACACTTATAATGTTATTATTATTATACTAATTTGTTGATCACCAAATTATTTATTAAGTATAACCCCAAAGTTTAAAAATGGCATAAAAGGCCCTTTTGAGATTAACAAAGTTAACTTCTAAGTTAACAAAATTAAGAGATGTCACAATGTGCACATGAGTTTATTATATCAAATACTTGTTAACACTAACTAGGTATCCATCATACTTCCACAATGACCCGCTAGAACACTTTTTCTGAACTTGAGGAACATGGCCATGACCTAAGATCTATATCAATCTCTAATACAACAAGTGAGGGTTCTAGTTTCATAAACACACCGAGCTTTACTTGAAAACTTTTGCAAAAATTCACATTTGCAAAATGGTTTCTTTCTCCCTTTTTTTTCAAAATAAAATTTTTTCTAATTTTTACCATTTTTACCCTAATTTGCATGACCCCCCCTCATCCCCCACTTAAGGGGTGCATTGTCCCCAATGCACCATTCAGTCTGTTGGAGCAATTGTGATTTAAGGGGAGTTTTCATCATCATATCCATGCTCTCCCAATCATCAAAAAAGTCATCACTCGGGTGTACCACAACACACCTACCATAGATTCACTCATTCCCCACAACATAGTTATTGTTTTACACTCCCAACCACAGGTTAACACACCAAAAGAGTGTTGACAAGAATAATAGCAAATAAAATGTTTGAACATAAAACAGATAGAGTGGAGAAACACATGGACCTGATCACGTGATCAGAGAGTGTTCTGATCTCATCCAAACGGAGGTCTGGGCAGTGGTGGTCCAAAGAAGGATTCCATCAGACTTTGGTGCATGGTGTGCATATCGAAGCTGCCAGCTTCCCCCGTCACGTGTGAGCTTCCATCCGGGGTTGTCTTCGTTGGTATCCAATGTGAGGGTTGAGCTTGTGGGTACCTCTCATATTGTTGTCCGGGCCTATGTTCAGGTAGAGCACTCAATCCACCGGTTGTGGCCGATGTAACACCCTATTTATTATTTGAAGCCGGTGGCGAAAGAAAAGAAAATAAAGTCCAAAAGTCGAGGGACCAAACTCGCCAATGAAGAAAAGTTGGGAAAATGTGGTGATATATGTAGGGAGAGGGCAGCCCACTGTCCCCACACTCACATTTCAGCTTACAAAGAGAAGAATAGAGAGAAAGAAGGGAAAAAGAGGAAAAAGTGTTGGTTCGGGTCGGTTCGGGTCGCCAAAAATCATCATGAAGCAAGCCAAATCGAAGCTCTTGTCGTTGTGCTCGTTTAGGTGAGTTCTAAGACCCCTCTTTTACTTTTTTTCAAACGATTTGGGGCTGTAAAATGTAACACCCGCCCTTCGCATCAACAATATTGTCCGCTTTGCTCACGAGGAGCTCACGGATTTGCTTTTGGTTGCCCGGGTGAAAACTTCCAGGGAGGTCACCCATCCCTAGATTGCTCCCACCTGAGCACGCTTAACTGTGGAGTTCTCCTCTCATCCACAGCCAATACGCCCAAAACGCGTTGTTGATGTTAGAGGCCAGACATTTCTTATGACCAGGAATCTTCCTGTCCACGGCCGATGTGGGATATGTGTAGGGTGTCACAAGCACCCCCTGTTTGGACTCATCGTCCTCGATGAGCCCGAGAAGTCACCATCCTTGGTGAGGTATGTCCCACACCCCGAACGACACAGGAGTGGCTCTGATACCATTCTGTAACACCCGTCCTTCACATCAACAATATTGTCCGCTTTGCTCACGAGGAGCTCACGGATTTGATTTTGTTGCCCGGGTGAAAACTTCCCAGGGAGGTCACCCATCCCTAGATTGCTCCCACCTGAGCACGCTTAACTATGGAGTTCTCCTTCATCCACAGCCAATACGCCCAAAACGCGTTGTTGATGTTAGAGGCCAGACATTATTATGAACCAAGAATCTCTCCTGTCCACGGCCGATGTGGGATATGTGTAGGGTGTCACAGAAAACATCTGAAATCGAGTTTTTCGTATGTGTGTAAGTTGACCCGTTTGTGTATGTGAATGTGTATGTATGATGCGTTTGTGACTTGATTTCTTGTTTGGTTGTGCTTGAATAATGTTATGGTATGCATCCCTAAGGTTTAGGATGGTCGATTTAGGCTTAAAATGGGTTAGATGAGTTTGGAGGCCGAAAACCCTCGGCTGCAGTCGGGTTGAACTGCATTCTGCATCAGTTCGGGCTAGGCGACCGACTGGAGGCCGAATGGAGGCCATACGGCCGATTAGGGTGCGATTGGGGTTCATTCGCACGATTGGAGGGCCAGTCGCATGGGGTCATGCGACTGAAGGACCATTCGCACGACTGAAGGTCCAGTCGCATAGGTGTTCATCCGCATTGTCTATTCGCACGACTGGATGTTCATTCGCATAGGTGTTCATCCGTATTAGTTCAATCGCATGATGTTCAGTCGCATGGAGGCCATGCGACTGAAGGGTGTCCATACGCCCGAATAGGGCTGTTGAACCCGAGGAAGGTGTAGATTGACTTCTGACTTTCGGGGGAAAGTGCAGATGTAAGTTTTGATGTAAAGGTTCCCATAAGAGTTTTAAGATGACGATCGAGGTCTTAGAAAGCATGTTGGGCATGATGAGGGTGATGATGTTGTATGTTATGTATGTATGATGTGCCCTGTATGATGTGATGTTGATGCATGTTAATGTTCCTTAGTGTGATGTATAATATCTTTCATGTGGCTTTACTTGTTATGATGAATGAACGAGTATTATGTAACATAAAGTGAAAGATAAAGAAAGAGGAACATGATGAATGAATGCATGTATTAATGAACGAATGAAACGTCTTGCACACATCGGATACGGGTCCTTCTTGGTGATTGACCCTGAATGTAGAACCTCTACCGCTCACCCCTAGTACTGTGGCATACGTTTAGCTGTCCATTTGTTGACTTCGGCCCAGTAGCTAAGACTGATGGTTACTCCTAGTATCGTGGCATACGTTTAGCTGTTCATTTGTTGACTTCGGCTCGGTAGCTACGACTAACCGGGGGTGTAGCACATGGTATTGGTATGGATGATCTCCGATGCGCAAGTAAGGTAATGAAAGAACGAATGAACGAATGAAGAAGATAATAATGATATTATCTATGTGTACGTACGATGTGTGATCATGTAAAAGTAACGAACGGTTTTATATGAAGTAAAAAGTATGTTTTATTTATAAAACTAGAACTCACTCAGCAACGCTGACTTTGATGTGTTTCCAGTGGCAGGTAATGATTGCTGAGGATGGCACAGGCGACTACTCAGCTCTTTTGGGATGGCATTCTTTTGATTAATGTTTTTGCATTGTAATGCGAACAAACAATTTTGTAATGAATGTGTATTAGTTTGCAAAACTTTTACATGGAAATGAAAGTTTGTTTTAGTTTCCGCTGCGATTTATAAATACAAATGTAATTATATGTATTATGTGCGATGAGAACCCAGCTGTAAGCGTCCCGGGAACGGGGCCTTACAAGTTGGTATCAGAGCCAAAGTTTAAGTGAATGGGTAAATTTTCAGAATAACCTAATCTTAAACTGAGAATGGGACGGAAG
Organism: Flaveria trinervia; assembly: GCA_025506515.1. Taxonomy (NCBI): domain Eukaryota; kingdom Viridiplantae; phylum Streptophyta; class Magnoliopsida; order Asterales; family Asteraceae; genus Flaveria; species Flaveria trinervia. The sequence continues at coordinate 78,937,982 of CM046449.1, read as the reverse complement.
GGGAATGGGATGCCAATCTGAGTAGCTGCGTGCCATCAGGTATTTTCGTTAGTTAACGGTTTTATGTGCGCATGGTATGTGTTATGTGTTATGTGTAGATTTAATACTGATGTAGTCAGGACAGGTAATACTTGGGGTATGAAGAGTAAAGTAAGTGGCTAATCACAACTGGCCACTGTAATTAGGGACTTACTATACTTGACATAAACTGAGTTATTTCCTTGAATGACTGTGTTGGTGTTTGAATCTTTCAGTGTGCGTGTGATGCCGGGCGGAGGTAGATCTTCGAAAGCTTCTAGGGGTGGAGGTCACGGTGTTGAACCGCGACCTAGAGAGGGAGACCCAGAGTTGAGAGGGTGGTTCATGAAGAACCAGAGACCCCCTCATCCGGAGGGTGGCGACGAAAGCGCCAATCTGAGAGCCTCAGTAAAGGAGGCTATTGTAGAAGAAGTCCAACAGGTCATGCAAACAATCTTACCGTCTGTGGTGACTGAAGTTATTAAGGTACGAGAAGGGAAAGAAAAGAAAGAAAACAGATCCTCTGGGGAACGGGAACAACCAGAGCCGGAAACGGTTCTGTCTGATGATGAAGAGGGAGAAGAAGAGCCTGTGCCAGAGGCAGTGCGAGGATGTAATTATGGGGCTTTTATGAGATGCAAGCCCCCTACTTTTGATGGAAACGGCACTGCTGCAGCTGCTCACGGTGGGTGAGGGAAATGGAAGCTGTTCTCGATATCAGCGAGTGCCGAGAGGACCAAAAGGTGAAGTATGCTACCCACTCTTTTGTGGATTCAGCTCTGTGCTGGTGGGATAACATTGTCCAAGCTGAGGGTAGTAGGGCCATTGGGAAAATGAAATGGCCTGAGCTGAGAAGGTTGGTGATTGAGGAGTTCTGTCCTCACAGAGAAATGGATAAGTTGGAAAGGGAGTTTTTACAGTTGGAGGCTGGAACCATGACACACCAGCGTATACCACCAAGTTTAATGAAATGGCATGGCTTGTGCCTGATCAGGTGACGCCTCTGTCTCGGAAAATCAAGAGGTATATTCAGGGTTTACCGGGGATGTTCGCCGGCATATGATCGCCGCCCGGCCAAGCACGTTTAGGTCGGCGGTGATTTGGCAGGGAGGCTGTATGACGAGCGGGAGGTGGTGGTGACTGAAGCAAGTAAGAAGGGTGGTGGTGATCGGAACTGGAACGGGAAACGGTTTGGTCGGGGTGATGCCCCGATGGGTAACAAAAAGGCACGGGTGGATGAACGTCGTGTGGTCACATCAAGTGCGGGGGGTCGAAAAGGTGTGGCAAGTGTGGAAGGGAGCACAGGGGAATGTGGTTTGGGTCAAACTTGTGCTTCAAGTGTGGGAAGACAGGGCATATGGCGAAGGATTGCATGTCGGGCAAATGTTTTAACTGTGGGGAAACTGGTCATATGAGCAGAGATTGTAAGAAGTCGAGGACTGAGGGTCAGGGGTGAAGAAGACGGGAAGTGATGGGCCGAGGGCGAGCGCCAGAGCGTTCACCATGCACAGGAGGAGGCTAGGACGAACCCTGACGTTGTGTCTGGTACGTTTCTAGTGAACCAGACTTTAGCTTCTGTGTTATTTGATTCGGGTGCTAGTAGGAGTTTTATTCTGCTGCTTTCTGTGCTAAGCTGCCTGTTAGTAGTAGACGTGTCGACGCGCCCTTTGATGTAGAAACTGCCATAGGTAAGTCTACCAGGATTTCTGAGATGATAGAGAATTGTGAGTGGAACTTGAGGGTCATAAGTTTCCTGTTAGACCGTTTGTGATGACCTTGGGTGGTTCGATTTGGTTCTTGGGATGGATTGGTTGGCGGATTTCGAGGTGAACATTGTGTGTCGCAAGAAGATGGTTCGGTTGACAGCGCCTGACGGAAGTTTGGTAACGGTTTATGGTGATCAGGTTACTACAATCCCGAAGGTGATCTCAATGGCGGTGGCGGGAAAGTGTATGAGGCGTGGATGTAGTGCTTACTTGGCCTATGTAAAGATGTGGATACACCACACCACAAATAGCCGATGTACCGGTGTGTGTGACTTTCCAGACGTGTTCCCAGAAGACTTATCAGGAGTGCCACCTGACAGAGAGATTGAATTTCAGATTGACCTGATACGGGTGCCCAACCTGTGCCAAGGCACCATATCGGTTGGCTCCAACGAGATGAAAGAATTGATGGAGCAGTTGCGAGAGCTGCTTGATAAGGGGTTCATTAGACCGAGTATCTCTCCTTGGGGTGCTTCGGTCCTATTTGTAAAGAAGAAGGATGGTAGTATGGGGATGTGCATTGACTACCGCGAACTGAACAAGTTGACAGTGAGAACCGCTACCCTTACCGAGGATAGATGATTTGTTCGATCAGCTTCAGGGTGCCAGTGGTTCTCGAGGATAGATCTTCGATCGGGTTATCATCGTTGAAGGTGACGGAGCAAGATATCCCTAAACAGCTTTCCGTACGCGCTATGGTCATTACGAATTTCTGGTCATGTCCTTTGGTTTGACCAACGCGCCAGCTGCTTTTATGGATCTGATGACCGTGTGTGTCGGCCTATGTTGGATAAATCAATGATTGTGTTTATTGATGATATCCTGATTATCAAAGAGAGAGATTGAGCATGCGGTCACATTCGAGAGGTCTAGAGACGTTGAGAAGGGAGCAAATTGTATGCTAAATTCTCCAAGTGGCATTTTGGTTGCGCGAAGTTCAGTTTTTGGGTCATGTGGTGAATCCTGACGGGATTATGTGACCCGGCGAAGGTGGAGGGGCGGTTATGCAATGGAAGTCGCCAAAGACGCCATCCGAAGATCCGTAGTTTCTTGGGCTTGGCGGGCTACTATAGAAGATTCATCCAAGACTTCTCTAAGATTGCTTCTCCACTACTAAGTTGACCCGAAAGGATGTGAGTTTGTATGGGGTCAAGCTCAAGAGAAGGCGTTCGAAGAGCTGAAGGCAAGACTGACTCAAGCTCCAGTTCTGTCATTACCCGATGGAAGTGAAGATCTAGTGGTTTATTCTGATGCTTCCTACTCGGGGTTGGGGTGTGTGTTAATGCAGAGAGGGAGGTTATAGCCTATGCATCTCGACAGTTAAAGGTTCATGAGGTCATTATCCTACTCATGACTTGGAGCTAGCAGCCGTGGTCTTTGCGTTAAATATTTGGAGGCACTATCTCTACGGGACGAAGTGCACCATATTCACCGATCATAAGAGCTTGAAGTACTTCTTCGAGCAAAAGGATCTGAAAATGAGGCAGAGGAGATGGTTGGAACTTATAAAGGATTATGATTGTGAGATCCATTACCATCCGGGCAAAGCTAATGTGGTGGCGGACGCCCTTAGCCGAAAAGAGAGGCCCGAGCCGATTCGGGTGAAAGCTTATCAACTAATCATGACCTCTGATGTGATGAAGCAAGTTAAGGAGTTTCAAGATGAGGCATTGAAGGAAGATCATCTTAACTCGGAAAGAATGAGAGGTCTGGTTGGGGAATTGGGTGAAAACACACTCGGTGTTAGAACTCGATTCGGTCGTGTGTGGATTCCTCGTTTTGGGGATCTACGGGTGAAGATAATGGATGAAGCCCACAAGACTCGATACTCCATTCATCCTGGTGCCACGAAAATGTACCATGACATGAAGAAAGATTATTGGTGGCCGGGTATGAAGCGCGACGTGGTGGAGTATGTGAGTAAGTGCCTTACTTGCTTACAAGTGAAGGCCGAGCACCAAAAGCCGTATGGGAAGATACAACCTTTGGATATACCAAAATGGAAATGGGAGCACATCACCATGGACTTCATTACGAAGCTGCCACGTACCCCGAAAGGGTATGATGCCATATGGGTGATAGTTGATCGTCTGCCGAAGAGCGCTCATTTCTACCGATCCGCGAGACGTATTCATCGGAGAGGTTGGCTGATCTGTTCATCAAGGAAATTGTAGCTCGTCATGGTGTGCCGGTGTCTATCGTGTCTGATCGTGACACTCGGTTTACATCTAAATTTTGGAAGAAATTCCACGACGCTATGGGGACGAGGTTACATATTAGCACGGCTTATCATCCCCAAACCGATAGTCAGTCAGAAAGGACCATTCAGACATTGGAAGACATGCTTCGAGCATGTGTGATTGATTTTTCTGGAAGTTGGGATGACCACCTACCGTTAGCTGAATTCTCCTACAACAACAGCTATCATGCCAGCATTGGTATGCCGCCATATGAGATGCTATACGGTAGGAGATGCAGAACACCCGTTTTTTGGGGTGATATTGGTCAGAAGGAATTAGGGAGCGTCGAGGTAATCGAGGCTACGACAGAGAAGCTTGCAAAGATTAAAGCCTTCATGAAGGCAGCCAAAGATAGACAGAAGTCGTATGCCGATAAGCGACGTAGGTCAATTGAGTTCTAGGTGGGTGACCGGGTTATGTTGAAGGTCTCACCTTGGAAGGGTATTATCAGATTCAGAAAGCGGGGCAAGTTGAGCCCAAGATATATAGGCCCTTTCCGAATCATTGCTCGAGTAGGGGAGGTGGCCTATAGATTGGAGTTGCCAGATGAGTTAAGTGGATTCACCCGACATTCCATGTATCTCATCTAAGGAAGTGCTTAGCAGATGAAGATATGATTGTCCCATTGGAAGATATCGAAGTAGATGAACGGCTCAATTATGTGGAGCAACCGGTGGCAATCATCGATCGTAAAGAAAAGAGGCTAAGAAATAAAGTGGTTCCTCTGGTGCGTGTACAGTGGAAGCACAGGATGGGATTCGAGACAACGTGGAGACTGAGGAAGAAATGAGACAGCATTATCCATGTTTGTTCGACGAATAACAGGTTTCGGGGACGAAACCTATTTAAGGGGGTGGACTTGTAACACCCGGATATTTATTATTTTGAAGCCGGTGGCGAAAGAAAAGAAAATAAAGTCCAAAAGTCGAGGGACCAAACTCGCCAACGAAGAAAAGTTGGGAAAATGTGGTGATATATGTAGGAGAGGGCGCCCACTCTCCCCACACTCACATTTCGGCTTACAAAGAAGAATAGAGAGAAAGAAGGGAAAAGAGAAAAAGTGTTGGTTCGGGTCGTTCGGGTCGCCAAAAATCGTCGTGAAGCAAGCCAAATCGAAGCTCGTTGTGAACGAAGTATTATGTAACATAAAGTGAAAGATAAAGAAAGAGGAACATGATGAATGAATGCATGTATTAATGAACGAATGAAACGTCTTGCACACATCGGATAACGGGTCCTTCTTGGTGATTGACCCTGAATGTAGAACCTCTACCGCTCACCCCTAGTACTGTGGCATACGTTTAGCTGTTCATTTGTTGACTTCGGCCCAGTAGCTAAGACTGATGGTTACTCCTAGTATCGTGGCATACGTTTATCTGTTCATTTGTTGACTTCGGCCCGGTAGCTACGACTAACCGGGTGTAGCACATGGTATTGGTATGGATGATGTCCGATGCGCAAGTAAGGTAATGAAAGAACGAATGAACGAATGAAGAAGATAAAATGATATTATCTATGTGTACGTACGATGTGTGATCATGTAAAAGTAACGAACGGTTTTATATGAAAGTAAAGTAGTTTTATTATAAACTAGAACTCACTCAGCAACGCTGACTTTGATGTGTTTCCAGTTGCAGGTATGATGATTGTTGAGGATGGCACAGGCGACTACTCAGCTCTTTTGGGATGGCATTCTTTTGATTATGTTTTTGCATTGTAATGCGAACAAACAATTTTGTAATGAATGTTGTATTAGTTTGCAAAAACTTTTACATGGAAATGAAAGTTTGTTTTAGTTTTCCGCTGCGATTTATTAAATACAAATGTAATTATATGTATTATGTGCGATGAGAACCCAGCTGTAAGCGTCCCGGAACGGGGCTTACAGCCGAGCTTGATATGACAGCCCTGCATGATAGTCATTGTACTGGCGAACCTGTTCCTGATACTAAAAATAATCGTTAATAGCCTGTTCGCGTGCATACGCGAAGTCACGCGCATACATCCTCATGTCATCACGTAGCTCTCTGTCACGCTGTTCTTGTGCTGCCCATGCGTTCCCTTGACTGTTGCTCATACTCTTCTTTCCTCCTATCATAGCTCTCTCTCCACCTTCTTTGTCGCTCTCTTTCACGTGACTGTTCATCATACATGTGCCTCTGATCTAAGTCCATCCTGAAAAGCCAAAAGGTCTGGCTCTGATAACTGCTTCCTGGATTTCTTCTTCATCGGTTGGCTCCCTTGTAGCAGCATCCATATCCTCAATTGCTCTCACACCACCTTGACCCCTAGCAACATCATCCGTATCCGCATATTGGGGAACATCATCTCGCGGTACCATCAACACTCGCCCACTATCCTTATCTCGTAGTTGATAATGAGTGGCCGTCTTCTTGTATTCCCATGATTGTCCTCCCAATCGATTAACTTTGAATTTAAACCGTGATTGGGATGGCCAAAGCCTCGTTGGATACAACCTTTTGTTTGCGCAACAACATGGTAATCAAGCGACAGTGTGGAATCATCAACCGGCCCTGCTTTCTCGGCTTTCCCAAATGTTCATCATCACCAATTATCGGTAAGACAACATGTGTCTACCGGTGAGGAGGGCATGAAGCACTCTCAGCTCATAATGTCGCACTCTCCCCCTGTCAGATTCTAGGGATCACGTTCTTGCTCAAGATCACTGTCAGTAGCTTTGGTATGATCTTCATGTTACTTCTGTTCAGATTGTCAGAAGTTAAGGCATTGATAGGAACAGCAAAGATATCATTCAAGACCTCCCGCAGGTAGTCCCCAGTTGGGATTTCCAGAATTGAGCTTTCGTGTAGAAATTCATAGGGCTCGGGTGCAGTATCAAACTTTGCCACTTGAGAGATTGTCTGAAAAGACATAACCATTGTTTTCCCATCGACCTTGCCAGTTAGTGTAGTGGTGTGTGGTGGGTTTGATCCATCCTTTCTTACCAGAGTAGACATCCATTCCATGATTTGATTTACATACACATGTGGCTTATCCATCTTGACAAATGTCAACACCTCTCTCCATCCCAACCTTTCAAAACACTCAACCACTCCAACAGTCGAAACTCCGGGAGTTCCATGGTCTTTCACAAACCATGAGTGTTGTGAGGTCGTTCTTGTCTTTGAATTTGTCCATGTATAGTTGTGGTTGCATCTCTCGTGGGAACTTGGACAATGGCTTCTTGTACTCCGTCCAAATAGGATTCCCCTCGGAATCATAGTCGATGTCATCGCCACTGGAATTGGTCTCCATTGAGTCATCCCTTTCGCTTTCGGAGCTTGTTTCAGTTATATTGCTTCGCCTTGTACGTTTTCCTGAAGGCTTCGATGATGAGGCGGAAGCTTTGCCTTTTCCTCGAGAAGTTGATTCCTTGGTTCGTGGCATGATTCCTGCGATGAACAGATATCAATTTAGCTCCCTCATGAGTAAACAAACAATCATATGAATTATGAGTTCTATCACACCTAATTAATAAGGATTTTCAAGACTATATTACTCATATAATCCCCAAATCATTTCTATGCCGTAACAGAAATATCACTAACCCATAATCTCAACATTAAGTAACATTTTCACGAGTGTCTCTCAACGTGAATATCCACCATAAAGTTCATAATTGCACACATGAAATGCACATAACATAAGTAAAGTTGTTGGCCTTCCACTAAATTCCATACAAATGATAAGGGCTTCTAAGTTTATTGACATCATAAACACCAAATCATTTATATGAAACAAATTCATTGTCATCATTTTACCAACACTTTACTCTATTATAATCGTATCTCAACCTATTTCCCAAACTCATGTAGAATTTAGCAACGTATCACAAATCAACACCACTTAACATGCTCGTCATTTGTATACTACTTCATTAAGCAATTGATATAAAATTCAAGATTTTACCCAAGGAAATAAACATACCATGGTCATCTAGGAGCACAACATGTAATAAAGCAATAAAATACATACCTTGGCACAATGTGATGTGTTTAGAGGAACAAAAAGAAGAATGGAGTGATTTTGTGTAAAAACCCCCAAAATCCGAATTTTAAACTCCCGTTTCCTCGCAAACGAGTGAGAATCTTGCAAAACTAATCGGTGAAACGTGATCCCCTCGAAAAACTAAGCAAGATGCACCTATGATTTGCTTGATTTGGTGAAGGATTGGAAAAATTAGAAACTAGGGCTTGGTGTGTTCTTGAGAAGTTAAGGAGAAAAAGTGGAGAGAAGATGATGAAAAATGAAGTTATGATCCATATGGACCTTCAAATCTCAGCAAAATTGTGTTTGTGGTTGTTGTTTACCGGGTAACCCACCCACAAATGGGCCGACCCGCGCCTTTCTGGGCCGCGGCGTCGGTGGCGGTATGGATGGCGTCAATGGCGGTGGGCCGGCGCCAAGCCCAGCGTCGGTCACACCGCCCGGCAGTAGGTTTGTGGCCGACCGACGGTGCTGGCGTCGGTGGCGGTGGGGTGGCGTCAGTGGCGGTGGTTTTAGCCATTTTTTATTTTTATTTTTTTGTGTACATACCTGGTTATCCATGAGGTTCCCCACACTTGGGTGTTGTCAAGTTCGTGCATAAAAAAACAAAATAATATGATAACGAACAAACGAAAAAAAAATAACAACGAAACTCACTTTCGTAGGAATCACGGTTGCATTTAGCGGATGCAACAAGCCTTTTAAACCACTCGATATGCCCGAGTGGACGAGTGAAGTCTCGGGAGGGTTTATAGTGAACACACCCACAAAGTTCACCGAGTTGCCTCTCAGAAAGCGCTAAGTTTTAGGTCTTCAGCCAGACCGTTACCTGATCCTTACGGATTTGTTGTGTAGGTTGGTGCACTTACCAAGAAGCTCACCAATTCTTCATTGGTTTCGCTCATATCCTTGCTTTCCGGATAATGTTTCAATCGATGTCCATTCACCAATTTTCGTACACCGTCTTTAGGGTCTTCAATCTCGACATCGCCAAACTTACCAACTCGAAGTACAACATACCCCCATCCATTTGCTTTTCAACTTACCGGGAAACAGTTTCAATTGTGAGTTATACAACCATACCTTCTGGCCGACTTCAAAAGTCTTCTTCCGTAACTTAGCGTCGTGCACTTCTTTCATCCTTGCCTTGTATGCGGCTGTCGTCTCGTATGCCTCATTCCTTAATTCTTCCAGTTCGTTCAAACTCAACTTCCGTGCAGTTCCTGCAACATTGTAATCAAGATTAACATTTTTAATTGCCCATAAAGCACGATGAGCGAGTTCGACAGGTAAGTGACATCCTTTCCCGTAGACCAACCGATATGGGGTTGTACCAATAGGTGTTTTGAAAGCGGTACGATAGGCCCATAAAGCGTCGTTTAACTTGGTGGACCAATCTTTACGGTCCGATCGTACCGTTCTCTGTAAGATTTCCTTAATTTTCCTATTGGAGACCTCCACTTGACCACTTGTTTGAGGGTGATAAGGTGTTGCTATTCGGTGATCTACGCCATAACGTTTCAACAACTTTCCAAAGTGAAAATTCTTAAAATGTGATCCTCCGTCACTTATGATCACACGGGGAAGACCAAATCGTGAGAAAATATTACTTTGAACAATTTACACACAACGTGATGGTCATTTGTTTTAGTGACAATGGCCTCCACCCATTTTGACACGTAATCCATAGCCACTAAAATATATAGATTGCCATACGAATTTGGGAATGGGCCCATGAAATCAATTCCCCAAACATCAAAGATATCAACCACGAGAATTGGTTGCATGGGCATTTCATTACGTTTTGATATACTTCCCAGTTGTTGACATTTCAAACAATTTTTAGCAAAATTATACGAATCACGAAAGATTGTTGGCCAAAAGAGTCCACAAGATAGGATCTTGTGACCCGTTTTCTGGCCGCTAAAATGACCCCCACATGCAGATGAGTGTGCATGTTCTAACACGTCTTGAATTTCGGATTCAGGAATGCATCTTCGGATGATTTGATCCGCTCCGACCTTGAATAAATCTGGTTCGTCCCAATGTAATATTTGACCTGCGACATGAACTGTTGTCTCTTCCTCTTGTTCCAATGGTCGGGAGTGGTACCTGCAGCCAAATAGTTTGCAAAGTTAGCATACCATGGTTCGGAAGATGTGGATAATAATTGCTCATCTGGAAATGTCTCATTAATCTCATGATGTGCATCAGTGGTTTGATGCACCACTCTTGACAAATGATCTGCGACTACATTTTCACTTCCCTTCTTATCACGTATCTCCAAGTCAAATTCTTGTAGTAACAAGATCCAACGTATAAGTCGAGGTTTAGCATCCTTTTTCTCCATTAGATATCTGACTGCACTGTGATCAGAATAAACAATTACTTTACTTCCCCATATATATGAACGGAATTTATCTAAGGCATATACTACTGCAAGCAATTCTTTTTCAGTTGTTGTATAATTTAACTGAGCATCGGCTAATGTTTTACTTGCATAGTATATTGCAACGGGTTTCTTATCCACCCGTTGACCCAAAACAGCCCCAATTGCAAAGTCGCTTGCATCACATATAATTTCAAATGGAAGTGACCAATTAGGTGATTGCAAGATTAGGGCCTCCACTAATTTCTCTTTTAACGTGTTAAAAGCATGCAAACATTCTTTATCGAACACAAAGGGTACGTCTTTCAAAAGTAAGTTACATAAGGGTTTAGTTATGACACTAAAACCCTTAATGAACCGTCTGTAAAACCCTGTGTGTCCTAAGAATGATCGCACACCTTTAACATTAACCGGAGGAGGTAGAGTGGAAATTACCGTGATTTTGGCCCGATCTACCTCAATTCCCCGATTAGATATGACATGCCCTAGAACTGTTCCCTCTTGAACCATAAAGTGACTTTTCTCCCAACTTAAGACTAAGTTTGTTTCAACACATCGTTTCAACACTTTGGTCAATTCATGTAGACATTTATCAAAAGTAGAACCAAAAATTGAAAAATCATCCATGAAAATTTCTAGAGACTCCCCGGCCATATCTGAAAAGATACTCATCATACACCTTTGAAAGGTGGCCGGTCATTACACAAACCAATGGCATTCGCCTAAAAGCGAATGTGCCATAAGGGCAAGTGAATGTCGTCTTTTGTTGGTCCTCAGGATGAATAGCAATTTGATTATATCCCGAATAGCCATCTAGAAAACGATAAAACTTCTGACCTGCCAATTTCTCAATGATCTGATCAATGAATGGAAGTGGAAAATGATCCTTAGATGTGGCAGCATTTAGTTTCCTATAATCAATACAAACACGCCACCCGGTTACCGGCCGAGTGGCGATTTGCTCACCTGTATCGCTTTTGACCACTTGAATACCTGCTTTCTCCGGTACCGTTTGAGTTGGACTTACCCATGTGCTGTCAGAGATTGGGTAAATTATGCCGGCATCCAACCACTTAAGTACCTCTTTCTTGACCACTTCCCGCATGTTTGGATTCAACCTTCTTTGAGTATCACGTGACGGTTTAACTTCGGCATCAGTTATGATCTTATGCATCACGATCGAAGGGCTTATTCCTTTCAAATCAGCAAGTGTCCATCCTATCGCAGCTTTGTATGTTTGAAGAACTTGTAACAATGAGGCTTCTTGATCTTCTTCTAAGTCGGCTGTGATGATTACGGGCAACGTGTTGTCTTCTCCCAAAAATGCATATTTGAGGTGCTTAGGAAGATCTTTCAATTCCAACTCCGGTGGGCTTTCCAATGAAGGCTTTATCTTTTTGTCTATATGCTCAGGCAAGTTCTCAACTTGATGTGTCCATGGGGGCCTACCAGCATCAACAACCATGACATCTAACTTTTGTGCCTCAATTGCTAGATCTGTCATATGATTCCAACCTGCATCATCACAAACAAAACAAGTCTCTTTGGTGGCATCCTCACTTTCGTGAGGATTACACTCCTCAATGATGTCCGCCATAAAGCATTCATCATTGAGTAGAGAGTTTGGTGTATTAGCAAACACGTTAAACGCAATTTCCTATTACCAAATGTCATATCCACCGTCCCGTTCTATAGTTTATCAAGGCATTCGCGGTGGCCAAAATGGTCTACCAAGTATGACGTTAGGTTGCTTTGTTTTATCATTTGACACATAGTCTAAAACTAAGAAATCAACCGGGTAGTAAAATCTTCAACCATGACAATCACATCAGACACGATTCCTCTAGGAAGCTTAGGTGTTAAATCGGCTAATACCACCGTGTATCTGCCTTACGAAGTGGACCGAAATCATATTGATCATATAAGCTCCCCGGAAGGATACTTACACTTGCTCCAAGATCCAATAACGCCCCTGCCATTTTAAAGTCACCAACTTGAATTGGTATCAAGGGTGTTCTAGGATCCCGAAGTTTTAGAGGTAAGGAACCCATCAACACAACACTTACTTTTTCTGTTAAATCAAGCCTTTTTGGAAATTTATTATTTCGTTTTTGAGTACACATGTCTTTAAGGTATTTAGCATAAGCCGGCACTTGTTTAATTGCATCAAGTAAGGGAATGTTGATTTTTACTTGTTGAAAATTTCCCAAATTTCCTCTTGTTGAGGACCTCGTTTATTTGAATCTTTGACTTTTCAGGATTTTTTAAAGCTTTTGGATAAGGAATGTTGCGAACCTCCATATCCTTATCATTGACCTTAGGTGACTCTTGCTTTAACACGTGTTTTTGTGTATCTTGAAAAGCTACTTTTTTATGTTTCCTAGTTAATTGTATGTCCGGTTCACACTCGTCATCACTTTTCCCATCCTCACCAAGATCCTCCACCACTCCGTCTTGAAATGGTGGTGGAGATACCACTTTGTTATCATAAACTTTACTAGAGCGAAGAATACTTACCAGATTGATGTTTGCACTCTTTGTATTTCTTGCACCCGGTGTTTGATGCTGAGGATTGACAGTGGTGTCACTAGGCAACGTTCCTGGATTTCTTCTCAATTGTGCCATCTCTTCCGCTAGTTGTCCAACTTGTTTTGCTAATGCCTCCACGGTTTTATCTCGTACCTCATTGTCTTTCTTAATCTCTCGGAGAAAGTCCATGACCTCGGATGAGTTGCTTGAGCTTCCTTGATCGCCATTAGGTTGATAATTTCGTTCGTAACCCTTGTTGTATCCTCCTTGGTTGTAATTCTGGTTGTTATACATCGGTTGTCGATTCTGATACGATTGACCTCCTTGATTTGGTACCTGAAAATGAGGATTAGATTGATTAGATGTGTTACCATACTTAAATTTGGGGTGATTACGCAAACCTGGATGATATGTATTAGAATTCATATCATATTGCTTTCGATCACCATATACTTGATTTACTTCTTCCTCAGGTCTACCCACTTTCAGTGGACAATCCATGATAGCATGGCCAAGATCACCACACCCTTCACACACGGGAAAGATTGTGTGCCTTGAGGTGTCATATTTCCCCAATTGAGGTTCAAACTCGCCAACTGACGTTCCAACATTTGATTTGCTCTCTCCAATTGTTCTAATCTTTCATTGGCATTAGTAGTGGTTGCAGATCTAACAATGGCGTGTTTCTTCTTCCTATTAGATTGAGCTTGCCTTTTTGAGTTCACCGCCATTTTCTCTAAGAATTCCCAATCCACCTCCACATGATTGGAAAGGAATGTTCCACCCAGTAGAGTTCACATCCCGATGTCATCAGTGGATAATCCATCATAAAATGCATTGATCAACTCCCATTGCGGAATACCATGATGAGGGAAATTCCTTAGCAATTGTTTAAACCGCTTCCAAGCTTCATAGAAAAGTTCACCTGGTTGTTGTTGAAAGTTCCGAATGTTAGCCCTTGCATCACTTGTTCGTTGAGGTGTGTAATACTCTTCTAGGAATTGTTGTTGCATATCCTCCCATGTAAAAATGCTTGCAGATGGCAATGATAGAAACCATTGTTTCGCAGCGTCCTTCAAGGTGAATTGAAATAACACGAGCTTAACTTGATCCGGTGTAAACCCTTGTCCTCCAATTGTGCCACACACCGCTTCAAATTCAGAAATGTGGAGGTACGGTTCCTTGATTCCTTTACCATAGAAAGATGGCAACATATTCAATCCTTGTGGCCTCACTTCGAAAGATCGACCATGTGCAATAAGGCTTACTATTGGAGATGAGTTGACTGCAATTTGAGGTCTAAAATGGCTCTCAACTCCACGAATCGGAGCACGATGATGGACTTGCGGGAGACCATCATGATGTTGAGGAAAACCCGGTTGAGGATGTTGATTTATTGGTTGCCTCATGGCTCTTGGTGGACCTTGATTAGCCATTTGGAAGACTGGATTAAAATGATTGTTGTAGCCTCCTAGATGCTGATAACCATAGTGGAAACCAAATCCATCTTCATCTCCCACTCCATATCCAGCATTTGAATTCCCATGCTCCATTCCATCATCCCAATTGGTACTCGATCCCTTATATCTTCATCACCATTAACACCATCATTCCGGCTCGAGTTGGATTGATTAAACTGAACTGAGTGATTTCGTGGAGCCTCATAGTTAACATTTCTAACCGTTCTTGTTGAATAGGTGGATTAGGTTGTGGGTATACACGAGTAGTCACCCGTTTGGAATTGGTGGTGGGGGTATAGGGTTTCCTTGAACTGGGTTAAATGGTGGAATTTGTTGCTGAGGTGGTGGAGCATTATATGGTGGGAACAATGGAGGTGGAATATCACCTAGAGGTTGCTCCCTTTGTGGAGGAGGTTGAGTAGACGGACCACTTTGATTTCCCGAGTTATTCATGTTGTTGAATGGATTACTTTCCGGTGTTTTGGAAAGCCTTCGTAAGATTTCACTAGCCTTAGCTGTTGAGGTTCCTTCTTTAGACCACACACTTTGTGGAATAGGAGCTGATGAGGGATTTGCCTTGTGAAAAACTCGGTTGTCTCTTGCTGTTTTCTCAATCTCAGGATCAAAGAGCAATGGGGAAGTCCTTACGGAATGCCTCGTATGCATAAGAATCTCAACTATCTGCACTCAATAAACAAATACCCGTGTAATTCTGAACGACAAAAATAACAAATAACTAAAAACAAGAAAAGAAAATATATATTTTTTTAAGAAACAAATAACTATTACTAACACTAAGCGCAACGATTCCCCGGCAACGGCGCCATTTTGATCGATGTCGTGTGGTCGGTCAAAAAAATATATATTAAAGAGTACCTAATCACCCTTAATAGCAAAGGGTAAGCAGGGTGTCGAATCCACAGGGAATCACAGGAAAGTGCTAGTAACGATTAAACTAAAAGAATTAAACATTGAAAAAGGAAATTGCTTGATTAATTGAATTGAGAATTAATTAATTTAACGAAATAAAGTTTAAGTTTTAACAATCTTGATTGAAAAGCAATCCACTTCAGGATTCAGGTTTGGCAAAGTTACAATCTTTCTTAAATGAAACCTAATGAGAAGCCATTAATGATGACCTATACATGATATGATTTACGTGATAATTATGGATTAAAGTTTAAAGGACCTTATTCACACAATTACCAATTTGAATCATGAAACCCTAAGTCTAATAATTACTCACACAATGATTAAAGAAAACCAAAGTTAAAGAATATCAAAATTAGGTTAAATCATAATTAAACCGTTTAACGAATCAAATCATAAATTGAATCCAAAAGAACTTAAAAGGTTCAAGATTCAATCCCAATCTAGGGTACAAACTAAGAAAAACTATAACTTGCACAAACCCGTCCCCCGAAGTGAATCACAATGGATTTAGCCTTGCATCTTCATCGATTCTTCAACAAAAACGTAATTGATCATGTAATTCGGATGAAATCGACGTTCTTGATGTTAGAAGAGCTTGAGAATGATCCCCGGTTGCCAAATTTCGTCCAAGATTGCTGTGTGTAAAAGTTCTTTTCGAATTAGGTTTTTTTTCCTTTTAAATCCTTTCAAAATAGGCTCAATCTCAACAAAAACCCGGACCCCGGCGTCGGTGGCGCCTATGGGGGCGTCAGTGGCGCCATCTTCCTATGCAATCTTGATTTTCATGTGTAGTTTTTCCAGACCTTTCCGTTGATAAGTTATGGGTCCCGTAACTCAATTCCTAGCTCAAGTTATGCTCGTTTTAAATACCGTTGCCGTACAACTTCGGTTTATCATATCTGGACTTCTCGAGTTCCAATTATTGTCCTTTTTCTTCCATTTCTTCGTATTCTTCACGTTTAACCTACAAACACAAAATATTCCCAAAGTAATTCTATTTCTCATACATTTATACATAACGCCCGGAAATAAAGTCGTTAAGTCGTTAAACATTAAACTTTCACCATATCATATGGGTTATAAACCTAACCAACATAAAAAAATATTTTTTTTAACTTTCATTTATTAAACTATTTAAACAAGTTATAATAATTTTATAATTTATAAAATTTAGTGTTATAAATTTACAAAATGATTGTCAATTATGAGTTCTAACATGGAAAGAATAATTATATATCAAATTTTTTACAAAACTTATAATTTTATAAGTTTATAGGTTGTAATGAGAATTAGAGATTTTATTTTATTTAATAAATAAATTAATTATTTTCACTTATAAACTCTTTAAAGTTTTAATAGACTGTAATTTAGTTATAAATTGGTTTAATAGGTTTGGGGTCAATTTTACAATTGTTGAAACTTAATTTAAAAGTTTCTTGCATAAAATAACAAACATTTAAAACAATAGGGACCAAACCCGTAAACTGGTAAAACTCTTGAACAAAACCCAAAACGCCCACCCTCCTTCTCGGCCCCCTAACTCCGGCCACAATTCCGGCTAGTTCCGGCGAGCCAAAATTTCCCTAACCATCAATTTGAACCCACTAAATCATTCTTAAACCGCCCGTGAACCTTATTCGAACCCATAACCATGTTTGATTCAGCTTTAATCGTTGTTATGACCAACAGCTTGAAACCGAAATGTACAACCGAATCAACATAAAACCTGTTGAATTGAGTCGTTTAACAGATTAGAAACGTTTTAACAATCATTGCGAACTTGAATGGGAGATTAAATTCGAGTTAAACAATCATTAATCCCTTAATCATAACCGAAATAGTCGAATCGGATTCGAAACCCGTTCGGTATGAAATCGTTCAAAACAAAACTACATAACAGAGGGGAAATAGTGTTTTCGATCTCTTTCAATTCTCAGATGTCACACCCCAACCTTGACGGCGGAAACGTCGAGATGTGAGGGCCGCCGGAAAATCGGGGATGGGGGGGTTTATGTTATTTGAATAATTTTCACATATGGACCCTGCGGTTTTAAAAGTTGTCTTTTGAGTATTAAAGTTTTAATTAAGTTTTAATTAAGTTTTAATTAGTTAAAATTTAGTCCTTGAAGTTTAAAAAGTTATTATTTTATGTAAAAAGTTATTAATTATAAGCTTTAATATATTAAAACCTATATTATCATTATTATTAATATTATCATTAACATTAACATTATTATTATTAATATTATTATTAGTAATAGTAATAATAATATCTTTATTATTATTATAACAATTATTTTTAAGATTTTTATCCCCTGTTGATAAGTTTTATATTATTAACCAACGTTTTGAACATTATTAATATTATTTCTATTATTTAATTAATTTGTTAAACCCCAAATTAATTGTCAAGCATATTAATTCCCAAAGTTTCAAAATTGACATAAAAGGTTCTTACAAGAATTAACAAAGTTAACTTTTAATATAACAAAAATATGAGATGTCACATCAGAACCCTTAATTTCTCGAAAATCTATCTCCAATTCGATTTGAGTTTCCTGTGTTCGTCGCATGTGGACCGAAGTGTTCCAAGCTCAATTACAACGATACGATCAATAATCAGGTAAGTTAGACCCAGCCACAGACTCAATTTCACATGGAAAACAAAAGCTCCATAGTTATCAACCTCTACCGAATCGATTGGTGCTTCAATTTGAGCCCAATTGAACCAAGGGTTCTTAATGGATTTAGGGATGTTTGGTTAACTCTGCTTTTAATAATTAAAATGTGTTTTCTATCTCGGTTGAGGTTTTGGTTTATTGGTTCATTGTACACATTTCATCCTAGAGGTCCCGGGTTTGAACCGGGCCTCCATCATCTTTGTTTTTAAATAGTTTTTTTTTACATTTTATAAATTAGAAAAGTATTATTATATTATAAAATCAAAATAAAAGTTATTTCATTAACTAAAAAATTTCTGAAAATATTAATTTAATTTTGAAGGTTTTAAAAACTTATGATTTTAAATCTAATTACCTTATAAAGGATAATAAGGGTTATAAAAAATAATATTTATGTGATTTAAATGTTATAAACTTTTTATGGTTCAAATGTAGATTATTTAAAATATTATAAATCTATATGTTAAATAAATAATTATTTATATAGTTAGTTGAGTAATTATTTATATAATTAATTCATGTTATATCGTATCTAGTTTATAAATTTATTCCTTAAACAATTATTTAAATTCTTGAAATTTATAAAACGATAAGATTTACTAATATTCTTTATTTAAGGCTTTGATATTATAAGACCTTTATAAAAAAACAATATAAAATGATTTTGTAAGTCATTAAATTATCTTTACCAAATGTTAGGTAATAAATTATTAATAATTATTCTTTCCACATATTATATCTAATTCTTATTAGATCAATAAATTATATTATTGAATCATTCTTTATTGTTCTTTATCATTTTCAATCTTAATTGATCTATATCATTTTCATTGGACCAAAACATAATCGATTCCAATCGACTTAATTATTAAAACCCTCAAATTCCAAATGAAACCCTAATTCATATTTACTCTTGAATCATATCTTATTCTAAACATAAGACACAAAATATTAGGTTGAGTCGTGAAGAAATCTTTGAACCACATTTATCTCTTATAAATATCTAATGTGACTTCTATATCAAGTGAGTTTCCTTGCCCTTTTTTTGTGTTTTTCACACTATTTTGGGGTGAAACATGATACTTATACATCATACACTTATAAATGTTTGAGACTTGTAAATCACTTGCAATTCATCTTTATATTTTGTCATGGTTATTTGTGTGTTGTAAGTGTTTATATGAGATACATAGTTTGTTTACAATCATTAACTGTTGATAGCCTGACGACGACTTAGATCTTTGGGTCTGACAAGCCTATTTGATGCTAAAGTCGAGGTATTGCCGGCTCCTGATGATGTATGCTTGTTCATCATGGGAACCAAAAACACTTAGCCAATCTTATATACTTGTAATCAAGTCGAGGTTTGGTTGTAACGATATGTGTTCTATAACCTTACTAACTTATAACCTATGACATGAATTGCTACTTGTAACCTTGTTATATTATGTATGAAAACATTAAAAACTCACCAACTATCTTTAGTTGACCTTTTATTTTCATCATGTTTCAGGTCTAATGCTTGAAGATCTTCTTGTGCTCGTATAGGACTTGAACCTAGATAAATTGAAATACTTATGTTATTGGTTGTTTCTTGTTTGTTTTGTAATTAATTATATGTATTGTAACGTTTAATGAATAATGACATTTAATATTACTTCAACTTAATTAGTTCCATGTGCTATGAGCAATCGTCTCCCATTCGTCCGCCCCGATGATTTCACCGCCGGTCAGGGTGTGACAGATTGGTATCAGAGCCATGGTTATAAGGATTTAGGTTATTAAAAATGGAATGACCTAGACTATAACTAAGTACCCTTACACATGAGTCATCTCATGTATTTTATACGCTTAGATAGGATTTTATGTGCCTTATGTGTTTATACTTGATTATGTGATTATATGCCTTATGTGCTTATTCTTATACTTAGAATCTTATCATTGCTCACATGAATTTTAAATCATATTCTTAGGCCTTATGTGCCTAAATCAATGGTTTTCAAAATAAGCTTTGAATCGTGATTCATGATTTTCAAGTCTCGTCAAAGTTTGTGTCCTACAACTTGAAACATGTAATACTGGAAGAGCGTGATGCCTGTATCTCGAGGTGTTCTGTCTAGGAAAGGTATTCATATAAATCCAAATCAACCGATGTATCCGTTTACCTTACCTAGGAACCCTTGGGGTGAGTGTCCTCTTATAGGTACGCATGTCTTCATTAAGGTTGTAGTTGACCTAATACTTTGATAAGTCAACGTAATGCTTTGGTTTGTAACCGAACGTTACACTCGAAACACCTTGTTATTTTATATCGCCTTATCTTTGATCTTTTCTTTTTGAATCTTACTCGTAAAGACTTTTAATAATCTTTCCGAATGCCTTCCCCTCAAAACCACACTTATCTTGAAAACCTATTACAATAATGCTCTCATTCTAAATAAAAAATTCATAACCATAACAAACACAATTCTCTTATCAACTTGAAGTCAATAAAACTTTGAAATCTCAAAGACATAAGTAAATAAGAATCGAACATCTAGAAACCCCGTAAAAGCTATTTTCTTGGGAAGCATCTATAAATTTACATCTCATCCAAAAGTGTCAAAAAAAATAGTTCTTCTGTTTGTTAAGTCGAGTCTCTTATCAAACTAATACATTTTAATCGTCTTGAACCGTCTAAAATACAAAAGTTTGTTAATTAAAATTTTAAGTTAATGATGTTGCTCACTTTGTCAAGAAACATCTGAAATTATGAATTATGAGAATTGAACAAAACTTAAGCATAACAAAACACTATAATTAAACTTGTTGGATTTAAACGCTTCGAAGAGTTCACGTGAAAACGTAAAATCGAATCCAAGTCTCCTCATGTCCTTGAAATTAGTCCCCTCGTGATTAAATTTCCGTGATTAAATTTCGGGACAAAATTTCTTAAAGTAGGGGAGACTATAACATCCGTCAATTTTCAAATTATAATCCAAACTTGAATTCATTTTGAATTTTAATATGATATAAATTTTTTTATTTATTCTAGTGTATCATATGGGTTATAAACCTAACCAACATAAAAAAATATTTTTTTATTTTCATTTATTAAACCATTTAAACAAGTTATAATAATTTTATAATTTATAAAATTAAGTGTTATAAATTTACAAAATGATTGTCAATTATGAATTCTAACATGGAAAGAATAATTATATATCAAATTTTTTGCAAAACTTATAAATTTACATAAGTTTATAGGTTGTAATGAGAATTAGAGATTTTATTTTATTAATAAATAAATTAATTATTTTCACTTATAAACTCTTTAAAGTTTTAATAGACTGTAATTTAGTTATAAATTGGTTTAATAGGTTTGGGGTCAATTTTACAATTGTTGAAACTTAATTTAAAAGTTTCTTGCATAAAATAACAAACATTTAAAACAATAGGGACCAAACCCGTAAACTGGTAAAACTCTTGAACAAAACCCAAAACGCCCACCCTCCTTCTCGGCCCCCTAACTCCGGCCATAATTCCGGCTAGTTCCGGCGAGCCAAAATTTCCCTAACCATCAATTTGAACCCAACTAAATCATTCCTAAACCGCCCGTGAACCTTATTCGAACCCATAACCATGTTTAATTCAGCTTTAATCGTTGTTATGACCAACAGCTTGAAACCGAAATGTTACAACCGAATCAACATAAAACCTGTTGAATTGAGTCGTTTAACTGATTAGAAACGTTTTAACAATCATTGCGAACTTGAATGGGAGATTAAATTCGAGTTAAACAATCATTAATCTTTTAATCATAACCGAAATAGTCGAATCGGATTCGAAACCAGTTCGGTATGAAATCGTTCAAAACAAAACTACATAACATAGGGGAAATAGTGTTTTCGATCTCTTTCAATTCTCAGAACCCTTAATTTCTCGAAAATCTATCACCAATTCGATTTGAGTTTCCTGTGTTCGTCGCATGTGGACCGAAGTGTTCCAAGCTCAATTACAACGATACGATCAATAATCAGGTAAGTTAGACCCAGCCACAGACTCAATTTCACATGGGAAACAAAAACCCTATAGTTATCAACCTCTACCGAATCGATTGGTGCTTCAATTTGAGCCCAATTGAACCTAGGGTTCTTAATGGATTTGGGGATATTGGTTAACTCTACTTTTAAGAATTAAAATGCGTTTTCTATCGTTGTTGAGGTTTTGGTTTATTGGTTCATTGTACACATTTCATCCTAGAGGTCCCGGGTTCGAACCGGGCCTCCATCATCTTTGTTTTTAAATAGTTTTTTTTTTACATTTTATAAATTAGAAAAGTATTATTATATTATAAAATCAAAATAAAAATTATTTCATTAACTAAAAAATTTCTAAAAATATTAATTTAATTTTGAAGGTTTTAAAAACTTATGATTTTAATCTAATTACCTTATAAGGATAATAAGGGTTATAAAAAATAATATTTATGTGATTTAAATGTTATAAACTTTTTATGGTTCAAATGTAGATTATTTAAAATATTATAAATCTACATGTAAAATAAATAATTATTCATATAGTTAGTTGAGTAATTATTTATATAATTAATTCATGTTATACCGTATCTAATTTATAAATTTATTCTTTAAACAATTATTTAAATTCTTGAAATTTATAAAACGATATGATTTACTAATATTCTTTATTTAAGGCTTTGATATTATAAGACCTTTATAAAAAATCAATACAAAATGATTTTGCAAGTCATTAAATTATCTTTACCAAATGTTAGATAATAAATTATTAATAATTATTCTTTCCATATGTTATATCTAATTCTTATTAGATCAATAAATTATATTAATGAATCATTCTTTATTGTTCTTTATCATTTTCAATCTTAATTGATCTATATCATTTTCATTGGACCAAAACATAATCGATTCCAATCGACTTAATTATTAAAACCCCCAAATTTCAAATGAAACCCTAATTCATATTTACTCTTGAATCATATCTTATTCTAAACCTAAGACACAAAATCTTAGGTTGAGTCGTGAAGAAATCTTTGAAACTACATTTATCTCTTATAAATATCTAATGTGCATTCTATATCAAGTGAGTTTCCTTGCCCCCTTTTTATGTTTTCATACTATTTTAGGGTGAAACATGATACTTATACATCATACACTTATAAACGTTTGAGACTTGTAAAGCACTTGCAATTCATCTTATATTTTGTCATGGTTATTTGTGTGTTGTAAGTGTTTATATGAGATACATAGTTTGTTTACAATCATTAACTATTGCTAACCTGGCGACGTCTTAGATCTTTCGGCCTGACAAGCCTGTTTGGTGCTAAAGCCGAGGTATTGCCGGCTTCTGATGACGTATGCTTGTTCATCATCGGAACCAAATACACTTAGCCAATCTTATATACTTGTAATCAAGTAGAGGTTTGGTTGTAATGATATGTGTTCTATAACCTTACTAACTTATAACCTATGACATGAATTGCTACTTGTAACCTTGTTATATTATGTATGAAAACCTTGGAAACTCAACAACTATCTTTAGTTGACATTTTATTTTCATCATGTTTCAGTTCTAATGCTTGAAGATCTTCTTGTGCTTATATAGGACTTGGACCTAGATAAATTGAAATACTTATGTTATTGGTTGTTTCTTGTTTGTTTTGTGATTAGTTATATGTATTGTAACGTTTAATGAATAATGACATATAATATTACTTCAACTTAATTAGTTCCATGTGCTATGAGCAATCGTCTCCCATTCGTCCGCCCCGATGATTCCGCCGTCGGTCGGGGTGTGACAATAGGAATTTTTTCCCACATGAAATCGGGTATGTAGATGTAAAGAATTACCTCACAAGTGTCAAATAGATGGTGAAGGACAGGTAAAAGGCTTGCGACAGAAGGTTGCATCGATTCAAGAAGAAAAAGATGTTTATAATCGAATTCGTGGTACTAGCCGCTTCTAATCGTAATGATAATCAATACCCTCTATTAGTTGCAACCAAAGTTGCGAAGAATAGGTCTTTTGGTAGAGGTGCAAGTCGTATTGGAGATGATGATCGATTATGGAGTATGTGTGTGTTATAAGTGTAATTGATATTACAGAAACTTTAAGAGGTTAATTAGAAGGCTTTCCCTTATTTAAATGTGTTCAATCCGTTCAGTTTTGTTTCAAACGAGTTAAAGTTTTAATTCAGTGTTTTGGTTTCATTTGCACAAGCTTAACAGTAAGGATATTCGAATTGGAATGGTCCTCGAGTTCGAACCGATGTTGCGAAGGTCAAGAGCCGGTTTAATTGTGTTTTAGTTAAGATTTCTGGGGGTTTCGGTGATCGTCGGAGATGGTGGCCGGAGTTTGACCAGTCACAAAGATGCGAAGGGAAAAAGGGGACGGTTTGGGTTGTTTTAAACCAAATTACACTTTTGGTCCCTCCATTTTTAATAGTTATTATTTTATGTAATAACTTTAAAACAAAGTTTTATAATTTGCAACTTTGACCCCAAACTTATTATCATCCTAATTTAGTTGTTTAAATGAATTGTTTACTTTATTTTATAAAATCTTTATAACCTATTAAATTTTATAAGAAATTTTACAATTTAATTCCAATTGTGTAATTAGAACTCATAATTTAGAATAAACCCTATAATCTTTATAAAATCCAAATTGTAAATGATTATTCCATGTATTCATTTATAAAATATTAAAAAAATTATAAATCTTGTTAAATATTAATTATTAAACTATTAAGGTGGTTAAAAATAATAATCTTTATATATTTACTTATCTTTATAAATCTTATAGGAAATTTTAAAGTCTAATTTCTTTTATATAATAACTAGAACTTCATAAATGATATATATAAGCCTCATAAGTTTATAAACTTATTAATTTGAAGATTAAACGTAAATTTTAAATCATCAATTTCACAAATTTAGTTAAATAACACATTTATTGTCTTAAAATCACCAAAATGAAAGAAATAATTTAAATAATATGTTTGATTTATATAATTGACAAAACGGGTTCGGGTTCATATTCTCAAAAATAGGTAGATGTTACAATCCCTGCTAATAACCACCATATCTTTTCCGTAAACGGCTTCATGAACAACTATGGCTGGTTTGATAACCAGGACCTAACCGGGACAATCATCTCTAATCCCCACTCAGTGTATGTTGCATAAAATCAACATACTCGTGCCACCTTGACATGACGGTGACATCACCAACGATGATATCAAAATTCTAAAACAAAAGAGCAGAAGGAAAAACACCAAATCAACATATGTAAATAATTCAAATTGAACAAAATGATTCAGCCAGATACGTAGAATATTGATTTATAATTAATAAAATAATTTTATTTAATATTTTTTATTCAATATGTATAATACAAGACTTATAAAGCTAGTAATCATATAAATTAGAGTAAATTTTACAAATTCTTCATGTGATTTGGTCAAAATTTTGGATAGTTCTTAAAATTTTAAAATTACAAATATAGTCCTTAATATTATATTTATTTTTATCAATAACCCTTACTCTATTAGTTTGATTAGTAATGTTAAATTAATCAAAATTAATATTTTACCTTCATATATCATCATTGTATTTTGCGCTTTATTTTAGTTTAATATGTTTATATTATAACACACAAATTAAAAATGCCTTTTTAAATGTTTTTTTTGCTTTTGACTTTTAAACATCTTTTTTAAAATTTTTTTATTTTTTAAAGGTATTTTTAAAAGTGTTATCGTCTTTCTTACACGCATTTGGTTTTTTTAAATTTTAAATTTTAGCATTATTCATTTAATAACTATTATCTTCAAAACCATTTGTTTATCTAATGTTTTAAAAAATAGTTAAAAAACCGGTAAAACTGAACTTTTTTAAATAATGTCGTTTAGAAAACCGAGAGATTTGTTTTAAAAGAAAAAAGTTAAAAAAAGATGGTTAATGGCAATATTTTCAGAAGTGGATCGGACGTCGAAACCAGACGTCTTACTGGTTTGTTGGTCGGACCGGATTTAAGAACGGATGACGTCATATATATATATATATATATATATATATATATATATATAATATATATATATATATTTAAATATAAGTAATTTATATATGTATTTTATAGTTATATATAAAATTTAACTATATTTTTATATTCAACACACTAATTTATGGTTCAACATCCTGCTTTACCCATTAAAATGAAAATAAAAATTCAAAGCCAGTTCGAACCGATCCGACCATCAATTCAGGACGAACCATCCCAAAATGAGTCGATGTGAATGGGACAACCACCTAGTCGATTTCCGATCGAACTGAATGGACCAACCGGTCCAATCCGATCCCAACAACAATGGTTAATTGGGGACTATTTTAAAAAATATTTAAAAAACCTTTAAAACTG
This sequence comes from Flaveria trinervia, assembly GCA_025506515.1. Lineage (NCBI taxonomy): Eukaryota > Viridiplantae > Streptophyta > Magnoliopsida > Asterales > Asteraceae > Flaveria > Flaveria trinervia. The sequence continues at coordinate 78,911,525 of CM046449.1, read as the reverse complement.
AACTTTTTTTAATATCACTAACTGTTAATTAACAGATGTAGGGACTATAGATGCAGAAAGAGAAAGTGAAAAAAATGTTATGTACTTTATTCAAAACTTTTAAACTTTAGTAAACAAATTTAAAATTTTAAAATAACTATAAGGAACGTCCTTGTAATTTACCCTATAAATTATTTTAGTCAACTAAATAAATTATTTAATACGAAATGCTTTGGAGAATATATGACCCCATCTACATACGAAAAGTTCCTTTGCTTTGATATTTAATGATAAAAGTCTGGGTGATTTTGTACTTTGCTTTGATGACATACACGAAGATTTAGTAAACGTTATTGAATGATACACTATATATATTGGAATGTATTATTATTAGAGGTCATTATCGAGCCAACTTATTTAGTTACGTATCTAAAGTTTTCTATGGTTTTCCTATAAATATTGTAATCACATGGCCACTCATGGCTTCACTAGTCGATCAAGGCCCGACCACAAACTTGCTAAAGGTGGTTTGCACTTTATTATTGGTGTCAACACCTTACTGGTTATGTATCGGAAAACCATAAAAAACTCTAGATGTCTAATTAGGCTTGCGAGTTCAATAAATAATAATAATAATAGTAATAATAATAATAATAATAATAATAGTAATAATAATAATAATAGTAATATAATAATAATAGTAATATAATAATAGTAACAATAATAATAATAATAATAGTAATAATAATATAATAGTAATAATAATAATAATAATAGTAATAATAATAATAATAATAATATTAATAATAATAATAATAATAGTAATAATATAATAATAATAATAATAATAATATAATAATAATAATATGTTCTAATACTGTAGAATTTTGGAAGAAGAAGATCAACAATGAAGATTGAAGAATAAAGAAGATGATTATAGGAGTTCATAAAATAATAATTAATAAAGGAAGTTTTTTTCCCTTTATAATTGGCTATAGGTGAGCATGTACATTATTTTTTAGTAGGTTAATTACTAGAACTTGAAATAAGAATAGGGTTGTTGTAGCCATAAAAGCTATTTTGTGCTTGTATGTAGATGGGATCAAAATATAAAAAAATATTGTTGCAGTTGTCTTATTAACAATGGTATTTGAACAAACGTGTTAGAACCTAATATGATAATATACTATCAGAGCCTAACATGATAATATACTGTTAGGAGCTTTCTTGTATGTACAAAAGATCAATATAAACTCAAATCCATGAATCGGACACATCCGAAGGGTATGTCGAGCTTTCTGCGGGGACAACTACACTAGATGATCGTTTTATTTGATCTTTTATATAGGATGACACCAACTCAAAGAAATTTTTGAGTTCTGGATTAGTTTTTTTGAATTCACTAAAGCTCGTGACGATGTAGATGACAACAACAACCGTTGATGTCCCTCCCGTCAACTCAAATAGTATTGAGAAGCTACGAAGGCTAAGACTCTCATCTCCATCCGGAGAAGATTGGTCATCCATACATTTCTCAGATGTAAGATAAGCATCTTCAAGTTCTTTAAGCTTCCCACTTTCTGATATATTCATTAGAGCTTTGTTTGCCTCGGATAACCATGAATATCGCTTAGGAAACGCCTAAAAGAACATAATCATGTCACATAAGGTGTGAGTTGTTCATTAATGAAAATATTTAACTTTTTAGGTCAAAACGGTTGATGCATAATATTGAAATTCCAAAGAATATTATCTTTTTTCTTGATGTATTAACAATCATTTTAAATTTGTAAAAACATTTTACGCTTGGAATTTTTAACCATAAAACTATTGATAAGATGTTTAATTTAAAAAAAAAAGTAGAAACAAACTGTATTATGAAGAATTTTGATCATCAAGAGAACTTACAAATCCGAAGCCTCCAACTTTGAATGTCTCCCCGGTTCTGATGAAGCTCTTGCAGTACTGAGCTAGAAAGACTTTGGCTGCAGGAACTTCAAGAAAGATAGCGGCGATTTCACCACTATTAAGGGCCTCAGCATATGCGTGAGTCGAGTTATAGCTCCTGACCTTAAAGCTATTAAAACCCAAAACATCTTTCAAGTAGTAATTGACAAGCGAACCATTGCAGTACCCCACGGTTGCATTCATGTTCCTAAGCGCCTCAACGCTAGTTATTGCTGGTTCCAACCTCTGAGCTGTGAGCATGCTGGCTAAGCTAGCCACGTAGCTTTGTGTGACAATGAATGCCACAAAAACCCACACAACCACCGCTATTCTTGATAAATTGCTATGTAACTTGTCCCCTGTGATCGAAAACAATCATAACTTAAACGCCAAGCATATATAATGTTTTTGGTTCCATTTATGGAGTTTAACAATTTTTAATGAAATCAAATGTTTTTACCTCGCAAAGTGAAGAGCATCGTAAAAGCAAGCCAAATTACGATTCCAATTTGGTCTATAACTGAGCCTCGAAGATACATGCAATGATTTCTTTCGATTAACCAAATGATGAAACCGTTATAAAGAGTGATCCCTGCTAATAACCACCACATCTTTTCCGTAAACGGCTTCATAAACAACCATGGCTGGTTTGATAACCGGGATCTAACCGGGACAATCATCTCTAATCCCGACTCAGTGTATGGTTGCGTAAAATCAATATACTCGTGCCGCCTTGACATGATGGTGACATCACCAGCGATGATATCAAAATTCTAAGAGAAAAGAGCAAAAGAAAAAACACCAAATCAACATACGTAAATAATTCATGCAAAAGAAAAAACTTGTTATGAATGACCTCTACCTCTTCAGGTATTTGCTTGATCAAATCATCATAAGAACCAATGTATGAAAAGTACTCATATGGAAGCTTCATTTCTCTCATCATTTCATCAAAAACTGCAATCACAAATCCATCAAACTTCGTTTGATTCTTCTCGTGATCAAACTCAACACTCACGAATTGCTTGAACAATGATCGCCCAGGAACACCGACCCTCATCCGATCCCCTGAAACTCCGGCGAGACTCCGGCGCCGGCGATGAGCATACCACGGTTGCATCGGGAATAGAGCCTGTTTCAATCCATCAATAGAATCAGTGTATGTGATTGCATCGGTTGCTCCATTGGTGTCATCTTCAACATTCTCTGAAAACCCTAATCCTTCGGTCCAATACGCGCTGTGATATCCCTTTTTCGTTACGTAAACAATCTCCACTGTAGTCGCCGGAGTTTGTCTCCGGTGATCGGAGTTTTCATGTGAAGTTTGTTTCAACATTCTCACTGCATTATACCCTTGCACAGCAAAGATTCCTGGTTCATCGTGTTGTTCATTCGGATAATCGTGAGTGAACTTTCGCCGGAATCTCTTTCGGAAGTTTAGGAATTCCTGTGTGTTTTCGGGGAAGTAGGTTTTGACCCCGAGAATACCTTTGAGTAAAGAAATCTTGTGGGAACTAATGGAATGAAAATGATCTGTGATTCCGTTAGTTGCTATCCATAGATACCCATCTCCCGTCATATTCATCTTCTTGGCGGTTTGATACAAGCGGACCCCAAGGTCAAGAGATGTATGAATTACGAAGACTTTTCGATGTTGTGTCTTGAGTACCTTAAGCTCTTCATTGAGGGAGGATGAACCTGATGTGAGTGGTAGGATATGGGTTAGCTCACCACCTGTTCGACGAAATGCTTGAGAGAGGTAAGAGATGATTGCTGCTGATGCGGAGGCTAGATGTGAGGTTTCGTATATGAGAGTGACTTCATGTATGTTCCATGACTGTAGAATTGTTGCCATTGCATTCATATGTGTGGATTGTGTAGATGCGGATTGAATGAAGAATGGCCATTGGTCTGTTGCTTGCAAGGGAGGTGTGCTTGCTAACGAAAGGAAAATGGGGATGTCATGATCGGATTCACTGATAACATCGGCTATTGCAGATGCTTCTTCCCATGTATGACCTCCCAAAATGGCTTTTACATTATGTTCATCAATAAGTTCTTTAGCTGCATTTTTACATCATCAACAAGTGAACATATTGGTATGATTCTGAACAATCAAATCGAAGTTCCTTAATTCAAATTAACCTACTTTTTAAGAACAAAAACAAAATCGTTATCATGGGGATTTTTTAATAAAAGATGAATATCAATGATTTACCTGCAATAGCTGCATGTATTGGTTTGCTTAGAGAGTTTTGAAGATATAAAACAGCAGGCTGATTAGTTTCGTTGTTGAAATCTTGAATTGCTAGTTCAATCGCCACTTTGGCCTCCTTCCCAGCCCTAGACGTTTGATCAAGAATGGCGCCAATCCTAGCGAACCCTTTTTCTGTGGTCTGTGATGCTTGCAGAAGAAGAAACCACCGCGAAGAGAAAGTAAGCAAAAGGATCAGGTAAGTTGCCAAATAATGCATCTTCATTGAGATTCTTTTCTTAAAACAATAATTCTTGCATTGATTCATATATGTCTCAAAAGCTTACTACATTAATCAATCTCATTGGCCATTTCACTTTACTAGAACTTTCCCATGAAATTTCTTGTAGCTTTCTCTGATGTGGACCCCTTGCCACCGTTCGGCATAACTTAAATAATATCGTAAATCGTAACAGAAGGTATGAATGAAACTTTGTTAAACTGGTTTGAGTTATAGTCAATGATTTGGAATAATGGAATGCAAAGACATTTGGGGTAGTTTAGCATATTACTCATTCAAACTCTTGCAAGATATTGAAAGGCATTTTATATTTACTTGTGTGTATATCAAAAGTCAACTGCATCAGGATATGACTAAATCAACATGTAGCATCATCTGACTAAATCATCCATGCAGTCATAATAACACCCATTTGTAAAGATATGTACCTTGATCATTATAGAGTCATACTTCATATATCATGTGAACAGTAATGAAGAATATAGGAATATTAACCGAGGACTAATATTAAAAGCATACAAGATTAAATGTGTAATAAGTACATGGGCGGAATCCTATAGGGTCTTGGGTCTGTTAACCCTCTGGCGAAGTAAGATTTTCTATTAATCAGGGTACATAACATGGTAACTTTTATTGTAGCTTGAACTCGCGAAATAACATGACTAATTCAACCACTAATTGATAATATATTGCTAATTCTACATTAAAAAATATGCCAAATGGGAGATTTGTACTTTTATAAGACATCATGAAGAATATTGTTAAAAAGACTGTATCACTAACTTGAATATTATAACCAATCACACGTTTTCCCTATAAACTACTTTTAAAAAAAGTGCAGCAAATTACCTTATCCATCATTATTCAATAATCATATGTAAGTAACTAATTCTCAGTTGTTCATGTATTCATGATAAAATATAGTTGTGATTTTAGTATTTATTTTAAATGTTTTAATGAAGTCATAATTAATAAAACGCAAGAAGTTATATGAACATACTAGATATAGATTGCTTCACAAACTAGATAAGTTATACAGGATATTATGTTGAATAAACATCTTGCTAGTAATATGTTTAGAGAAATACAAATCTTATCTTCGTTAATTTATTGTAAACCAGTACTATTACTATATCATAGGCACACATAAACATACAAATATACATATGGTTTGAAGCATTTTATATACAAAAACCAAGTTTCATAAGTATTCCATCAAAAAAAAATTTGTTGTATACAGTCACTCAACTTTCATTAGGTGTTCGAATCTTATATTATTTCTTTATAAATGCTAACTAGCATTTTTACCCGTCGCATGTTGCCGCGACACCGTACGTTGCGTGATAATGTATAAATTACAATCGACCCGATTCGTTTTCGAACTATATTTACGCCAATATGTAAAGTGACTCGAATTTATACCGTTGAATGAAAACGTATTATATTAGACCCGACTTTTTTCCAGACAAAACATACGTTGAAACATTTATATTTGACTCGTGTCCGAATTAACTTTACGTCGAAACGTAGAGTAAACAAAAATATATTATATTTGATCCGACGTGTTCCCAAACAAAACTTATGTCGAAACGTTTAAATTTGACTCAACCAATATTTGAACAAAATTTACATCAAAACATAGGCTTTTGTTGAAAAATAGTTAAGTCGAGTCACATCTGATTAGGTCCTAATGATGATGGACTCGAATTTATATTTTACATAAATTCTGAACTTTAAAAACTTAAAGGGGTGAAAGTGATATTTCTTAAAGTTTTACAAAAAGTTTAAGGGTAAAAAGTGTCAAATAAAGAAAGTTGAGGGGTTTTTTTGGCCAAAACGTAGGCGTTTATCGAAAAATAGTTAAGTCGGGTCACATTTGAGTAGGTCCTAACGGTGATGGACTCGAATTTATATTTTACAGAAGTAAATCCTGAACTTTAAAAACTTAAGGGGGTGAAAGTGATATTTCTTAAAGTTTTACAAAAAGTTTAAGGGTAAAAAGTGTCAAATAAAGAAAGTTGAGGGGTTTCTTTGGCCAAAACGTAGGCGTTTGTCGAAAAATAATTAAGTCGAGTCATATCTGATTAGGTCCTAACAGTGATGGACTCGAATTTATATTTTATAGGAGTAAATCATGAACTTTAAAAACTTAAGGGGGTGAAAGTGATATTTCTAAAGTTTTACAAAAAGTTTAAGGGTAAAAAGTGTTAAATTAAGAAAGTTAAGGGGGGGTTTTTTGGCCGGTGGCATATGCCACCGACCTTTGTAAATAAGTATATATACAATTGTTTCAAATTTATTGAGAAAAATGATACATATATAAATGTTGGTTATTCTTCTGTGATTATTTAAGTTCAAGTCACAAGCGATAATGATTCAGAAAGTTCGTTAGATCAGAATATGTTATTTATTTAGCTTTATCTTGTAATCAAGACTAAGATACTTTACGGAAAATCTGTTTCTTAGCACATATATTAGTCATGGCAAATCTGTTTCTTAGTACATATACTAATCTAAGCTATTGTCACCAAAGCTAGCTAATGATATTCAAGTTTGATTAAGAAATTGATCTTCTTTTCTTGATATTGGGCTTGTAAAGATACTTCCACTGCAATCTTTACATGTGTTAAATCGGATCCTGACAATAAGGGACATAAATAAACATCTGCTAAGGAAGCAAAGCAAACGCCAATATGAAAGTTTTGATGGTTTTGATTTTGGATTTTAGAATTACATCTGTATATATCTTGTTTCTACAATTTATGTTCCTGATTCACAAGTTATCTTTTAAATAGCAAGAGAAGTAGTTCCTATGAATCAAAGTTTATGTACAAGCTGCAGAAGCAACAGATTTTTTTTAGTTAAAACTTAAGTTAATATATGCATCTATATTTCTCAGTACTTGCTTCGTTAAATGACCATCTATGTTTCTCTTTAGTTCTCATTTACTTATTTTGTGAATTTTGATTTCTGGTGAGTCTTGACAGTACACTCGAATAGTCTAATATCTACCGTGAGTTCTGATTCAATGGAGTCTTGACTAATATTATATTAATGCCTAATTGTTCATGTTGATTAAGTGATTTATGGTTCATTCGAGTCATGACTTATTTTAATGTGACTTATTGGTTCACTCGAGTCTTGACTTATCCATTTTGACCCGTTGTCTGACTCACTCAAACCATCTCTACAAGATACCAATCTGTCACCCAACTCACTCTAGGTTAAAAAAATCACAGGGAAGCGCGGAGCTGATTTTCGAATTCTCTTTGGGCCCCAAAAAAGGTTGAGCCGCCCTGTGTCTATCACGGAAAGAGCAAACACATTTAAAATAAGTATTACTTTATTCGTGAATTGGTGGAGAATAACGAGGCTGACATAAACTACTGCAATACTAAAGATCAAGTTGCAGATATATTTACTAATGCTCTACAAGTTGGAATGTTCAATTTCCTAAAGAAGAAATCAATAATGGAAGTAGTCAAGACAACACTAATGCAGTTAAACAAAACAGTTATTAGACAAAACTGATGCGGTTAAAATTCATCTTTAGTTGTATTAGAACAATTGTGTATGTAATTTATATTGAGACAATAAAAATTCAATGATAATCTAAGATTCATCTGTTATATACCCCAACAATATAATATAAAACCATTTAGGGTGAGTAAAGTTGAATGAATAATCATTGACTTTGCCCCATAGATTACCATACTTATATTTCAGATGTGTATTGTAATATATCCTTTACCGTTTATACTGTTTAAATACATTCTTTAACAAAGAAAAATAGGGTGAGATCATGTGTACGAATAATCTGTGACAAGCGTTGTTATATAACAGGTCGGTCCACCATTGCAGATGCAGGGAAATTTCTTGCATATGACTTAAATTCATTCTTTATCTACTTCTGCCTTTAAAAAGATTGTCATAGATTAATACGTTTGATGATCACACACATACATATTTGTGTACGATATATACACACACACACACATGCATTAGCTTTTCAGGTGCATAGGAATCCATGAAAATATTAACTTACAATCTCACAAAGATGCACAATTTCTACAGTTATCTGATCGTTTCTTTGGTTGCTTTCTCGTTACCATGTTTTCTTCGGCATGCAACAGTAACAGCCAAAAGCTTGACTATGGTACCCGAAACCATACATGAAATTGGAATTGGTGTCATTCTTGACCAAACATCAAGGCCCGGAAAAGAGGCCAAAGTGGCAATCGAGTTAGCATTGCAAGATTTCAAGAGCAAAAGCGATCAACCTTTGGTTTTATATCTTAAAAACTCGCAAAACAAGCCTGTCCATGCAGCTATTGCAGGTAATCAATTCACTTCTGTTTCTACCTTTCCAGTATAAAAAATGAGTAAATTTGTGATAAAGAACTTTAAGTTAGTTATTTAAAATCAAAATTCGTTAAGTGTATGTTGATTCTGTGATGATGTGAACATGTAGCGAAAGAACTTATGGATGCACACAAAGTGAAAGTCATTTTGGGAGGTCATACATGGAAAGAAGCATCTGCCATAGCCGAGGTTATCAGTGACAACGAATCTGATCGCGATATTCCTGTGTTTCTTTCTTTAGCAGGCACGACTCCACTACAAGCAACCAATCAATGGCCATTTTTCATTCAAATAGTTCCTACACAATCCACACAGATAAATGCACTGGCGGCCCTTTTACAGTCGATGGGTATACGTCAAGCTACTCTCATATATGAAACCTCCTCATCAGCATCAATCATTTCTCATATCTCTCACGCATTTTATCAAACAGGGTCTGAGCTAACCCATATTTTATCACTCACATCTGCTTCGTGTTCGTTAGATGAAGAGCTGGAGGTAGTCAAGAAACAACAACGTAAAGTCTTTGTAGTTCATACATCTATGGAGCTCGGGGTTTGCGTGTTTCAGACAGCCAAGAAGCTGGAAATGATTGGAGATGGGTATCTATGGATCGCGACTAATGGAATCACGGATCTTTTTCATTCGGTTAATTCCACTGTGATTTCTACACTGAAAGGTATGGTTGGAGTCAAAAGTTACTTCCCTGAAAACTCACCGGAGTTTCAAAACTTCAGAAGAAGATTCAGGCAAAAGTTTAGGTTAGATTACCCTGAAGAAGAGCAGGAAGAACCTGGAATCTTTGCTGTACAAGGATATGACATCATGATAATGATGAAAACAGCCTCACCGGAAAACTTCCATGAATGGAAGTCAGTTCCAGCAAACACAGTAGAGATTGTTAGCATGAATGGAAAGGGATATCACAGTGTGTATTGGACCGAAGGATCATGGTTTTCAGAGACAGTTGAGGCCGACACCAATGGAGTAACTAATTACACACATTCTATGGATAATCTTGTACAAGCTATGTGGCCGGTGCAGCCATGGTTTGCTAATAGACATCGCAGGAATCTCGCTGAAAATCCGATGAGGGTCGGCATTCCTGCTCAATCTTTGTACAAGCAATTCGTGCGTGTGGATAAAGATGAAGATATCATCGACGGATTCGTAATTGAGCTGTTTGATGAAATGATGAAAAAACTCAATCAAACATATGACCTAATTCCATATAATCATTCATATGATGACTTGATAAAAGCAATACATTCGAAGGTCAGATACTTAGCAATTCCTATATTATCATTATATGAGATTCATATATTTACTTTCTTAAACCTGATGCAGGAATTTGATGCTGTAGCTGGTGATGTAACAATTATATCGAGTAGACATGAATTTGCAGATTTCACACAACCATACACTGAGTCAGGTTTGGAGATGATTGTACCCGTTCGATCTAGATTATCTAATCAACCATGGTTGTTCTTGAAGCCTTTCACTGCAGAAATGTGGTGGTTAATAGCAGCAATTACTATTTACAATGGGTTTGTTATTTGGTTGATTGAGAGAAACTACAATAATGAACTCCATGGTCCCATCATTACCCAAATTGGAATCATCCTTCATCTTGCATTCTCAACACTCTTCACTTTGCGTGGTAACGTGCTACCTTACAAAGACTAATAATCCCATTTTGACACGTTACCTAACTTGTGCGTAGAGTTCCTTGTCCTTTTGATCATTTTCTCCCATGTACAGGTGATAGGATGCATAGTAATTTGTCAAGAATGGCGGTTGTTGTGTGGCTATTTGTAGCCCTAATTATCACACAGGGCTACGTGGCCAGCTTGGCAAGCATGCTCACGGCTCAGAGGCTTGAACCAACGATAACAAGCGTTGAGATGCTTAGAAACATTAATGCAACTGTTGGGTACTGCAAAGGATCATTTATAAACAGATATTTAAGTGAAGTTCTTAAGTTTGAAAATTTTTCAATCAAGAGCTATAACTCGACCCATGGATACGCTGAGGCCCTTAATAGTGGTGAAATCGCTGCTGTTTTTCTTGAAGTTCCTATAGCTAAAGTCTTTCTAGCTCAGTACTGTAAGAGCTTCATCAAAACCAAAGAGACATTCAAAGTTGGAGGTTTTGGATTTGTAAGTCTTTTTGCTTTTAGTTTCTCACAATTCCAGTTACACTTCAAGGTCAAAAGTATGCAACAATTTAAATAACAAGATATTATATATACAGGCATTTCATAGGGGGTTTCAAAGACTATCAGATGCGAACACGGCATTAATGGACATATCAGAAAGTGGGAAGGTCAAAGAACTCGAGGACAAATATCTTATTTCCGAGAAATGTGTGGATGCAATTTCTTCACCTGATGAAAACGGAAGGCTTAACCTTGAGAGCTTTTGGGTATTATTTTTGTTAACTGGGGGGACCTCAACTGTTGCTCTTGTCATCTATATCATCATCAGCATCAAAGGATTTAAAAGATCTAATCAAGAACACATGAACTTACTCAAATTGATATCAATATTTCTTAAAGATTGGAAACGTCGATTGAGAAGATCATCTAGCATAGTTGTCAGTGTAGAAAGTGATCGACACAATCGAAACACTGATTATTTAGATAACATGGATGATGATTCATTTTAAGCAAATGAAAGCCCAGCCCCATAGATACCATCACAAGTTTGTTTAGTTCTTGGCAAGAAGTATTTTAAAACTGTACAAATTTTCTTTCTTGTATAGCATATCATGTACATATACGTTTAATAAATCGTAGATCATTGTAACAATTTCGTTGCTTATAAAGCAATTTCATGTTGTGTATTTATTATAGTCGTATAACCGATCAGCTGAAAACCGTTGAATGCCACTTGGAAGCTGCTTTTTGTCTCATTGGTTAGTGCAGCGTTGATGGGAACGATGGATCCAGTAAGAAAGTTAATCATATCTTTGCAGTTATCTACACTCAAATAACAACTGTTTACAAAGTGGGTATTATTGTTAGAGATTATAGATGATTAAGTCAGAGGCTGCTACATGTTGACTTTTGAAAATGTCATTAATGAAAATGACACATGACATAAGATGTATTCTATAATAAGTATCTTTCAAGAGTTTGAATGAGTAATAAGACAAGGTAAATGTCATTGCATTCTAAGCTATTGACTATTTCCTAACTAACACAGTTTCATTCACTATAGTTAGATCACTTTTATTAGTAGAATATCATTCATAACAAATAGAAAAAAAAAAGAGATATAACTATTCTGATTACGATATATGACATCATTTTATACCTTCATGGTAAACGCGGGAATGTAAGTATGAGAGTGACTTCAATGTGAAGATCATGATATTTTAGTGACTTGCTTGGGTCACGTTGAGGGTCACATTGAAGATGGTTAGTCGGAAATTACATAGGTCAGCGCAAAATTACCTTGGGACGAAAGATGATTTTAATCAACCGTTGTTAGATTTAGAACCTAATCAGATTGGATTGATGGAGTATCAAGATCTTAACTCACAAGAGAGAAGAAGTTATCTATTATAGTATACTAGAGCCTTTAGATAGGAGATGCACTAGTAACAGAAATCAATAATGTAACATAAAGTAAATAAAATCAAACATCTAATTTATTATGGCAAGTGCTAACTAAAGACCTTTTAACTGATACATATGATTTGAATTATTCCATAAGATTTTAAATAACCGATTGAAGAAGCCACGGTTACCCTCAAATACGTACAAGTTCTATGGGGTTTACCAATAAAAAGTAATGCAGTCTTTGAAATTGATGATCCTATAACATGACCTAATCAAATAGCAGTATAATTTAATAATCTTATGCATGTTTCGCTACCACCAAACTCGATAAATGGCTATAATCTAAACTTGTCCCGTATTTTAAAATTTATTAAGTTAGACGTTTTTGAAAATCTAATGGAGCGACAATGAATTCAACAAGCAAGGTTAATAATATTTTTCATGATTGGTGCGGTTTTATTTCCTATAGGAACTTCCCATGTAGTCTGTATGAATGATTTAAACCATGTTAGCGATCTAACTACATATGGTGAACGTTATTGGCTAGTGCTACATTGTATGTTCATACAAACAACTATGCATAGCTACACATGTATCATATCTTGAGGTTGGTGGCCTTATGTTTAATGCAATTATGGTGCGGGAAAGAGTTCATGTCTTTGCTCCACAACGATTACATGACATTGATTTTACAAAACCGTATGACACACGATACATGATTACAACATGAAAAGTGTAATCTATCAAATATAATTGCAGGTTGTCGACCGACCATAACCTAGAAAACAAGAGTACTATCACCTACAGATTACTCACGGCCAACCGACGCGTGCAAGTCACACTCCTATAGCGATTGTCAGAACTCTATGTTAGTGTTGAGAACAATTGACCGACCATAACCTAGTTATCATCTATTTAATATAATCGGATCATTTTTCCGGATTATTTTAGCTTTTTTAACCAGGTTTTACACAATATGCTTCCAATCATTATGCCATTTTTATTGTTTATAAAATAATCCTGTGTTCTGTATCTATTGTAGTCATTTATATAACTGATTTTATATTTAGTTTAGAATCACCAATCACTCAATCAGACGCATTACCCTAATACCTAAACAAATTATCTACAATCAAATAACAAGTTAACAACTGTTTGCAAAACCACTATTAATAGAGTAAGAGCATATTTATATGTGGATATGACTTAGTCAGAGGTTGCTACATTTAACTCTTGAAAATGGCATTATCAAAATTGACAAAAGTAGACATCATAAGATGCCTTTAAAAATAAGAATCTTGCAAGACTTTGAAAGTCTTAACATTGACCATAGCTTTCATTCACTAGTTATAACTATTAGTGTATAATATCTATCATTCATAGAATAAGAAAAAAATGAGATATAACTTTTGTGATCATGACTTAAGACATTATTTTATACACATGATCTTTGTAAGAGTTTGGACAATATGGTCCGTGTGTTCCATATGAAAACGTTACAAGAAATTTCATGGGATTATTTTATAGAGTTCCGTTAATAAAAGTTGTTTAAAAATACGAGTGTTAAAGTTTGACTAAATACTAAAGACCAATATTTTTCGACAAAACCTATTTGCGACAGATTATTAGGGACTGCGCTTGTTTGCAAGTACTAAGATATAGTAACCGAGTTTTGTTTAACTAAGCCTGCGACAAACTTTCCAACCTAAACAATTTCAGTAGTTATATATAAGCAACAACATCAGGATGTTTTGTTTAATTATATATTTGTGACTAAATTATTTTTTTATTTTGTTCTAATATAAGCAACAACATCCTGATGTTTTGTGATTCGGATCGGACCGTCTGGTCGGACTAGGATTTGAAGGGCCAACTGGTCAAATTCACCTCAATTCATTTTGTAGCCAATTAACAGGTGTGGTTGGACCGGAAACCTGGTTAGCTGGATTTTTGATATTTTTTTATTTTCATTTTTAACTTTTTGGATGTTAATGTATTTAACATGTTGGTCGAACGATAAATTGGAGTGTTAGATATAAAATTATTATTGAGTTTTAGATATAATTAGTATTAAGTCTCTAGCGTTACAATGGGGGCGTAAAACCATATCAAGTAGCACTAATGGCACACCACCGCTTTTGATCATTAACACCGAAAAATTCATATTAAAAAAAATAAAAATAAAATAAATAATACCAAACGAAAAGTAGTCGTAAAAACGTTGAACTTCGCAGACAAAGCGTAAAACATATAAAACAATAAGTTGACTTGGGAACAAGGCGTTACAACAGGGTTGTTAAACGGCAAAAACATAATCATAAAAACGTTGAAACACATACTCTAGTTGTGGCGTGTTAACTTACAAAATTTAGACTGAAACGTTAAACGAATATTTGTACAATATAAATTTTATATAGGAACAAAGTTGAAAGTAAAATAACTAAGCCTAAATTGTAAAACATGTAAAATGTTGGAATAAAGTGAAAATGTTAATGATTAAAAAAAGACAAAATGTGATTATAACCCAATTAAGCATATTGTATAACTTATGATACATACTAAAATTGATAATTAGTATATATATAATTATAAAGTACACACATATAATACTTATATTGAATTATATATAGAACTATGTATAGATATATATATCATATACATATATAATTATAATGTTATCGGATATTGTCTGACTATCCAACTAATAAGGTGACTGGTCCGTTGCAATATCCGGTTCTAAAAACATTGTTGTTATCTTAATCAATATGATATGATTGCTATATTTGTGACCATATTATGACCGAAGCAATCTTACCCGTAAATTAAGGATGTGCATGAGTTGACTTGGTTCAGTTTTAGCTTAAAACCAAAATCAAAAACTGATATTTCAATTTTTTGGTATTGAAAATAGATCGGTTTTGAGTTTTTTGGTTCACTTAGGTTTCAATATGATTTTGGGTTTTTCGGTTTACCATTTAGGCTTTAAGTTTTATAAAAAAATATCTAAAATAATGAACTTGAGCTAGAAACTTTAGGCTTACATCATTTTATTAATTTTTAAATATAATTATATATTTATAAAAATTATTTGACATTGATTAATGTCACATTCCGACGGAAGCGTAAAATGCTTTAGGTGTGGCTCGTTAGTTCAAAACATATTGATTATCTAAGCATACAAATCACAGCAATGACTTAACCATCGCTTCTATTTATATATAACTTGTAACGGCCGGTTACTTTTAAAAGACAAGAAATAAAGAATAAAAGAAAGAAAGGCAATTCAGTCCAAGTGGATGGGCTAAAAGTGTAAAAAGGACAAAAATCTTTGAAAAGTTGGTGTAAAGGTGGGCATGGCCGCCCACCCTCACTTCACATCACCATTTCTTCGGTTCTAGAGAGAGAAAGCAGAAGAGAACTCTCGGTTTGTGGAAGAAGAAGAAGAAGTGAACGAATTCAAGGTAAGAATTCGTGGTTTTTACATGTTTATGACGGGTTTTATCTCGGTTACATGCTTATGTGCTTATGTGTTTGTGTTTGTGCTCGGGTGTGCGTGTGTGGTGTTGTTTTTAGGTGTTTGAACTCATTTGCAAACGGGTTAGAAAGGAAGAAATGTCACACCCCAACCTTGACGGCGGAAACGTCGAGGAGTGAGAGTTAAGATCGTTCACAGCCACATAACGCTATTAATAACCCAAATATAAATTCATCATAAAATTCAATTGCTTCATTACAAGCTTAAGTCTCAAGGGAATAAAAACATAACATAACATATAACAAGTCATTTTAATTCACTTATTTATCTAGGTCCATTCTTAGATGTGTAAGCTTCACTGCGTAGAAATCAAACTTAGGCGTTTTCTGAAACATGTTAAAAATAAAAGGGTCAACAAAAATGTTGATGAGCATTCCATAGTTTTAAATACATAGATTATATAAAAGATGGCAATTCAAGTCATAAGTTAGTGAATAAAGTGATTAGGGATGTTATGAACAATGCAACAATCAAACCTCGACAAAGTTTTACAAGTCTCAAACGTTTACAAGATTATACGATCAGCTAAGTGTACTTGGATCAACCAAAGCAGGCTTGTCTTGCCCATAGATCTATGACTTCGTTGGGCTAGCAATAGTTAATGATTGTACATATAACGCCATAACATGGTAACCACAGAAGTTCAACTAACCACAACTTTGCATGATGAATTACCATAAAGATTACAAGTCCCAAATAAGTTTACAAGTGCAATGATAATAAGTTAACATGTTTCACCCCAAAGTGTGAAAATAAGCAAAAAGGGGGTATGGAAATACTCACTTGATCAATAAATATATAATTTACGATTAATAAGAAATACAATAAGCAACGTTTCAACATGGTCCTTCACAATGCACCTAAAATAAATATATATTTACAAGGTTAAAGTTTAATTGTAAGATTGACATTATAACGCAAACTGGGGTTTCGATGGGGGATTTGGGGCTTGTTAAATAATTATGTTTATCAAGATGGAACTAATTATATTTATTGAATTCAAAGAAATTTGCTACATATTATGTAAAATCATATGTGTATAATATAATATTTATAACAATTTGTATATATATATATAATGATTTAAATAACATTTAGTATTCTTATTTAAAATAACAATTTGAAGATATTGAATAAAATAATATTTTTGTGAATAAAATGTTATCTAAAGTCTACTTTTTATAAAATTAAACTATTAATATCTTTTTTTTAAATATTTAATAAAATATAAAAATACTTCTTTTTAAGTAACAATTTACAGAAAATATTCATATGATTTAAAATGTTCAAAGTGCATAAAATGACTTTTTTTTATAATTTTTTAGAAATTTTTAGTATTTATTTAAGGACCAAAAAGACCTAAAAAAATATGTGAGGCTCCCCGGTTCGAACCGGGGACCTCCTGTTTGTGAGGGCGAATGAGTGACCAGTGAACCAAGGGCCGTGGCCGTGTCATATCACGGCTCTCAATGTTAAAAAAACTAACTTGCAAAACCATCCCCAATTCGATTGAACCCTAAATTGTTCTTAAATCAAATTGAACATCAATTCGATGTTGTTAACGAATAAATTCATGGGGCTTTTGATGCCCAATGAAACCGAGCATAAAGGTGTATAGAACTTACTTGTTTACTATCGAATTGAGGAAGATGAGATGAAGAAGTGGGTCGCGATCGATGTAGCAACTTGTTAGATGTTCAAACGACTATGATAATCCAATTCGTTGTGCAGTTAGCTTCCAATAAACTCAATGGACGAAAGCCCTCTGTTAATTGAGGATGAGGTTGAGGAAAAGGTCGGGTTCGACTAGCTACGGTTTGTGAAGGAAATAACGATTCGAACTTGATGTTTGAGCTTGTTTCAGATGAAATTGAGATTGCAATTAGTTAAGGGATAGTTAAATGATTATTCATGTTCGATTAATTGAATTATTATTATAGTTTAATGCTCAAACGGCTAAAAGATTAAATTGGCCAGTTATGAACTCGTTTGATTTTCGTAACCGGTGCTTTAAACCGCAATTATGTTGTGCATTCAGTTCGAAACACACTCACGAAGCGTTTAGGAGCGGTTTGGTTCAAAAATTGATGGTTTTTACTGAGTTTGGGGGTGGCCGGAGCTCGGCCGGAGTGTGGCCGGAGCTCCGCCGGAAAGTCGGGTGAAGGGGGAGGGTTGGTTTGGGAAATTATAATTTTACACATATGGTCCCTTTGATTCTTATTTTATCTTTTTATGACTTAAACTTTGTTTTTTTAAAGTTTATAAAATAACATTAGGGCCCCCTTAACTTATTAAATCTAAGTTTTTAAACATTTCCAGTCTATTAATTCTTACAAATTATTGTTATTATTATTATTATCCTTGGTTATTATTATTATTATTATTATTATTATTATATTATTATTATTATTATTATTATTATTATTATTATTATTATTATTTTATTATTATTATTATTATTATTATTATTATTATTATTATTATTATTATTATTATAACCTTACAAATTAAAGACCAATTTAAGGTAAAATTCCTAAGCAACCCATAGGTCTCATGAATGACACAATTAGCCCATACAAGAATTTAACCAAGTTAATTCTCAATTAACTCAAAAATACAGGATGTTACAGTCTCCCCAACTTAAAAAAATTTCGTCCCGAAATTAAGAATGAAACTAAGCGAACAAATACGGGTATCTCTCTTTCATATGATCTTCACGCTCCTAAGTGAACTCCGCTCCACACTTGTTCTCCCAACAAACCTTAACGATTAGAGTAGTTGTGATTCTCGTTTTCTTCATAATGCGATCCATAATCTCGACAGGTTTCTCGACAAAGTGCAATGACTCGTCGATCTGGATGTCTTCCAATGGAACATGCAGACTCTCGTCGGCCAAACACTTCCTCAAATTTGAGACATGGAATACAGGATGAACTCCACTAAGGTCGGAAGGTAGTTCTAGTTTATAAGCCACTTTCCCAATCCTTTTCAAGATTTTGAAAGGTCCTACAAATCTTGGAGCTAGTTTACCCTTCTTTCCAAAGCGAACAACACCCTTCCACGGGGAAACCTTAAGAAGAACCATGTCGCCAACTTGGAACTCCAATGGCTTACGACGCTTATCAGCGTAACTCTTTTGTCGACTTCTTGCCACTTCAAGGTTCTTGCGGATTGTGGAGACTTTATCGGTCGTTTCTCGTATAAGATCAGGGCCAGTGATGAAATTTTCACCAATGTCGGTCCAGCAGATCGGTGATCGGCATTTACGACCATACAAAGCCTCGAATGGTGCCATCTTGATACTTGAGTGATAACTATTGTTATACGAAAATTCCGCAAGTGGTAAATGCGTATCCTAATCGCCACCAAAATCAAGGACACAAAGACGCAGTAAATCCTCGAGGGTTTGGATTGTTCATTCTGTTTGACCGTCGGTTTGAGGATGGTAAGCCGTACTTAAATCCAATTGAGTACCCAAGATTTCTTGCATCGATGACCAAAAGTGCGAAGTGAAACGAGCATCTCGATCGGAAATAATGTGCAACGGCACACCATGACGATTTCGTCAACATAGATTCGAGCCAACCTTGAAACCTTGTACGTATCTCGTATGGGTATGAAATGTGCTGTCTTGGTCTAGAAATGGTAGCTGGACGACTAAGTGTAGGGCCATGCGCCTCAAATAGTGCCCATGCGCCCAAGTGGCCCATGCGCCTAAGTGTTCATACGCCTGAATTACTCATGCGTTTAAGTTCATACGCACAAATAGTGCCCATGCGCCTGAATAATTCACGCGCCTAAAGTGAAAATGCTTAAGTGTTGGCTGATGCGCCTACATAGTGATGAAACGCCCGAACAGGGCTCATACGCCCAAATAGTTCCCATGCGCCTAAGACTTAGAAATTTTTACAGAATTTTTCTGGGAGTCTGTGCCTTAGGGTTTTGACCGAGGTTGACTAAGGGCTTATTAATGATGTTGTTTCATGCATGATATGATTGATTATGATTGTTCCTTATTATTATTATTATTATTATTATTATTACTTATAGTGTGTGACTTTACGTGGTATGCTTATTATCGTAACGTAAAGTATATCGTAATAATAAAATGAAAGAGCAATAAAGAAAGAATAGGAACATTAATGAAAATGTTAACAAGTCTTGCAAGCTTACAGGAGGTACACGACCATGTTGTCGTTAGCTCAAGTGTTGTAACACCCGAATATTTATTATTTTGAAGCCGGTGAAGAAAGAAAAGAAATAAAGTTCAAAGACGAGGGACCAAACTCGCCAACGAAAGAAAGTCGGGCGAGGGGGGGAGTATATAAGGGAGAGGGCAGCCCTTACCCTCTCCCCTACACTCACATTTCAGACTTCATAAAGAGAAGAAGAGAAAAGAGGAAAAGTGTCGGTTCGGGTTGGTTCGGGTCGCCAAAATCGTCGTGAAGCAAGCCAAATTGAAGCCCTTAACGTTGTGCTCGTTTGTGTGAGTTCTAGAACCCCACTTTTACTTGTTTTCAAACGATTTTGGGGCTGGAAAGCATAAAACCCGTTTTTGTATGTGTATGTGTTTGACCCATTTGGGTGTGATGTGTGTGATGCGTTTCGTGTATGATTCCGGGCGTGTGTGTGCTTGTATGGTGTTATGGTATGCATTCCTAAGGTTAGGATGGTCTATTTAGGCTTAAAATGGTTTAGATGAGTTTGGAGGCCGAAAACCCTCGGCTGCAGTCGGGATGAACTGCATTCTGCATCAGTTAGGGCTAGGCGACCGACTGGAGGCCGAATGGAGGCCATACGGCCGATTAGGGTGCGATTGGGGTCCATTCGCACGATTGAATGTCCATTCGCACGATTGAAGGTCCATTCGCACGATTGAAAGGCCAGTCGCATGGAGGTCATGCGACTGAAGGTCCAGTCGCATAAGTGCTCATCCGCATTAATCCCATTCGCATGAGGTCCATCCGCATTGTCCATTCGCACGACTGGATGTTCATTCGCCTAAATGTTCATCCGCTTGAGTTCAATCGCATGATGTTCAGTCGCATGGAGGCCATGCGACTGAAGGGTGTCCATACGCCCGAATAGGGCTGTTGCACCCGAGGAAGGTATAGATTGACTTTTGACTTTCAGGGGAAAGTGCAGATGTAAGTTTTGATGTAAAGGTACCCATAAGAGCATGTAAGATGACGCTTGAGGCCTTAGAAAGCATGTTGGGTAGGATGATGATGATGATGTTGTATGTTATGTATGTATGATGTTGCCCTGTATGATGTGATGTTGATGCATGTTAATGTTCCTTATTATGATGTATGTTTATCTTTCCCATAACTTTACGTGTTATGATAATGAATAAACGAAGTATTATGTAACATAAAGTGAAAGATAATGAAAGAGGAACACGATGATGAATGCATGCATTAATGAACGAATGAAACATCTTGCACGCATCGGATAACGGGTCCTTCTTTGTGATTGACCCTTAATGTAGAACCTCTACTGCTCGCCCCTAGTACTGTGGCATACGTTTAGCTGTTCATTTATTGACTTCGGCCCAGTAGCTAAGACTGATGGTTACTCCTAGTACCGTGGCATACGTTTAGCTGTTCAATTATTGACTTCGGCCCGGTAGCTACGACTAACCGGGGTGTAGCACATGGTATTGGTACGGATGATGTCCGATGCGCAAGTAAAGTCATAAAGAACGAATGAACGAACGAATGAATGAAGAAGATAATAATGATATTATCTATGTGTACGTACGATGTGTGATCATGTAAAAGTAACGAATGGTTTTATATGGAAGAAAAGTATGTTTTGTAATAAAACTAGAACTCACTCAGCAACGCTGACTTTTTATGTTTTCCAGTTGGCGGGTAATGTTTGCTGAGGATGGCACACCGTGAAGCTACTCAGCCCTTTTGGGATGGCATTCTTTTGATTAATATTTTTGCATTGTAATGCGAACAAACTATTTTGTAATGAATGTTGTATTAACTTGCAAAAGCATTTACATGGAAATAAAAGTTTGTTTTAGTTTTCCGCTGCGATTTATTAAATACAAATGTAATTATACGTTTTATGTGCGATGAGAACCCAGCTGTAAGCGTCCCGGGAACGGGGCCTTACAACTGTGCTGCGAGTTAGCTACCCTATTATGCACACAGGGTCAATCAATTGAGATTGGCAGGACCTTTGTAGCGTGTCCTGGGTGATTGGGTTGGCCTTGTACATAGTACACAGAACCCTTTCAAGGGATACAGTTGACCCTTTTAGGGATACAGTTGACCCTTTCGAGGGATACAGTTGACCCTTTCGAGGGATATAGATGGCCAATCACCCGTTTTCCATCGTGCATATAGTTGGGGTATTGCTCATTGGTCCATACAGAAAGTAAAACATAAAGATAAAAGTTTATAGAACAGACAAGGCCTACAGTAAAGAGAACGAACAATATTTGTTCATATAGTTGATGTGTGCTCGTATTTACAGTATAGAGTTGTATTTTACAGAAAAGAGTATTTTCTTATACAACATATAGAAAGTATTTTATTACTTATAAAACTAGAGCTCACTCAGCAACGCTGACTTTTATACATTTTCGGTTGGCAGGTAATTATTGCTGAGGATGGCACTAGGGTGAAGCTACTCGGCAGGAAAAGTCTGACATCCATTCGTACTTTGTGTTGCTGTTGTTTTGTAATGCATATAAACAAGTCTTTTGTAATCAGTTAAACGAATGATGTATTGCTCAACAACAGTGGTTTAAATAAAATGAATGGCTTTTGATAAATTATTTCCGTTGCTTAAGCCTGTTTAATTGTAATGGTTAATGTTTTAATTGCTATGATTGACCAACTGTGAGGTTTCCGGGAACGGGGCCTTACATAACTTTTAGGATTACATGTTACAAAATTTAGTCTAACATTTTAGACCTATACATAGTAATCCTAATCAAAATATATCTTCAACACATCACATATCTTCAGCTAGTAGTGAACATGAACATCCACATATAGACTGAAGTCAAACAAGTCAATAGTCAACCATATGCACATCTTTTCTAGATAACCATGCTGATCACTATACATGTTGAAGGTATACACGATGTTATAATACATTTTGCTAACCTGAAAAGGCATACTCAAAACAGTCAACAAATAGTTGGTGAGAACATAAGTATAGTCAATATAAATCGTTTTAAATTGATGCAATATAATCAAACTCATAACCAAATCTACACACCTGTAGAATGATTCATAATTATCAAATACAAAACACGCAATCAAATAATATAACCCTGTTGCCCTCATATCATCATAGCATATGCAGGTTGGCATTTCCTATGTAGCGCTATCTATATTATTTGACGGTTATTCATCCGAATTAATAGTTGTGTCAATATTACAGTAGCAAATCAAAATTTCTCAAAAAATGCATCCAATTCAACACAAAAATATGTTTTTCCCCCAAAAATTATAAATCAAAAAGGGATTTTCCAGCCAACAAGTTAAATAATTCCTATAAAATAATTATTTGTTATAATAAATTTAATTTCTTTAAAATTATCAGCATTTAAATCACTAAATTTGCCAAAAATCCAATTCGATAGCTAATTTCATTCAAAAATTACCAAAATTTATCAGCCTAAACATTAAAATCTATATCATCACAAAAAATTTTAGATTAATAACCCATAAAAGGCAAATTTTTCAGATTTTTACAAATTTAAAATTAATTAGCAGAAATAGTTACACATCTCTATTCTAAGTATATATTCTATGTAAATTTTCCATAATTATCTCATTGTGTTGCTATTTCTTTTAATTATGTTATAAAATATAAACTCAGTCATACATGCGATTAAGTCCACGAAATTTACTCAGGAATTCCTATAAAATATAAGGATTATTGTTTTGGAAATCTAATCTAACTTGTTAGTTATATGTTTGAAAATCTATCTGTTTGATGAAAAGACTAAGAGGGTGCTCGGTTGATTCCTGAGGATCTGGTTGAGGTGGTAATCCTGAGTTTGATCACAAAACTAGGGGAGTGAACTAAGATGGAGGTGGTGATTTGAAAACAAAGGAAGAGGTGAGAAAGATATGGTTACGGGTGTAGTGGTGTGGTTGTGGTGAGTTGGGGTTGTGGTGGTGTGTGGCTCCATGTGCCAAGAGTTACAAGGATAGTGAAGAACTCATCATTAGGTCTAGTTTTTTAAGTAATGAATGTGGTTTTAGGCCTGCTTAGGGCTTCCTAGAAAAGAGGTGGCAATCCTAAGAGAGATTAGTAGCATGGTGCTAGGTGGCGGGTTGGGAAAAAGGATAGTGGCAAGAGTTAGCTGGTGGCGGTCATGGGATTAATGACTTACTTAGTCATTAAGTTTAGGATTAGTCAAAGATGTAAGGATTCCTGAAGTCTGATGCAACCCAAAACTGCCTAAGTGTTTCAGCAACATGCACTAAGTACTGAAGTGAAGAATGCTTCGGAAGAATTACACAAAGCATTAGAAAATACTCTAAGTGTAATTTCTTCCGAAGCCAAGACCAATATCTTCCGAAGCCTAACATGAAGTCTTCCGAAGCTTGAAGAGACAAAGTCTTCCGAAGCTTCAACCTATGAAGACAGATTTCTTCCGAAGACTTTTAGTACACATGCTTTATCTGATGTACTGTTCCATAAAGCACCTTTTCCGCTGCGTCTCTGATAAGTCACCAACTTACAAGAGTTGGTGAAAAGGTCCATGCTTTGGTAACTGTACATTGAGGTCTTGTGTCTGAGACTTTCTACTTTATGTACTTTATCCTTTTTGTAATGTATAAGGATGTGAGCTATGGCATGTCATAGTCACAAGGTCAAAAGGCAGATATGCCTTTTGATCCTACAATTGATTTTGTTAGTGTCTAGTCAATTGTATCCAGCTGGCTTTCATAGTATAGCCGGCTGTAGGTTGTAGTATAAGTATTCCAAGTTCTTGTATCTTTCCATATGCTTTGTAACACTTGTAAAAGAACTTGAGAAAGCAATATACTGCTACCTTGAAAACTATACTCTCTTGTTCTGTCTCTTGCTTACTTGTGTTCTCTGCATCACCTTTGGTTACCTAGTTCACTGTTTGATTAAGATTTAGTTAATCTCCTCATTGTGTTGTTGTGTTGTAATTGTGTTCAAGCCCTTGAACGATCCTGCAATTGGTATCAGAGCTCTCAGGCTCGTGATATAAGATCTAACCATCTTAAGATCCCTCACACACAAAAACTAAACTTTTCTCAAATGGCTTCCATCTCAAAGACTGATATGGAGACTGGAACCATGAACAAATCCCCATTGATCACTCTTGATGACTTCGACACCTGGTGCATGAGGATGGAAGGCTTCATCAGGTCTCTTGACTCAAGAATGTGGGAATCTGTTGAATATGGACCTTTCATACCTAGCACCCCTCTGCTACCGGTGCTGGTATGATTCCTAAAGATGTGGCCAACTACTCAGATGAAGATAGGAAAAGAGTAGAGATTGACAGGAAGGCCATGACTGCTCTTCAGACTGCTATTCCAAACTCTGTGTACAGAGGTTTTAAGAAGTGCAAGACAGCTAAACAGCTGTGGGATGCACTGAAGCTGATGTATGAAGGCTCCTCTGAAGCCAAGGAGAACAAGAAAGATCTTCTGAAGCAGCAGTTTGAAAATTTCACCTTTAAAACAGGTGAAACCATGACCCAACAATACTTCAGGTATGTTGAGATTGTGGATACCCTTGTGGATGGAGGAGTTCCTCTTGAGAACAGAGACATTGTAAGGAAGTTCATGTCCTCACTTCCTAGGCAATGGACACACTATTGTGTGGTAATCAAGAGGACTGAGAACCTTAAAACTCTTACTCTGACAGAGTTATATGGGATTCTCAGTGGATACCAGATGGAGATGAACTTACAAGGTTCATCTGGCAACTCTAACAATCAAATGGGTTCAGCCCTTCATGTGGCTGAAAGGGACAGCATAGAACCCCAACATCATCTCCTATGCTACCCTGACAACTCACAAAAGGGTCCTTTCATCACCTTCCCGGAGACACCAAGGGAGAACTTTACTCAAGGAAGTCCATTCCAAGAGACAAGTTCTTCGCAAGCCTTTGTGTCTGCAGATGAAAGCTGTGGAAATTATCTCTTCACTCTTGAAGATCTAGACTGTATCCATCCAGATGACCTGGAATACATGGAGATAGTTCAGCAGATGGCTCTTCTCACTCACAGAGCCAAGAAGTTCTACAAGAGGACAGGAAGAAAAATTCCAAGCAATGCTACCAGTGGAAAGTTTGGCTGGATAAAAGCAAAGTTAAGTGTTACAATTGTAACCTTATGGGTCACTTCGCCAGGGAGTGTAAGGCACCCAGAGCAAATGGGGGTCAAACACAACTCAGACCAAACTTCACCAACAATACCCCTCAGGCTGAGAAGACAAAGCAACATGCTGCGGTTGCTGTTGAAGAGGGAGGATTTGACTGGAGTTTTCAGGTGGAGGATGCTTCTCCAAACCAAGCATTGATGGCTGATCATGATGAAGCCAAGGTATTAGAACATCTTTGCTCCCCTGAATGCATTGCTAAAGTAAATAGATACAGGTCCTACAACCTAGAGATGAGATCTGATCTTGAGTCATTAAACATATTGAAATCTGACTTTAGAAAATCTGAAAATGATTACAAGTTAAAGATAGAAGACTTGGAGAAAACTATTTCAGTACTAAAACATGAACAAACAGATTTTAGAACTCAGATCCAAGATCTCATCACTAAGTTGACTAAGTGCCAGGCTGAGCTTGTGATCAGCAAAGCCCTGGCAGAGAAAAGTGTTCTTGAAGAAGAGACCTTCAAGAACATGATATCCTCATCCCTACACAATAAGGTTTGTTATCAAAATAGACAGGGACTGGGATCAAATGAGATAGCTCCTCCACACACAATCTTGTCTGTAAGATCTCCTAGGTGTGGAACTTGTGAAGATGAGCTTCCTCTCATAGATCCAGTAAGTGAGGATGATGAAGAAGTGATAGTGAGGAATCCCTCTGAGAAGAGTGAAGAAGAGGATTCCTCCAAGGGCCACTATCCTTCTGAGGAGAAGAAATTAACTGTGATGACCAAGTCCAAGAGAAAGAACTGATCAGGAAGAGCAAAAGGAAAGCAAAGAAGGCTCAAGAAATCAAGGCTACCTTTGATGCTAAGCAGAAACAAGTGTTTATCTCTGCAGGCTTCAAAGCAATAAGGACTGAAGACATCCACCAAAGCCTCTTATCTAAGAGTTCTGGTTCATGTTCAAATCATCTCAGTACAAAGAAGAAGACTGAGCTGCTGTGTACCACTGCTGCACAGCCTGGACCATCAAATTCCAAGAACAGTTCACAGCCCAAGGAAACTGTATCTGAATCTACCAAGATGAAGGTGAAAAAGGGATGTGACCAAGGCCAGTCTTGCTCTCAAAAGGAGATTTCTTTGAAGAAGAAAATGCTGTGTGTTATGTGTGAAAGTACTTCTCATATTGCCAAGGATTGTCCATACAATCCTAAAAGTACTATCCACATGACCAATACAAAGACTTCAAAGAATCTCAAGAAGTCTCAAGCTTCGGAAGGAAAGTCTGTTTCCCTCGGAAGCTCCAAACCAAAGAAGAAGGTAAATGGAAAATTACCTTCGGAAGCAAAGTTGGTCTCGGAAGAAAGGAGTTCTTCCGAAGTACTAAAGTCTACTGCAGTGACTGTAGATTCTTCCGAAGTATCAGTCATTAAAACTTGTGAAGCTCCAAAAGCTTCTAAGGTTTTGAAGGTCAAGTCCAAGACTCCAAAGGTGGTGTGGAAGTCTAAGAAAGACCAAATGACTGAGGTTTCTCCATCAACAACAGCCGAAGATCCCCTCTGTACAACCATAGGATCTATTACTGTTGCATTACCTTCTATTACACTTACTGAACCCAAGACAAGTAAGGCTTGGGTTTCCAAATGTAACTAATCATTTTCTTTGTGCAGGAACAGCTCAAGACAAACAAGAATGTCTGGATAATTGACAGTGGCTGTTCCAGGCACATGACAGGCGATAGGTCTTTACTTCATAATTTTGAGAGAATTGATGGAGGACCAGTTGCTTTTGGAGGAAATGAAGGTGGTTACATTTATGGAAGGGGCAAGGTCACAAATGGTAAGCTCAGCATTGAGAAGGTAAATTTGTTAAGGAGCTTGGGTACAATCTTCTGAGTGTATCTCAATTTTGTGATCAGAGTCATAACATGCTCTTCACTGAGCATGAGTGCATTGTTCTCAAACCTGGAGTGGTCATTCCTCATGAGCATATTCTGCTCAGAGCCCCCAGGAAAGGGAACATGTACAAGATGGATTTGCAAGAAACATCTCCCTCTGGAGAAGTTTCATGCTTTCTATCTAAAGCAAATAGTGATGAGTCTTTCCTATGGCATAAAAGAATGTGCCATGTAAACTTTAAGAATATGAATAAATTAATAAACATGATCTGGTAACTGGAATGCCAAAGAAAGAGTTTACAAGTGATGATCATTGTGTTGCATGCCTGAAGGGAAGCAACACAAGGTATCTCACAAGCCTAAGGAAAAGAACTCCATCACTACTCCCCTACACTTATTACATATGGATCTCTTTGCCCCACCAGTGTAATGAGTTTAGGAAGGACCTTATACTGTCTAGTGATCACAGATGATTTTACAAGATTCACTTGGGTTTTCTTTCTTAGAACTAAAGATGAGACTCCTGAGATTCTAAAGAATTTCATCTTAAAGATTGAGAATCAATGTGATCACAAGGTCAAAACCATAAGATGTGATCAAGGAACTGAATTCAAGAACCAAATCCTTGATACATTTTGTGATGACAAGGGTATTACAAGACAATACAGTGCTCCCAGGACTCCTCAGCAAAACGGAGTTGCTGAGAGGAGAAACAGGACACTTATTGAAGCTGCAAGAACTATGTTGTCTGACTCTAAACTGCCTATCACCTTCTGGGCAGAGGCAGTTAATACTGCCTGCTATGTGCAAAACAGAGTCTTAGTAGTTAAGACACATGGTAAGACTCCTTATGAACTTTGGCACAAGAGGAAACCTTTCATTGGTTTTCTCAGGTCATTTGGATGTCCCTGCACCATCTTGAATACCAAAGATCAAGTTGCCAAGTTTGCTGAGAAATCAGACGATGGACACTTCATTGGATACTCTTCTCAAGCTAAAGCTTATAGAGTATACAATCTCAGAACTAGAATCATTGAGGAGTCAGCCAATGTGACTTTCAATGAGCACACTCCCAGTGTGGCTGGTTCTGGTCCGGATTGGCTATTTGATCTTGATTTAGTTACCAACTGTTTTAATAAATCTTGTGAGCATGTTTCAGGATCTGCAGAAAATTTAAATACAGGTGATCCTGATCCAAGATTTGAGCTTGGAAGACCTTCAGCTCCAGTTGGAACTACTTCGGCAAATGAGGTTTCTATCAGCACAACAATGATAAATCCAGCTGATACATCTGGCATGCCTTCAAATTCCAGTTCAGAGGCCTCTCAACCAGATAAAGACATCTCAATTGCAGAAGATAACAATGGTGATGGTGAAAGTGATCAAGAATCTCTTGATGCTAATAAATACCATAGATGATAACATCAATGATGTCACACACTCATTGGATCAAGTTAATCTTGATAAGTGTGATAATGTGGAGGATCAATCTTCAAGACCAGATCTAAATTTCTCAAATTTGGATCTATCTCAGCAACTTGCTGTGATCCCTCAGCTAAGGATCCACAAGTCTCATCCTACTACA
Organism: Flaveria trinervia; assembly: GCA_025506515.1. Taxonomy (NCBI): domain Eukaryota; kingdom Viridiplantae; phylum Streptophyta; class Magnoliopsida; order Asterales; family Asteraceae; genus Flaveria; species Flaveria trinervia. The sequence goes on along the minus strand of CM046449.1, from coordinate 78,881,813 downwards.
AACATCATTGGAGATGTTATCTCCGGGGTAAAGACAAGAGGGCAAACCCATGAAGCAAATGTTTGTCTTCACTCTTGTTTTCTATCCCAGTTAGAGCCAAAGAAAGTTGAGGAGGCTCTAAAGGATGGAAGTTGGGTTGAAGCTATGCAACAAGAGTTGCTTCAATTCAAAAGACAGAAAGTTTGGAACCTGTCCTCTTCCTCATGGGAAGACTACCATTGGAACCAAATGGGTTTTTAGGAATAAAAAGGATGATAGAGGAATCATCATCAAGAACAAGGCTAGACTAGTTGTTCAAGGATACACACAAGAAGAAGGGATTGACTACACTGATGTCTTTGCTCCTGTAGCTAGACTAGAAGCTGTTAGGATATTCCTGGCATTTGCTGCATCCAAGAACTTCAGGTCTACCAACTTGATGTAAAGTGTGCTTTCTTATATGGAGTGATTGATGAGGAGGTTTATGTCAAACAACCACCTGGTTTTGTAGATCCTGATCATCCTGATTATGTCTGCAAGCTTGACAAAGCTCTCTATGGGCTGCATCAGGCACCCAGGAAGTGGTATGAGACACTGTCTGAGTATCTCTGTAAACATGGTTACAGGAGAGGTACTATAGATGGAACTCTCTTCATCAAAGGACAAGGAAACGACATTCTGCTAGTTCAAGTATATGTGGATGACATCATCTTTGGCTCAACCAATTCAAGGCTCTGCAAAGACTTTGAAAAGCTGATGAAAGATAGATTTGAAATGAGTTCAATGGGAGAACTTAATTTCTTTCTAGGAATTCAAGTGAAGCAGGTTGAAGATGGCATTTTCATAAGTCAGTCAAAGTATATTCAAGATATACTCAAGAGGTTCAACATGACTGATTGTAAGACTGCTAAGACACCCATAGCCAGAAACCACTCTCTTGGTCCAGATCTTGAGGGGGAGTGTGTAGATGAGCACTTATACAGGGCTATGATTGGGTCTCTTATGTATCTTACAGCTAGCAGGCCTGATATCATGTTTGCTACATGTATTTGTGCAAGATATCAAGCTAATCCTAAGATGTCTCACTTAATCACTGTGAAAAGGATTTTAAGATACCTCAAAGGTGCCTCAACACTTGGTTTATGGTATCCAAAGAATTCTAATTTCAATCTGTATGCCTATACAGACAGTGATTATGGTGGTTGCAACATGACTGCAAAGTCTACATCTGGGGGATGTCAATTCTTGGTGGAAGGGTTGTCTCATGGCAATGCAAGAAACAAACCTGTGTGTCTGCATCAACTGCTGAGGCTGAATACATTGCTGCTGCAAGCTGCTGTGCTCAAGTGCTTTGGATTCAAAATCAGATGCTAGACTACGGATTTAACTTCAAAGAGACTCCTATCCACATAGACAACAACAGTGCTATCTCTATCACTGAGAATCTGTGCAGCACTCAAGGACCAAACACATCAACATCAGGTATCATTTAATAAGAGATAACTATGAAAAGGGGTTAATTAAACTAGTCAAAGTTCACACAGATGAACAATATGCTGATCTGTTCACAAAAGCTTTTGATGAACAGAGATTTAAGTATCTGATATCAGCTATTGGGATGATCAACTTTGAGTAGATTTTTTTTTAAAACTAATTCTAATTATTTCTTCTTAAAAAATATGTGTGTCCTAAGTTGTCTAGTTCATCACTTTCATAAGCTCATGTTTTCTTTGAATGAAAAACTCTTTTTGAAGACTTTCCTTAGATTCTTGAAAATTTTCTGATACTTCGGAAGATATGTTTTACCTTCGGAAGAAAAATATGTCTTCAAAATAAATGACTGTCTAAGAGATTTTACCTTCGGAAGAAGTCAAAATTTATCTTCCGAAGCTTAAAATTCTCAACTTAGACACTTATTCATTTTTAAGGACTTTTTCCTTCCGAAGCAAAAATTACTTTCGGAAGCTTTGTTCATTCTTATACAAAGCTTCCAAAGTTTATTTCTCTTCCGAAGCATAAATCTTTAAGACTCTCAGGAAAATTCTTCCGAAGTCACTTTAGCTTCGGAAGCTTTTTCAATCAAACTTCCGAAGACAAATTACTTTCGGAAGCTTTTCGAACTCCAAGAAAACTACTTTTTGAGCAAAAAGGTAAACTACTTTTTCAGAGGTGGGACCGACATACGGATTTCAAAGTTTATCCTCTTTCATTAAACTTTATCTGAAATCCTTCTCTCTCATATAAACCCAACGGTTTCCCCCTTCTTCTATCATCTGCTTTTCTTCCATACCTAAAACCCAAAGCTTTCTCTCTGAAATTTACTTCCCATTCTTTTCTCTTCATCTGAGCTACCTCACAATGGCTGACCTTCCACACAGAAATGATCCTCACTTTGCCATGCAGCTACACAGACAACACAATCAGGTTGCTCTGTTATGCTCTGACAAAGATCCTCATTTCTCAGAGGTTTGCCGTTTCTTGTCTTTGTCTCACTACTTCACCTCCCTAACCATTGATCCTCCTCTATATGAGGATCATCTGCTTGAATTCTGGAAGACCTGCCAAGAGGTCATTATGGATGGGGAGAAGGCACTGTCTGCCACAGTGCAGGGGAGAACAATTTTCATCACTCCGGCCATCATCAATCGACATCTTCAGCTGGATGATGAAGCAGGTGAAGTGTTCTTTCCAAAAGAAGCGGTTAATCATTCCTTCGAGCAGATGGGCTATGAAGGAGATTTCTCTGTAAAGACCTTCAGGAAAGGGAAGGTCTCATCCCAGTGGAAATACCTGCTCCATGTGGTTATCCACAGCTTATCAAACAAGCATGGTGGATGGGACCAGATTCCTGAGGATCTCTCTTTATAGTTCATGGAATGGTTCAGGGGGTCAAGTTCAGGTATTCACAATTTGTTTATACTAATTTACTTGCAAACTTAGACTCCTTAGAATATTACATGTTTCCTAGATATGTTCAACACATTCTTAACTGTGAACTGGGCTCACAGTTGAGGGAAACAGGCAATATTCTTAAACTGGGACAGATGAAGCCCGGCATCTTTAAAATTATGAAGAAGCCAACTGTAGGCTTCTCAGGGGTAGAAACAGCCTTAGTCCCAAAAATGTTAGAGCTCATTGCTCAAGGTGACAACATAGCAGTCCAAGCTAGTGTTGAACCCACACCTACTGCTCTCCTACCCTCTTCACAACCTCCAATATTCATCACCTACAAAAGAAAATCCCAACGAACCCCTGCTCAGGCTATTGAGTCTGTGCAGGCCCCCAAATACTCAACCTTACAGGAAGAAGTGGACTCCAGAGCTCCCACTTCTCCTGAGGAGCAAACCACTCCCATTACTTTACCTATCAGGGCTGAGGTTCCTCAAGCTCAACCTGATGAGCTCATTAGCCCAACAACTGTAAGCCTTCACTCTGAGTCTCAACACTCAAGTGAACAACCTTCAGGGGATAGCTACCATCCCCAGCCTTTGGATCTAAACCAACCAATTCCCAACCTATCCTTTTACACTGATGAAGACTTAGGATTCAGTGAGTACCATGAGTCTCTCTTCTCCTCCCCTACTCAAAGAGAGATGAGTACCTCTGACTCTCCTCAGTCTATCCCTCATCAGTCACCTATTACTGAGGTGGACACATCTGAACCTGTTCAGGATGTCCATATGGAAGAGGCTCTCACTTTTGAAAGTGATTACATCATTAAGACCTCAACCATGGCAACTCAGCCCATTGGCATCTTAACTGAGGTTGCCAGTGAGCAGAGGAAAACCAGCAGCCAAGAAACTCAAGCTGGTGGTGAGAGAAGGGACTTTGGTCCAATCCTCTCATCCCCAGTGATTCTTCTGATGAAGATGAGGGGAATTTGAGACTAAAGGTACAACAATTGTCACAAACATGTACCTATCTAGTCTCTAAGGTTAGTCACTTGGAATCTCAGGTGACTACCCTGCAAAACAGGGTCAATGATCAGCAACTCCAGATTTCATATCTGCAGGAAAAACTAGCTGGAGACCTTTCAGGAGAGCTCAACCAGGAACACAAGAACCTGTGGAAGTGATTGATTTATCCTCCAGCTCACCTATGCAAGTGGGTGATGCTACCAAAAAGGGGGAGAATGTTATCACAACCACAGAACCTGGGAGTTCTTCAAAGAGAATGGACATAGAGGACTCACCATCCTCACTTGCTGTTGTGCATTCTCAGCAACTTCCTCAAGTTCACATTAATGTGGACTCTATAGACTCTCTCATCAGGAGTCTCTTTGAGGAAGGTATACCAAGGGCTGTCTCATCTCCACCACATGGAACTGGCAACTACATCATCAGATGGAGGTATGATGATGACAGAAGAGCCCTCATACTTCACAGAGTTCAAGGTCAACAAGAAGTCTTTCAGTTCCAAAGCCTGAGCTTCTATGAAGGACTGGATTTAGTCAACATGCCACTTGTCAATCCAAGCAAATCTAGACAAGCTGACAGGCTGGCTCAAAGAATCCAAGACAGGATCCTTGCAGAGTTCTCTCTAAGAAGGAGACTTAGGCAATCAGGCAATGTCATCGGTCAACTGGATGTTGAGGTGGACCCTAAGATTAGCTTCATAGGGGAAACCTTGGCTGAAGGCCCAGTGGCAGAACCTGAGACCCTTGTCTCACCATCAACAACTGCTGCAGAGATCCAAACTCCATCTGAGAACCTGCTGGTGAAGGTGTTTCTCAGCCTCTCTCTGGCCAGAGCATGGAAGCTACACCAAGCAATGAAGGCCAAGCCTCAATCCACCCTGAGTCACAAAGGTCTGTTGGTGACAAAGGGAAAAGGATAATGACTCCTGAGGAAATTGAGGAGGAAGAGAGAGAGAGGAAAAGGAGGCTAAGGGGAGAAAGTTCTTCTGGGTCATCAAAATTCATGCAAGCTGCAATCAGGGCTGCCCCCAGACCAAATACTCAAAATGATGAACAAAGGGCAGTCAGGATTAATTACTTACAGACCAGGAACTATGATGTTGATGAAATCATCTCCCTCCCCTTAGAAGAATTGAATGAACTGGCTGACATGGAAGTGTCAAGAGAGATAAAGGAGAAAGAGGATGCAAGGTTACTTCTCCAATTCAAAGAGGAGAGGAGACAGAAAAGACTTCACAAGCATACTCCCACTCTCTCTCCAGTTCAAGAAAGTCCTGCACAGGAAGATGTGGCTCCACAAGAACCTCAGGTAGATAAAGAAGAGGATAGAATCAAAATGATAAACTACCTGAGTGCCACAGGCTTCTATCAGGCAAATACACTTCTTCCCTGTCCTATGACTTCATTGAGTTCGAGTACTTAAAGCAACTTGAGCTTGAGTTAGTCAAAGAAAGAAAAACAACCAAAAGGAAGCTAAGGGAAGAAGCTGCAAAGTCAAGAACCATCATTCAAAAGAATGCAAAGAAGTCTGCTGACAGACAAAGAATGATGAGCTTCTTGAAGTCATATGGATTCTCCGGAAGGAGACTTGGTCCCATGTCTCTATCTACAATGGATGAGCATATAAGGGTAATCAAGCAGAAGATTAAAAGTGGTGAACTCATTGACTTGCACTCTCTTCCAAGTCAAGTCCCACCTGAAGTGGAGGTCAAGTTTGAACAACCAGAGACACCTGAACCAGAACCTCCAGCTGAGCCTCAGCAAACTTCATCTTCTGATCCAAGACAGGGTCAAACTCCCTCTCCTTCTGAACCTGTGAGGGAGGAACACCCAACTGAGAAAGACACTGATGATCAACATGGTGCTGCAGACCAGTCTTCTCAGTTAAAGACATTAAAGAGGAAGAAGAAAATGGCCTCTAAACCAAAGACTAAAAAGAAGAAGCCAAAGTCATCTACCTCTACTCCCCAGGGTGAATCAGATCAACCTGAGGAAGTGCATGATGAGGCAGCCCAATCAACTCCTATGCAAGTGGCTCCTCTAGCAACCGAGACACCCATCTTATCCTGGACTTACTCTACCAATCCAGAAAGATGGAATGTTATCAGAGATCAAGGTGTTGAAAATGTCTACTCATGGCAAGACATAATCAACTTACCTCTGCATGATCTCTTTGAAATGAGAAGATACTATGAGAGTCTTGATGATCCTGACCATCAAATGAAGAAAGGGATGGTATTGATTATTCTGAAGACTACAAACATTTAAAGATCTTCTAGGTGTTTTGGTAGCATCAGCCTAGGGGGAGTTTGTAAGGATTTCTGAAGTCTGATGCAACCCAAAACTGCCTAAGTGTTTCAGCAACATGCACTAAGTACTGAAGTGAAGAATGCTTCGGAAGAATTACACAAAGCATTAGAAAATACTCTAAGTGTAATTTCTTCCGAAGCCAAGACCAATATCTTCCGAAGCCTAACATGAAGTCTTCCGAAGCTTGAAGAGACAAAGTCTTCCGAAGCTTCAACCTATGAAGACAGATTTCTTCCGAAGACTTTTAGTACACATGCTTTATGATGTACTGTTCCATAAAGCACCTTTTCCGCTGCGTCTCTGATAAGTCACCAACTTACAAGAGTTGGTGAAAAGGTCCATGCTTTTGGTAACTGTACATTGAGGTCTTGTGTCTGAGACTTTCACTTTATGTACTTTATCCTTTTTGTAATGTATAAGGATGTGAGCTATGGCATGTCATAGTCACAAGGTCAAAAGGCAGATATGCCTTTTGATCCTACAATTGATTTTGTTAGTGTCTAGTCAATTGTATCCAGCTGGCTTTCATAGTATAGCCGGCTGTAGGTTGTAGTATAAGTATTCCAAGTTCTTGTATCTTCCATATGCTTTGTAACACTTGTAAAAGAACTTGAGAAAGCAATATACTGCTACCTTGAAAACTATACTCTCTTGTTCTGTCTCTTGCTTTACTTGTGTTCTCTGCATCACCTTTGGTTACCTAGTTCACTGTTTGATTAAGATTTAGTTAATCTCCTCATTGTGTGTTGTGTTGTAATTGTGTTCAAGCCCTTGAACGATCCTGCAAAAGACTTAGGGTTAATGGGTTTCAGTTCCTAATGAATGAGATTATAGCTAGGTTATGTTTTGTTGGTGTTTAAGTGTTAAGGTTTGATATTTTAGTTGATAGAAAGTTTCTTGATGTATCGTTTGGTGATGTTTGATTAAGTTGGATCTTAATCATTTAAGTAAATATGATATTTTTATCTTCAAGTAACTAGAACATATGATTCATAATCACAAAATTCACATGAAAAGGATACATGCACATGTAAACATTTATGCATGCATGCATATTCATGATCATATGTGCATGTCCATTAAGATTTTATACAGATTACCTTAGTCATCTCCTATAAGATATAAACATTTACTATCATTTTACAGAAAAGTTAAATTATCTAACCTTAGTTTAGGGTTATCATAATTAAATTGCATCCATAAAATACAATAACAAATAATTCAATAATATAATTTAACCTACCAATTCAAATAAAAAAAGTCTAAAATTATTATTTAAACCTAAATATTCAAACTTTTTAGATAGTATAAGTAAAATAATTGTATAAATACTCTTTAAATTTACAAGTTCAGTTATATGATTTAGGTTCTTGTTACAAGCTAAACCGAAAACAAACAAAAAGATCAGTTAAAAAAACCTTCAACCAAACCTCGGTTCTTACTGGTTTTTGGTTTTTCGGTTCGATTGTGTTGATTACTCTGGTTACGGTTCGGTTATATGGTTCTTACACACTCCTACCGTAAAAGTTTGCTATCAATATGGCTCCGATTGCTACTTTTACAACTGAGCTATATTTGCCACCATTTTGTTACCAAAGCAATCTCATCTTTGAATTTGCAACCAATTTGATTTTAGTTGCTAATTTTACGAATAGTTTTATTTAAATCTTAACTTTTACAAGTATTTGATTTATGTTGCTATTTTGATCACTTCGCTACTTTTGCAACTCTTTTTGTCTGTTTCAATTTTTGAATTGCTTAGAGCATTCACAACTTATTTCCTATCCGAATTCATATAATTATATTAAAAATGATCACTTTTTCTCTCTTATTTTCAATTAAAAAATACTTTTTATATCTTAACCATTATTTTTTCTCTCATTCACTCATAACAACTTAAAATATATTTAAAATATTATAATATTTTGAACAGTGTTTCTCAAAAGTATAGATTGATTAGTAAATTTCTGATATCATTCACTCGCATCCACTTATAACTATGTCATCTAACATAGAAAATGCACTCACATAAATGTAGGAAACAAGATGTGAATGCTCTAATGCACAATTTTATTAGTGGGTGTAAATTTTAGTTTCTTTTTATCATTTTAATGTTCTTAATCTCTTTGCCATTGATCATTCATAAAAAAACAATTTTTAGTCTTTTTTATTAATACTAGTGGCAATGTCTATGTGTTGTGGCGGAACGGTTGTTACGTGATTTTTTGGAAATTCAATTTTAGTTAGTATCATCTTGGTGTGTTTTGAAAAAATAAAAAAAATCAAAAGATAATTATTGTAAAAATTGAATGAAAGAAATCAATTACGTATATTACAAAAGTTTTTAAAACGAATGTATTATCCCAACTAGATTAGTGACAACATAAGTGATATTTGTAGTCAGAAATTACTTATTATCTAGATTTTAAGGGGGTTACATTTTATGAATGTAGGTTAGAGTTTTATTATCATCGGAGGCAGCTTTCGGTGGTGATTTGCATAGACTAAGGAAAGTTCATGGAGAAAATGTCATTACAAATTACCATTTTGATTGTTATTAAGTTGTTAATAACCGGCAAGAGAAAGGGGAAGAGGGATTAGTGCTCAATCGCAATGAATAAACAACATTAAAAGAAAATGTCGGTTTTGTTTGGTTGGTCATGTGTACATACTTTAACATTTGTATTATAAGCATCATATGTTATACTTTATTGTAAGTGCACACATGGAATAAAATGGTTGATTTTTTAAAATTTAAGCATGACTTCTCATATAGTTGTTTTAATCCATATGTAAAATTATCATTTTATCCTTCTTTTACTTTTATTATAAAAGATATTGACAAATATTAAAATTATTAAACCAACAATATGCTCCTAGAAAGATATTAGTATTATAGTTATTATAAATATGAAGATATATAAGTATATACATAATTTTATATAAAATAATACTTAATTTAAATATTATTTAGTTATAAAAGTATAATTAGTAAATATAAATTTAAATGTCAATTATAGTATCATAAATAAAATAATATTTATTGAAGTAATTAAATGTTATCATATTATTAAATAATGCATTAGTAATGTTTATTAAAAAAAGGAAATAGAAAATGGCAAAAATGTCAACGTCTATAAAATTGAATGGATACATTTATCATATTGTCCTTAAAGTATCTTAAAATCTTAATCAATTTCTTATTTTATCATTCTTAAATGTCTTTCACCTATTTGTACATGTTGTTTCAAAATTTGTATGTTTGACAAAATTACATATCTTTGAATAGTAGCATAGATATAAAACTTTAAATTAAACAATACTTAATTCAAATAGTATTTAGTTATAAAAATATGATTAGTAACTATAAATTTAAATGTCAATTTATATTATTATAAACAAAATAAAATTTAGTGAAGTGAATTAAATAATATCATAGTATTAAATAATGTATTAATAATATGTATTAAATGATATAATAATTAGAAGAAATTAATAAAATGAGGGCAAAAATAGAACTATTGCAACATTTGTACTTTATGTTTAAAATATTGTATAGATGTCTTACACTTTAAATAAAATTTTCATTTTATTATTCTAATATATATTATATAGTAGTATAAATTTACCTTGTGTTAATGACTTGCATTCGATCCACCTAAAGATCCATCAGCTAGCGAAAATCATTTTTCTAGTAGTGATATAAATTCACTTACGAACAAAAACAAATTCTCTATGTTCTTCTTGAACTTTTCGTTTCTTAAAACTTGTCTTTAAATTTTCAAAGTTGATTTCCCATAATAAAAAACATGATATCTCCAACTTATTAATTGTCCAAGATGAAATTTAAATATCAATCACCAAGTAATTAACACATATCATGTTTTGTTTTTTATCATAAAGTCAATGTCTTTCAACTACTTCCTTTATAAATACCATCAGATTTTATAATATATAAACTCGCTTTCCATGGACCATGGATTACATATCACTTTTGTAAAGAAAGTGCTTGGAACTTGCTGTTTTGGAAATATAAATTAATTAACAAATCTCAGTAACAATACAATAAGATCACAATTACATTTTTTAATATTCGGTTATTGGTTAGATGCTCCATGGATTACATAATTTTGTTCATTTTCTATTAAAAAATCTTTGGATACTCTCATTTTTAAATTGAAATAAACATTTTGTTATTTCCTTTTTTTAAATACTTTAATATGTATACATTTTTAGCATTCATGTTAATTTGTTCATGTTGATGGTAGTTACTTTTAACAATATATGTGATTCTCTTTGATAAATCATGTAGATTTCAATTTTTTTCTCGTAGAATAAATAAACAAATATACCTAGTAAATTTTCACTTATAGCAGAATTATTGGTATGGTTTAAAAATATAAAGTATTGCTTTTTGTTTCATTATCAAAATAAACAATGAACTAAATGTTTTATACTAGTTTTTTAACTCATCATAATACACTAGAGGAAAAAACGCAAAAATAACAAAGTAGAGTATCACAGGAATAACCAGTGAATATTGCTTAAACAACCGCTAGTTGCAAATTAACAATAAACTAGCCTCATTATTATATATAAAGTATTTATAATATTAATTGCATGTTTCAACCAATCATGTCTATCTCTATATATGGTGATGACAGCCAAGAGATTGAAGTCTAGGCTTGATTTATGATATGATGGCAATCAAACGTAGTTCACTCAGTGTATTTCTCATTATGTTTTTGTTACTTACTGTAAATGCTAAAATTACCATGGCATCTGTTACAAGAGGAATTCGAAATATTATGAACAATAGATTTGTCATCGGTGCAGTTATGGACATGACATCTCGAGCAGGAAAAGAAGCTAAAGTTGCCATGGAAATCGCGGTAGATGATTTCAATGCTAAGACATCTCAAAATGTGACATCGTACACAAGAAATTCTAAAGGTAATCTCATTGGCGCAATTCGTGAAGGTAAGTCACTTCATTCCTTTATTATTGATAAACTTTTTAAAAAGGCTGACTCATAGAATCTCTAAATATATTCTTAAATCTACACTAGTGTCCACTATTGAACAGGATATCTCAACCGGGAAAAGAACACCTTTAGATTTTAATAACACACCAAGATACTACGTACTAAGCTATAGACCTATTGTTTTGTGGGTTTCGCCCCTTAAACTTCTAAGCTCTCTAATCAGAATATTGTATAGTCTTGACTAGATGTGCATGTGCACCTCCTAACTTGAATCAATGTATAATCTAAATTCTTATTTGGTCTTAAGTGATTCCCAATCACTCAAAACGGCATGACGACACTAAAATCACTAACAAGATGACGTAAAATTTAACTCTGGCTATTTTTATAGACATCCAACTAAAATCATGCAAAATCGAGTAGCTTAAGTTGTAAATAGATATCCGATACTCCGTACCATTTATTTCAGTTTATGAAACTACCAACCACATGCTCCTATACTTCTTCATGCTTCTCTCTTTTCATTAGCTTATCACAGTTTCATCTTTTCTGACTACTATTATATGTACTATGTGCTTGGTTACCATCTTAATATAAACTAGTAATATTATTGGTAAGCTTGATGATTTATTTCTTTTTTTTACTAGATTTGAAAACCTTAGAAGATCATTCTTTTTCCAAATAGAACTCCTAAATGCTCATTTTCATCAAAACTCAGTCCCTTTATCTATCTGAAATAGTGTTTGGTGTATAGATGTTTATACCTATCATTTTGTATCTTTGTTATTATTATCTGTAACTACAATACATGAAAGTGAAATTACAATACTCACAGACACATCTCCCTTTTGGGATATGAATCCAGTTTTCTAGTTGGATGGCTACCTTTAACATCATCAGGCTCTTAATTACTAGTAAAAAAAACCAAAAAACTCATTATGTATCGAAACATTAAGATGATCAATTGGTCGGTGCACGAAAGAAAGTTATAATTCTGTGGATATATGTCTGATGTGCAGCATTCTCCACTTGTTTGTCTTTTCCTTTCTCTATCTTATGTGTACAGAAACTTAACAATTTCTGGACTTTGTTGAAATGCAGCCTCATATCTTATTGGTAAACATAAAGTGGAGGCTTTTTTGGGACTTCAGACCATGGAAGAAGTGCTTTCAATCGGAGAAATTGGTAGTAAATCTCATATTCCAACCTTCTCTCTTCTTGATTCAGTTCCTCAATGGGCACTAGATCGTTTTCCTTTCCTTTTTCAAGCATCACACTCTCAGTTTGCTCAAATGAAAGCTTTTGTTGCAATCATGGAATCATGTCGGTGGAAGCACTTTACTTTCATATACGAGGATATCCATTCGGCATCCGGTGAAGTCATCCATCATCTATTGGAAACCATCAAAGAATCTCGCATACAAATGAGCAATGTGGTAAAGCTCTCTTTTTCAGCTTCTTCTTCTTCGTTGTTGGAAGAACTTGAAAGGATCAACATAGAGCAATGTAGAGTGTTTTTGGTTCATGCCTCTTTGGAAATGGGTGTTCGCCTTTTTCAAAATGCAAAGACCATAGGAATGATGGAAAATGGTTATGTGTGGATTACCACAAATTTACTCACAGATCTTCTCCATACCGTGAACTCCTCTACCTTTTCCATGATGGAAGGCGTTGTGGGAATTAGGAGTTTTTTCACAGATACCGACTCACGATATCATAATTTTAGCACAAAGTTCCAAGTAAAGTTTAAGATTGAGCACCCTGAAGAAGATAACAATATACCAGGGATTTTTGCTATGCAAGCCTATGATGCTGCATGGATTGCAGCCTTAGCATTGTGCGAAAAACACATGAGTGGGAAAAGGTTATCGGATATAGTTGAATCAGTATCTTTAGCAGGGATGACCGGTGAAGTTCAAATTGTAAACCACAAATCAAATGCAGCACATAGATTTCACATTATCAATGTTATAGGTAAATACTATAGAGAACTTGGGTTCTGGTCAGAAGGACTCGGGTTTTCTGAGGTTATTAATGATAAAACCACTTAAGACACCTCTTTGCAAAACTTAGGCCACATTTTTTGGCCCGGAAGACCATTGCATACGCCGAGAGGATGGGCCATTCCTAATAGCGTCAATCCATTGCGAGTTGGTGTGCCTACCATGGCTGTTTTTAAAAAGTTTGTCGAAGTGAAATATGATCACTTGCATCATAACTTTACTTACACTGGATATTCAATTGAGCTTTTCAAAGAAACGGTCAAACGGTTGCCATATTATTTATCTTATGAATTTCATCCCTTTAATGGATCATATGATTCCTTGGTGGAGCAAGTTTATCTCAAGGTAAAGAGTCACTACACACTTTGTTTATAACATTCCAGCTTAAGTTCTTACTATTAACTACTAATTGTTTTAGAAACAATTATTGAACTTCCTGCACCATTATTCTACAAAAAACATTCTCTAATTAACAAATTCTACATCTAAACTTTATATACTTTTTAGTTTCTTGTTACCATATTCTTACAAGGTTGCATACATTGAGCAGAACTTTGATGCCGTAGTAGGCGATGTCTCGGTAGTATCGAGGCGATATCAATACGCTGAGTTCACACATCCATATACTGAAACAGGGTTGATGATGGTAGTACCGGTCATATCATACCATGAACAATGGTTATTTGTTAAGCCCTTCACATTGGGCATGTGGGCTCTAACGATTGTGGTCTATATTTACAATGGCTTTGTGTTATGGCTGATTGAGCGAAAACACAGTCCTGAACTTCAAGGCTCCGCACTTAATCAAGCGGGAATTCTTCTTTGTTTAGCCTTTACTAGAATATTTTCATTAGATGGTAAGTTATAAATGTTTAAACAACGCATCTGGAATGAAATCTCCATTTAACACTACTCGATTTAATCATTCAGGTGAGCAACTTAATAACAATTTGACAAGAATGGTAACCGTTGCATGGCTCTTTGTGGCAATAATTATTGGTCAATGTTACACGGCCAGCCTCACCAGCATGCTCACTATTAGAAGGCTAGCACCTAAAGTCGCTGATTATGAAACCTTAAAGAATGCAAATGCCGCGGTGGGGTATGGAAGAGGAGCCCATGTGGCTAGTTACTTGGTGGATGTCTTGGGTTTCAAGAACGAAAACATTAGGAGCTTTACTTCCCCCGAAGAATATGCTTACGCGCTTCAAAATAGAGAAATAGCAGCTGCTTTTCTCGAGGCTCCTTTGTCTAAGCTATTTCTTGCTAGGCATTGTAAAAGCTTCATAGTAGCAGCTACATTCGGAGAAGGAGGATTTGCATTTGTAAGATTCTTAACATTTTGCTAAAGCGATAATCGTGTTTATTCATTTAGGTGGTAGATAATGACTTACTCGTTGTATCTATTGATATAGGTACTTCCGAAAGGTTCTTTGATGGTCACTGATTTTACAAAAGCTCTATTAAACGTATCGGAAAGTGGCACTCTCCAAAACATAGAAAAAAGAATGCTTGGTTCCGAGCATTGTGTAGACATGGAATCAATCCATGATGAATATGGGAGGTTGGGTCTTAGTAGCTTTTGGTCTCTTTTTATTTTGACAGGTGGCACGTCAACTTTCGCTCTTGCAATTCATGTCATTATTACCTTGCGACATAATTTCTAACGTAAGACAATATTTTGTGCATCAAACAGCAAGACGATTCTCCACGAAAGTATTAGAAGATTAAAGTACCCTTATATTAGTATAAAGGTCATGGTGTCATTGTTGTAAAGTATGTTTATGGGTCAAAGTATCACTGTAAATACCTAGGGGTTAGAGTTGTAATTAGGTTAAAAGGTTATACGGTGTTTTATCAAACATTGTGTTCTTTGGGAAGCATTGGCTAAATGTATATATATGTTAATTGATGATCAACTTCATCGAGTGTAATCATTTGTTAATCAAAATAAGTAATTTTGTGTATGAATTGGATCATCTTGTTCATTCAATTGTATCTTTGATAACCAACAAAAAGTCAACAACAAAGAAGGTCCCAAAAATCCAAATGCATAGGAAACTAATGAGTTGATCAGTGTGGTCATTATAACAAGGTTTCACCAGATGTACGTAAACATTATGTAAAATGTTGAATATTTTATAAGTAGCCTACAATATTAATATAAGATATAACTAAATAGGGAAAAAATAGCTTGCATTCAGTTATATAATTTGATTTAACAAATACAGGTGGTTATGATTCACATTGACAATCTTCTGTTTGATTGATTCAACCTATTATTTTCATGAAACCCATTTATTTTAAACATGAAGCATATCATACTGGTAATCTATCTAATGAATCCCGAGGTTTTGGGTTGAATAACTTAATATCTTGAAGATGAACACTAAGGTTTGTTTGGTACAGGAGATACAATGAATGAAAAAATGGAATGAATAAAAAATTAAAATGAATTATTACAACTGTCCTATGTGGTTACCTAGTAATCTAGTACGAATGAAAGAATCGTTATTTTATATTGTTTGTTAGATAGAAAAGATGAAGGAATTAGGAATCGAATACAAAAGTGGTTATGGTGGTGACGGCCGGTGGTTGTATCCGGTGGTATGTTACCGGTGGTGGTGTGGTCAGTGGTCGTTGGTGGTGGTGGTGGTAGCTAGTGGTATCTTACCAGTGGTGGTGGTGGATGTGGTCCTGGTGGTAGCCACTGGCCGGTGGTGATTGGTGTGGGTATTCGGTGTTGGTAGTGGCCATGGCTGGTGGTGTGGTCTCTTGACGATTGATCTTGGTCTCTCGTAATGGTGGTGGTGGTGGCTGGAGGTGATGGTGGTGGCGGCTATGGTGGTGGTGGTGGTGGTGATGGTAGGCATTAGTGGTGGTAGCCAGTGATGGTGGTAGTGACTAAGGATGAGAGATCAAATGAATTTAAAAACAAGAAATGAGTGAATTGAATGAATTTAAATAATGAAAATGAAATTACTTATATAATCGTTCATTACTTCCACGAAATTTATTACAAGTAAATGATACTTTTCCTTTATTACATCTTCTGAGTCCTAGGTGTATTGAGGCCTCTATTAGAATTTCATTTAATTTTAACCAAAGGTACGTTGATTTTTAACTTTTTGACACCATATGTCTGTTAGCTATATGGGTTTCGTACATCTTTGTTGATATGTATATTTTGAGTGGTACTAGTGTGGATTCATCGTCTAAACATTTTTAATATTTAACATATGAAAAGTGTTATGTATATCACTTACTTTTTTAGGTAACTCTAATCAATATGTCATGTTGCCAACTCCAGCAACAATTTCAGATGATCTAAACAAATCGCAGTCATACTTTTTTCATTCTTTCCCAACCATACTATACTTTTCTATGGAGATATTTTCAACAACACCTTATCTCCACTTAAAACTTCTAATAGTCTGATTCTATGATCACCATATCAAATTTTCTTAATCTTGTGCAGTCATCAACTTATCTTTGATCGATATGATTTCCTCACTTGTTTCATGTATGATTTTTAGCCCACACAACTCACTTCCACCCACTTTTGACCACCACACTAGGTTTCTACAATTCTATCATATAAAACTTCAAAAGAATCAACCTTTATACTTGTGTGATAAATTTAATTATACATAAATTTAATTAAAAACAGGTGGTTATCCTAATTGCATCAAACTAAATCACACAACCTCTTAACACATCGTCCAGTGTTTAAATGGTTTGCTCACTTTGCCATTAATCTATATTTTCCTTATATTTATATAAGAGACTGTCATACAACTCAAACCCTAATGCAAAGGTAATAATGCTGACACAATTTACTATCCAAAATAGGCACAACGTTTTATCTTCACATATCTATCGCAAGTGTTGGTCATAGCAAATTTGTACTAATACGTTCCAGCGTGAGTCGGTCCCCAAATATTATGTCGGAAATCCATTGCAAATAACCTTCAAAATTAGTCTCAAATTCGTCGTACATTAGCTTTAGGAAAGTGGTCAGTATTCCATCGTAATCCCATCGCAAATGTTTATTGCAACGGATTTCTCCACCGCAAATAGTCCATAACAACCTTAGAAACTTTACCATGAAATTTCTTGCAGCTTTCTCTGTTGTGGACCCATGTGTAAACGCTTATAGTATCATAATCACAAACATCAGCTCTCACTTATTTCTATTTATATGAATGATATTGTACAAATAAAAGGATTTTAATCGTCTATGCTAGTCGGTAAAGCTTGTTAGGTTAATCAGTTTGTTCACGAGTCACGGATCATAGAGATCAAACGGGTTGCGGTAGTTAATATATTTTAAAAATGATTATTTTATGGTTTAGATCATGTTTGTAGAGTAGTGGGTGAAAGTCATGGTCAATGGTTTAATCTATTGACCCATTACATCAAATAGTTATAACATCTGCATAATAATCTACAGTCATATATATGACTTAGTCAGAGGCTGCTACATGTTGACTCTTGAAAATGTCATTACAGAAAATGACACAAGTAGACATAAGATGCCTTGTAAAATAATAATATTTCAAGAGTTTGAATTAGTAATAAAAATGTTTTTGCTATGAAGCCCACCTACAGCATAACATCAAAATTTGTGTTTTATCTGATCAAACTGTTTAGCACAATATTGATGGAACCCTGCGGGTTTTATAGTAATGGGTTTTGACGGTTAAAAAAGAAAACATATGGTATTATTTAGTAACGAACAAGTGGTACAACGATAAATGATTAATTAAAAAAATCAGTGCACATAATATGCTTTACAAAAAAAGTGAAAGTGTACATGTTTAAAGAATAAAGTAGAAACAAATGATCATATCTATGGGGGCTAAAAAAGCATTTATTGTGAATCATCATTTGTGTTATCTAATGGATCGATGTTTCGATTCGGTCTAACACTTTCTACACTGGCAACTGTGCTAGATGATCGTCTCATTCGATACTTCCAATCTTTAAGAAATGCTAATATGGATAACTTTGTGTGTTCTTGATTAGATTTTTTAATTCTTTGAAACTGCTAATGATATACATGACAAGAGCAACCGTTGATGTGCCTCCGGTTAACACAAATAGTACCCAAAAGCTGTGAAGGTTAAGCCTCCCGGTTTCATCAGGTGAAGATTCTTCATCCACACACTTCTCGGAAATAAGATGTTTGTCCTCGAAATCTTTGAGTTGCCCCATTTCTGATATGTTCATTAATGCCTTGTTGGCATCTGAAAGTCGCGGAAAGCCCTTGTGAAACGCCTGTATAAATAATACGATATCATGTCGTAATGTTAATTTATAGATGCTTACAATATTAAATTGTTGATTATAGAGGTGAAAGTTTAAACCAGTTTACTTAAAATTGGACCGACTTGGGTTGTATATTCTTTTTTTCCTCAAACGGGTCGAAGGTCTCCCAAATTGAAATTTTAACGAATGCAAATTCACACATCATCAATTCATAACTAAGATTATTGTGTGATAATATTGTTTCTGTAATCATATTTAACGCATTAATTATTTATTAACTACGGAAAGTAGGGGGAAATAGATTAATTTAAATTTTGAAAAACTATATTTTGAACTTGAAAATCAAACTGTATTGGAATTATGAGAAACTAAAAACAAGAGGACTTACAAATCCAAAACCTCCAACTTTGAACGTCTCTCCGGATCTAATAAAACTCTTGCAATACTGAGCTAGAAAGACTTTAGCAGCAGGAACTTCAAGAAAGATGGCGGCAATTTCACCACTATTAAGGGCCTTAGCATATCCATGGGTCGAGTTATAGCTCTTGATCGAAAAATTATCAAACTCAAGGACTTTGTCTAAATATCTGTTTATAAATGATCCATTGCAATACCCCACAGGTTTGTTCATACTTTTAAGCATCTCAACACTTGTGATCGATGGTTCAAGCCTTTGAGCCGTGAGCATACTTGCCAAGCTAGCCGTGTAGCTCTGTGTGATAATTAGCGCCACAAATAACCACATGACGACCGCCATTCGTGACAAATTACTATGCATCTTATCACCTGTGCGTGTTAGACAAGTAGGGTAAAATGTCAAAATGGGTTCAAAGAAATGATTATTAGTATTGGTCGGGTTGAGGTGACGTGTAAACACTTATTAGACTTATTTTAACTAAATTCATGATTTAACCCATTTGAGATAAGATGTCGTTTGAAGTGACCCGTTCATATGTAAATGGGTCAAAACTATGGCTTCGCTAGGGGAATGGTGCAAGTTAGTAAGTTACCACGCAAAGTGAAGAGCGTCGAGAATGCAAGCCAAAGGATGATTCCGATTTGGGTCACGGTGGAGCCTTGAGGATCTTCATTGTGGTTTCTCTCAATCAACCAAATAACAAACCCATTGTAAATGGTTATTGCTGCTGTTATCCACCACATTTTTGCAGTGAAAGGCTTCAAGAACAACCATGACTGGTTCGATAATCTTGATCGAACAGGCACAATCATCTCCAAACCTGACTCGGTGTACGGTTGTGTGAAGTCAGCAAACTCGTGTCTTTCTGATATGATCGTTACATCGCCTGCTACAGCATCAAATTCCTGCAGCAAATTAAAATAAAAAAAAAACAAATATATGAATCTCACATGATTTGATTTCAATCAAAGCTAGCTTGTGAAGATATCTAACCCCTGAGTGTATTGCTTTTATCAAATCATCATACGAATGCTCATATGGAATTGGGTCATATAGTTGATTCATTTGTCGCATCATTTCATCGAAAACATCAACTACGAATCCATCGATCACATATTCATTCTTCTCGGGATCAAAATCCACCCTCACAATTGCTCGAACAAAGAATGTTTGGGAATGCCGACCCTCATCCGATTCTCTGAACTTTCAGCTAGATTCCGACGATGTCTACTAGCATACCATGGTTGCACAGGCCACAGAAGTTGTCCAACACTATCCATAGAATGCGCGTAACGAGTTGTTCCGTTAAAGTAATCTTCAACGGTCTCAGAAAAGCCCGATCCTTGGGTCCAGTACACGCTGTGATATCCCTTTCCATTCACGTTAACGATCTCTACTGTTCTCACTGGAATTGGTTTCCATACATGGAAGTTATCTGGTGAGGCTGTTTCCATCGTTTTCATGACGTTGTATCCTTGCACTGCAAAGACTCCAGGTTCATCCTGCTCTTCTTCCGGGTAATCTAACCTCAACTTTTGTCTGAATCTTTTCCTAAAGTTGTGAAACTCCGCTGTGTTTTCAGGGAAGTAACTTTTGACTCCGACCATACCTTTCAGTGAAGAGATCACGGTGGAATTGACGGAGTGAAAAAGATCTGTGATTCCATTAGTCGCGATCCATAGATACCCATCTCCGGTCATTTCCATGTTCTTGGCTGTCTGAAACACGCGAACCCCGAGCTCCAAAGATGTATCGACTACAAAGACTTTACGTTGTTGTTTCTTGACTACCCCAAGCTCTTCATTTAATGAACGCGAAGAAGATGTAAGCGGTAAAATATGTGTTAACATAGAGCCTGTTTGATGAAATGCCTGCGAGAGTTGAGAAACGATTGATGCCGATGAGGAGGCTTCGTATATGAGTGTCACTTGACGGATACCCATCGATTGTAAAATGGCTGCCACTGCATTCATCTGTGTGGATTGTGTGGGAACTGCTTGAATGAAAAATGGCCATTGATCGGTTGCTTGTAGTGGAGTCCTGCCGGCTAAGGAAAGAAAGGGGATATCGCGATCAGATTCGTTGTCACTGATAACCTCGGCTATCGTAGACGCTTCTTCCCATGTGTGACCTCCCAAAACAACTCTCACTTTGTGTTCGTCGATAAGTTCTTTCGCTGCACGTTCAAATCATTAAAAAAAAGTTAGCATATGGTTACAAACTTCTAACTGAATCGGAGTTTCTCTAGAAGCAGTCTCTTTATTGAGTATGTATGTATGTATGAATTTCTTTTACCTGCAATAGCTGCATGGAAAGGCTTGTTCCGCGAGTTTTTAAGATGTAAAACCAAAGGATGATCGCTTTTGCTGTTGACATCTTGAACCGCTAACTCGATTGCCACTTTAGCCTCTTTTCCGGGCCTAGACGTTTGGTCAAGAATGGCACCTACGCCCGTTTCATATTCGTGTTTTGGTGCAGTAGTCGGGCTTCCGGTTGCTTGCAGAAGAAAAGATGGAAATGAGAAAGCAACCAAAGAAAGAATAACGTAACTATAAAAATGATGCATCTATCTGAGATTCAACTTTAATCTTTTAGTGGATTCCTATGTATCACAAAAGCAAATGCATATTCTATTTGTTCATATGTATGATGTTATTAATTTATAATGATGTTTTTGTAGCTAAAAGTCCATAACATATCACACGTATGGTTGAAAAGTAATGCGCAAGAAGATGTGATTGGGTCATAGTGATACTCGTAAGCATGATCTCACCTTATTATTGGCTATTAGATAATGACTTTAAATTGATATAAACGATGAAGAATATATGTTATAATAAATATGAGGAATAAAAGTATGGTATTCAAAAGGGCACGTCAATATTAATAATTAAAAACGTGATCAAGCTGCACCCTGATTTTAAATTGTCAAATGTCAACTTGTAACATGTTTCGACTAGTCGTCCTAAATGATTTTATATTAATATCATTGTAACTACCAAGTAAGTACCCAGAGACATTAACTTTCAAATGATATCCGGGTGTGTTATGTGTAATAGAAGCTTCCTCGTTCAAAGGTCCACTGTTTTAGTTATTGAATTTTGCGATAGGTATGCATGTTAAGTGAATTTAAGAGTTATTTATGTATCGTTTAAAAAGGTAAAACCGAGTAACTATTTGTTTATGGCCTTGGCTTGTAGCCTGGTGGAACTTGTAATGCTCTCTACAAGAACGATATGAGTTTAAATTTGAGATAACTTTGTAAAATAGTAATCAGGTTTCAATATTGTTCTAATTAGATCATTTATAAATTTATTTATCCCAATCAGGTCACTTATAATTTTTTTTGTCTCAATCGGATCATTTACAAATTTTTTTTGTCTAAATCAAGTCACTAAAGTTTCACAATTGTTATAATCAGATCATTCATAAATTATAAAAATATTTTAAAAACAATTGAAATATATAGAATATTAACAATATTTGTAAACAATCGAATCATTTTAATTTTTTTTAATTATTTACAAATTTTGTTAAAATATAAGTGAGCTAATTGGATCATTTTTAAAACTTTAGTGACCTGATTGGAACAAATAAAAATATCAGTGACCTAATTAGAACAAATAAAAATATGAGTGACTTAATTGAAATAAATAAAAATATGACTTACTTACTATTCTATAAAGTTTTCCCTTTAAAATTTTTATATTTTTATAAGTGTAATGTAAGGTGGTGTTAGTAGTAAAAAAAGTATGTGTTCAAAAAAAAACTTAGTAAATGATTTTGGTACTATTAATAATTTAATTGGTTTAGGGCACAATGAATTTAGTGGTGGTAATCATCTTGGGTTCGAGGTTTGGCTTATTGAATTAATGAATCTAAACACAAGTCATATATTTATTTGTGACTTTGTGTGTCAAAATTCTAAGTGAGTCGATCAACGGGTTGATGGATTTTAATAGGGTGGTAGGTATATGTGTTGATGAGTTGTATATGCTTTGTAATAAACTTAGTTAATGAGTTTAACATTTTAATTGAACACGACTCATTTAACTAAGGGGTTGTTTGGTATCATCTTAATCAGCCTCTTAATGGTTCAGATATCTGAATGATTCAACACTTAATGGTTCAAACTGTTTGTTTAGCGAATAAAGAATGGTTAAGACATTTGCTTCTGAATGGTTAAGACATTTGCCTCTGAATGGTTAACCATTATACTAATGCTAAATAGTTAAGAGATCTAATGTGAATGATTAAGATCTCTAATCTGCATTGGTTATACATTTGCCTTTGAATAGTTAAGCGATATACTAGCTCTTAATGGTTCAGACCTTTTAATAATTCAGCACTTAATGGTTCAGATCTATTATTGATTCAGCATTTAATTATTCAAATGTTGTTAAACAGCCTCTAAGCTTGTTAAATCTATAACCTATAATAAAAGAAGGTTTTTTAAGACACGTGTCATCATTCTATCATATCAAATGACACGTGTCATCATTGTAACATATCACAAAAATCATTTTCCCGCATCTCTTTTCTAATAAATACAAAAATCATAAAAACAATTAATTTGACTTTCCTTTTTAATTAAAATATGTTTAAAAATATATCTATATTTGTGTTTCTTTTCTTTCTCATATTAAATAATAATTATTGTAAATAAGTAAATTAAACTATTAAACGTTTAAAATATAACTGTAGTTATTTTAAAATTTTATTAATACATATCTATCTATTCTAATAAACCAAGGTTATTTTGGACATATGGCACGATTCTGTACATTTTAATCTTGGTTCTCCAGCCTAAACTCATATGCATATAGTAATTAATGATTTTAAAGACTTACTGAAATCACACTCTATTTTCCTTATAGATTAATAATTTTCTATATAGTAATTAATTTTCTATATAGTAATTAATTATAAACAATCAAACACGTATAGTAATTAATTATAAACCAACTTCTCATTTACTTTTTTATATTTCTCTCTTTTATTATAGATTAATAATTTTTCTTATTTCTTTATACAATCAAATGACCTAAAAATTTCTAATATTAATTTTGAATCACTTTTTGATTTTGTTTGAGTATTTAATAACTGGTAAATAGTGATCTTAGTTATTGGTAAGTTTTTATAAAATATTAAAAGATATGTGTTTTAAGTAATAAACTAAATAATTATATATCTAAAATTAAATCTTCTTATGCTAATAATTTATTAAGGTATACTAAATTATAAGATTTCAATTATATAATATATTAAAATATTATTTTTAATCTTCATTCTTTTGTCATTTACAATTTCCTAAATATTTATTACTCTTATTTTACTAATGATTAAATATATAATACAAATTTAAAACTCTATATTTATTCACCCATGTAATACATGGGTTCTAACCTAGTTAAATATAGAGTAATAATTTTAATTCAATATGTGTTATAACTTTTAAATATTCATTATATTTTTATTTAATCAATGAATAATAACATTTAATAAATAAAATATTCATAAAATTAATTATTTTAATATGTTTTATTTATTCTACCCATATAATGCATGGGTTCTAACCTAGTATATCAATATATAATTCTTATAACAACCCCAAACTAATTTGGTCAAATATATCACTATGTCGTTTCTATAACAACCTCAAACATGATCATCTTAGTGTTGCACTTTTGAGTCCAAAATTACTAGCCCTAACTTAAATCTGTAAAAACTAAACTAGTCAAATATATCAGTATATCATTCTTATAACAACCTCAAACATGATCGTTTTAATATAGCACTTTAAATCTTGTTAAGAATTACTAGTCCTAACTTAAATCAGTAAAAATATGATTAGACAATTTCACAAAACAAGCCAATCAGATTTAGATTTTGTTAAACAAACCAAACTGTTTAGTTCAGTAGGTTTAAGTGTTTAACCACATGTATCGCTAAATCAACCGCGTAAATTGGGAAACAGTAATTTTGTGGCCCCAACATCATTCAGAAGATTAGTTATTTGAAGCAATTAAACGATTCATATTTGTAGTTCTAGATTGGATATTGGGATTTTGCTAGGAAGTTTAATGGAGTTATTAGGCAAGTTGTTGTTCTATTCTTCTAGATTAGATATTGACAATGTGTCATGATTATGTCAGCATGGTTGACAATCATTTTTGGATGATTGTATGTATTCTTAAAAGATGATTGGTTGAGTGGCCAGAGTGAAATGGATTAGTTTTTCTTTCTAACCCAAAAGAAATAAATATACAATTGCGGACAGCATAGTTTAGTCGCATACTAAGTCGTTTTTAAAATCGAATTGGTCGTTTTAACAATTTACTGGTTCGACCAGTCAAACATGATTTAAAAACGAATGACATCATATATAATAAAATAATATTAATATTATTTACATATATCTAGTTCAAAAACAAAATATGAAAATACTATATGTTTTAAGGTGGATTTACACTTTTAAAAATAACTTAAATATGTATAATAAATTACTGAATTAACCAAAAATTAAGAGATTAAAAGAAAAAAATTAAAAAGTTTTAAAATCCAGTTCGATTCAAACAGTTCATCGGTCCGACCGGTAACAGGCTAGTTCAAATGTTCAATTAAAAATAATCCACATACACACCACCTGACCACCAGATAGATTTTATGACTGGTACAACTTGTCAGTCCGGTCCAGTTCTAACAACTAGCGTTAGAACAGGCTGTCCGCTAGCATGGCTTATAATGTTTACTAATTTGTCAGTAAGCCCAATTTGAATAAAGCCCAATATTTATGGGTAAAGTCGGGGCTTGTGTGGATGGATTTATAGCCTCACATTTTAACCCTCCATTATGTTTTGATCCAATGCCATAAGCCCATAACTACACCTTCAATTTAAATTTGTAATCTTGTACCAAATTACTATAACTTTACTATAACTTTAACTTTAAAAGCCATACTCAACATCAATTAAGCATCATGTACAACATCATGTACAAGTATTATATTCATAATATTGTTTGTCTTTTAGCATAAGGTTTTTTAGTTTGTCTTATAGCATAAGTTATTTTTCTTTTTATTCCTTTAAGTTTAGTTATATGTATACTTTACAATCTATACTTTATATTATTTTCTTAACACATCCATAATTTCTTAGTTTTTTTAATTTCATCATATTAGTTTTACAGTTTAATGTTTGATAAAATCCCGAATAAGCAAGTACGGCATGTTTATTTTTATCTACATTTCGATGTAAATTTCATTTGGAACGACTTTGTGCATCAAATTATACAATTAATCGAAACACAAACGTGAGAAACCAATCTAAACTTTTTAAATTTTTAACTTTTTACATTTTACTTTTTTCATCAAATTACAACTCCTAAAATATAATGTTCTAAAAATTACAAATTTATATGTGCTAATTTTTATCAACATTAATATGCTTAACCATTAATTTTTTGCTGTTGCGACATGTATTGACATTCAAACGTGAATTTTTTAACAATCATTTTTTTTATATAAACTTCTGAGTATTATCAACAGCTGTTATCAACAACATAACTGTTTCATATTTCTTACGTAAGGTTATAAAGTTACGTATATAATCAGGTTCGCAACAACTTTCTTCGCTATTCTTTCATAATATACATCTCCGCCACACCATAACATGCGGTGTTAATGCTAGTCCTCCCTAAAAGCCCTAATTATACTATTAAAACGAGCATATATCTTTCATGACATATTTAGCCCAAGCATGTATCATTCATGACTTGCATCTGTATTCAATACGAACACTAAACCTTTTTTTTCTACCTAAGCCGCCGTTTAAGATTAGAATATTATAAAATTCATTGTTTGTGATTAGTTATGAATATATTTTCAACATTACAATAGTATAATGACCCAACATGTGATTAAACTGACACCAAGTGGTATTCTTTAATGCATTAAGTTATATCTAAACGTATCAACCACTCAACAATATGCAAACTATTTTTTTATTTATTTTTCTTCTTTCATTTTCATAACTCGATCGCAACTATATTATACCACTTGACTTTTAGATTAAAACTAACTGACTAATTCAATACATTCTATTCTCATGCACAGGAGTCTATAAAGCAACTTCACGTAACCAATTATTTATATTTCTCACACGGATATATTTTTATAGACTTATTTTCTATTAGAAAAAAAAAACAAATAAAAACAACACTCTACGTTATTATATACAAAGCTAGTTGATAACTCATACTTCGACGTACTAAACAAAACACATGTGCTAAAAATGACCAAACTTGAAACTAGAATAAGAACTTGTTTGTTTCAACCTCTTAATGATTCAAATTTCTAAATAATTCAACGTTTAATGGTTCACTGTTTGTTTCGCTAGTGAATGTCTGAATTGTTCAAACATTTGTTTTTAAATGGTTAAGCATTATACAAATACTGAATGGTTAAAACCTTTTATTTGAACTGGACAAACATTTGTCTTTGAATATTTAAACAATATACCAGCTCTTAATGGTTTAGATCTCTTAATCATTCAACACGTAATGGTTTAGACCTCTTATTGGTTTAGTTTTTAATTATTCAGAAATTACTAGACCATAAGTGGTTTAACCAAACCCTAGGGTCCCAATTTCATCATCAATTCCAAATTCGTATATCTTATATCACTAATTTTGTTAAATTTTAACTTGTGGATACTCTGTATTTGATCGTAAAAATGCATAAATCGTTAACCGAGCGGTTTAGAATAAAGATCGTAGAGATTTCTTGTGAGTGAAGAAAGGAAAACAGGTTAGTTGCTTACGTTATTGTATGCATAATTTTCATCTACACTGCGGTTTCTTGAACGCTTCATTCATAATGGGGCCATTATGAATAAATCAAAGAAGATTAGAATGATGATTAGACCGTTGATATTAATCATGTACCAGACACATGGCATTAAGCTGACATATCAAATCTTGCCACGTGTGAGCAGAACTTGAACTATGTATCCAATCATTCAAAAGATTGGGGGTTTAATCAGTTTCCATACCGCGTTACCTACTTTGAATTCAGTATTCGGTTCGGTTTTAACAACTTTGAAGTTGGTGTGGTTTAGGTTCGGTTTCCGCGGAGACAATATACAAACCGAGGAAACTAAAACCCGAACCAATAGACATCTCTACAAAAGATGACAGAGAAGGTTGACTCTGAAAATTCAAAATCACCAAGTCTTGGTCTTCAAGACTTTCTAGGATCTTTCTCCACTAATCAACTTTGTGTATATAAGCCAACTCTTTCAAGACTCAAGAGTTGATATCACACAAAAGTTAGAAGATTCACAACCACCATCCAAGATGGCTAACTTTGCAAAACCCATATACTATGCTTCATTCATTATATTCATTTTAGTTATGTCAGTTACGGGTCGCTTTTTACGATCTGGGTTCATCTCAGACGGGACCAATGATCCGCCTGAAGGGAGCGTGTCGTCTTTCTTGTATCTCAAAGGTATCGATGTTCCTGAACAACGTTGTGAGCAAATGTATGGTTTTTTGCCATGTTCAGAGACTCTTTTAGGCCATTTCTTCCTGATTCTCGTGTACGAGTACTTACTGTTTCATGGAGAATCGTATGTTGCTTCTGGAGGCGAACGGATATTCCAGATTCTTGGTCCTGGGATCTTCGGTGCGAGTGCTTTCCAAGTCCTTGGTTTCCTTCCTGAGTCGATGATACTTCTTGGTATGTCCATAAAAACATCGTCGGTTTCTTCTATAGAACACATGAACTAAAAATGCTAAATGTGTCTCCTTTTTCGTTGTCTACTTGCAGTATCTGGACTTTCAAACACTAAAGATGTAGCTCAAGAGTATGTTCTCACTGGAGTTGGATTGCTAGCCGGGTCAGCGATACTTCTTCTAACCGTAATATGGGGAACTTGTGTCATCATCGGGAGTCGAAAATTTTCATCAGAATCTGGTTCAAGCCCTTCATTGATTCCTACCCAAAATCAATACCAAAAAATGTTATCATATTTCACTGGTCAGCCCATTTCTTCTATCCCTCAATCCATTTACTTTTTTCCGATAAACAAGTTGGCAGGTTGACATGTTTAATTAAGTGGGTTACGCCTCTCGGCCCAAAGACAGCTCGTTTAACTAAACAGGTCAACACAAACACAACCCGCTAATTAAACAGATTAGATGACAACCCAAAACCTAATAATTTTTATTTTATGTTTTGGGTCGGGTCTGAAACTGCCACTCCAATGTGATATCATGGTTTTCACTACAAGGTTCTGTGTTTTCTTATTGCAGGTTTTGGTGTAACGACAAATGAAGAGACGAGCAATGCAGCCAAAATTATGGTTATTTCGGTTATACCATTCACTTTCCTCCTAATACCAGAGATCATTTTTGGTGTGTCTCAGGGTTACATCTTCATGATCCCCCTGTTTGTTTCGTTTATGTTCTTGATCACTTACTTCATATACCAGGTATATACTGTATTAAAAGAATTAATACAGAGTTAGCATTATTTCATTTGTGTGATATACATGTACTTAATCTTTCATTATCTTCTCATGTAGGTGTTTGAGCCTTCAATTCAGAAAAGAAGATTATCATACCTGAAACACGAGCATTTAGTCGTGGGCATAATAAAACATTTGCAAGAGCATGCTGCAGAACATGTACTCACTGAAGATGGTTCAGCAAACCTACCTGCTATAAGACGGTTTGTTTCTTGTTCTTTTTCAAATTACACTCCGTTTATAGTTTCTTTCTTCTTCTTTTTTTGCATTTTGTTTGATGTTGGATAAAAGGGACATTGTATTGCAGCCTATTTTCAAAGATTGATCAAGACAGCGATAGCTACATATCGTTTCCTGAACTAAAAGAACTTCTTCAAGATATCAAGTTCAGGCAATCACCTTGGAACAAGAAGAAAATAACGGAAGATATAATGAAAGAATTCGATAAAGATGGTGACAAAAAAGTAACCAAGGAAGAGTTTGTTGAAAGGTTCAAAAAATGGCTCGATGAGACTAAAATTGCAGTGGATAACCGAAAATACAGATCAATTAGATCGTGGAAGGACTTATATCAGGTACTTGAACTAAAAAATTTGCATCATTAAATATATTATCAGTAAATCCCAAAATTTCTCACATATATATTTATTATTAGATCGTCCATCCATGGGTTGAGACCAAAAAGAAAGAAGAAGAGATGATGAAGATCTGGGTATCTGAAATTATAAGACACGTCAAAAGCTTTCAATGGGGAAACTTTTACAATGAAGATGGAACAACGAATATATCTGCGATAAAAAGGTGAGAATTGAAACAAGTTTTGGAGTTCAGGTGGTGTTTAACATTCTGTTTTGAAAGTGATTATCTGATTATTATCTGGATATTGTGAATTTGATTCTGATTATTTGGGGGTCATTACATGTAAATCTAATAATAGTTGATCTTGATTTAGATAATTTAGTAACAGACAAATAAACTAACTGATTTTTTGGGCAATTTCAGGCTGTTTGAAAGAATTGATCTTGATAAAGACAATTTTGTATCACAATCAGAATTGAGGAGATTGATCATGGAACTAAACTCTGAGAATATAGCAGAGGATGTAGATAAAGCAACAGCTAAAATAATGGAAGATCTTGACAAAAGTGGAGACCAGAAAATTGACGAACAAGAGTTTGTACATGGATTTAAAGAGTGGCTAAACGCGTCTAATAACGAACTAATCTCCAACTCGCCTGGGCATACAACCAATGCTTCCGTAGTAAGTAAATTCACACCTTCAACAGGATTTTACATATAAGTTTGTGAAGTTATAGAGTCGACTGACAGAGTCGAAAACGTATGCAGAAACCATGGGAATTATGGATGGATGATAGAGTAGACGGATCTAGTTGGGCCTGGACAAAAGCTATAATGTTGCTGGTGCTTGGGATAGCCATGTTAGCACTTTTGGCTGAACCTTTGATACACAGTGTTCAGAACGTCTCGAGTGCTGCAAATATACCCTCGTTTTTCATATCGTTTATCCTAGTTCCATTGGCCACTAATGCTAGAGCAGCAATTATAGCCATTAAAATGGCAAGTAAAAGAAATGGAAAAACTACTTCTTTGACCTTCTCCGAGGTTTGTTCCTTGCCTACTTACCTCTCTTTTTGATCTTCTTCGATGATTGTCATGATCTAACAAATAATTGATATTCATATATGATTCCAAAAACTAGACCTAAGAATAATGATGTTACTTTTTCAATAAAGCAAATTAAGGAAATCTTATGGATATGAATATACGAAATCATCACCTTTCATATAACTATTTTGGTGATACATTTTGGGATGTTTTGCTTTGATGACAGATTTGAGTGTACATATTTTGTTTGTTGATGATATGCAGTTATATGATGGAGTTTTCATGAACAATGTTCTTGGATTTTCTGTTCTTTTGGCGGTCATATATTTTCGAGGCTTGGCATGGGAATTCTCGGCTGAAATTTTGGTGGTAGTGATAGTTAGTATCATCATGG
This sequence comes from Flaveria trinervia, assembly GCA_025506515.1. Classification (NCBI taxonomy): domain Eukaryota; kingdom Viridiplantae; phylum Streptophyta; class Magnoliopsida; order Asterales; family Asteraceae; genus Flaveria; species Flaveria trinervia. Next base: position 78,850,383 of record CM046449.1, on the reverse strand, counting down.
GAGCAGCAGCCAACTTTAGATCAAAGTTCCCTATTTGGACATCATTCATTGCATACTTGCTCTACCCGTTATCTCTGATCTTCGTTTATCTTTTAAATAGATTCTAATTAACATACAAGATTATTGTATTCATACACAATATCCACAAGAAATTTAATGTATTTGATGTTCTTTAAAAAATACAATTTACTTGCTATTAGAATGGAACATGAGTCATAGTTATCAGTGAATCTATTATGAATGTAACATCTGGGTTTTTGTGATTTATAATTTTGTTAATATGGTACACATTCTTGTACTACTCTGTATACTTTACTAATAATAAATCTATTTAGAGGTATATCAGTATATGAATAATAAATGTTTTGAAGTTGTTTAATAAATTCAAGATGCTAAAGTATTGTCGTATAACTATTCGTACATTATCCATCATAATAGTTACTGTATACATATATTAAAAAACATAGTAAATATTAATTTATAGGTACTACTAAACTGAAATGTGATAAGTTGTTCTATAAACGAAATATATATGCCAAATGTTAAACGGCAACCAATTCAATCGTTGCTCGACCCATTTACCACAATTCACAAAATGGGTTCGGTCCAAATTTCTCTTTGATACATTGGACCAGTTTTCGCTCATTTTTTATTAGACCCAAATGGACCCATTTCACAGCAGAAGCTAACTTTTCTTGATCTAGTGGACAGAGTAAAACCGAATGACAAGAAGAAAGAGTAAGATCCTTACCACCATGTCATTAATGATGACCACGCGGCACCATGGGATTCTTCTATGATCTATCCCTTTCAATCTCCATCATCTAGAATAGCAATTACAACCTGTAGAACCATAGAGAGGAAATACATTAATGTCCTCAAAGGGGCAGTTTCTATTATAACGGTGAAACTACAAAGTACATAGTCTTTTTACTGTTATCTAAGCTAATTCGTGTAAATACCCTTAGTCGTCAAGACACAAAAACAACAACCATTGACAGTTTAAATACATAACTCTAAGTGTTATGTGCTGATTAAACCTTCTCCCAACAGTATCCAACTAAATCCCCTCATACTCTTCTTGTTCCCTAACAAACTGTGTAAAATAAATCTTAAGGAATCAGTCTTCTAAATCTTGCAAGATAGTTACATTATCTTGATACCAAAGCCTTTGTAGCCCAATAATATCTGGTGTGTACATAGTGGTGTCCCTCTCAATGCGACTGATGGTTCGAGTCTCGTGGTGGACAATATGCATATTTAGAAGTAAGATTAGATATGTGTGTGTTTCGCACTCTAAATAACAGTTAATAAGTTATAGCCATTAGCACATAACTGCCATTCATTGTAGATCCGTAACTAAATAGCATAAGTAAAGATCAGTACGAAGAATCAGTTGCAGTTCAAACAACATTGATCGTAAATACAGTGATTGAGTTACCATTGGTGAAATGGCGATAGTTTAGGGATGAACTTTGAATTATTGGCAGCAAATTGAATGAACAGCAGTGAATAGAGCTCCGTCTTGGACGCTAAACCTAGAAAACACATAAACACATTGCAATCTGATAAGCGATTAGATGATTCTATGTGAACTGATCACGAGTCGAACCCTAATGGAAGAAGATGATTGACAGTGTTTTCAAAAATCAAAACCGAATTAGACGTCTAAGATATAGGGGTGTTGATGGGTTCGGTTCAGGTTATTCGGGTTTTTCAAAGTTAAATTCTACCCGAAACCCGATCCGAATAACAGTCGCTTTAATCAGTTTCAGGTTGTTCGGTTCGGGTTTTGGGTATTAACGATAGACTCAAATTGATAGATTTTAGTACGTTTTCATTTGAAATTTTATAATACTAAGGGGGATTAAATTAGTTTACTTTTATAATTTATAAAATGTGCTTAAATATATATATTTCTATACAAACAATTTGATCAATTTGGATAATATAAACAAATGTATACATATAATTTACTAAATTATAATATGGGTTGATCGGGTTATTCGGATTTCGGGTTAATCGGTTCGGGTTATTCGGGTTTTTGAGGTTTGAAATTTTATCCGAAACCCGACTCGAATAAGAATCGGTTTAATCGGTTTTCGGGTTGTTCGGGTAACGGGTTGTTTGGGTCGGGTTTCTTGGGGTACGGGTGGGATTGGATCGGGCGGATTAATCGGGTACGGATAAAATCGACGGGCCTAATCTAAAAGCATATACATCCTGTTCCTAAGAGTTTATTCTTTATATTCACAACCAGTTCCTTATATTTATATCAGTGTATTTTTTATATTCTATAGTATGGTTATAAGTGGTTGTGAGTGAATGATATGATAAATTTACTGTTCAATCTGTAGTTTGGGAAATCACTGTTCAAAACCATATAATTATTTTAATATATTTTAAATGGTTGTGAGTGAAAAAGAGAGAAAAAATAATAATAAAGTTAAAAAGGAAAGAGAAAAAATAATAATAAAGTTAAAAAGGAGAGAAAAAAAATAGTGATTTTTAGTGTAATTATATGGATAAAGATAAGAAATGGGTTGTGAATGCTTTTATATGGTATGGTTATAAGTGATTGTGAGTAAATGATATAGAAAAGTTACTGTTCAATCTGTATTTTAAAGAAACACTATTCAAAACCTTATAATGTTTTTAATATATTTTAAGTGTTTGTGAGTGAATGAGAGAGAAAAAATAATGATAAAATTGAAAAGAAGAGAGAAAAAATAATGATTTTTAGTGTAATTATATGAATAAAAAAAATAGAAATTGAGTTGTGAAGGCTCTAACACGGTTGGACTGATAGAAATAATACAATTATAGACATAGTATATTATACATATTATATACTAACTTAACTTCTCGTGTGTTACAAGGATTAAAAAATTTAAAATAACAAATGTTAACAATTAAAAATTGAGAATTGATACCAATGATCTTCTAAAATATAAGAAAAATATATAAGAATGATATATAAAGATGCAAAATTTAAGGGATGCAAAATTCTCATTAAAACAATTTTTCACTATATGAGTGATACGTTAGTAGTGTATGAATAATGTTTCTGTGGTATTTTAGAGTTTATTATACAAAGAGATGTTAAGTGTTTACCTTTAGAGATTTCAGTGTAAATATATGGCTTGATATAATATTATCTAACAGAAAGATATTAATTTTATATTTGTATTAAAAATACCCAAATCAAGATCAACGATTCCATTGATTATGATACATTATCCATAGATAAACCATAATAAAATCAACGTAATGATTGTGTTATGTGTAACTGTTGAGCACCGAGTCTCATAGGTGTATGATTACATCAAATGACGTTATTAGCTCTTGTGTTCTTCATATAATAAACATGAAGATGAGGTGATTTGTGAGACATGGGTTATGACAATAATCCGTTGTCGAAATGCCTGAAAGAGATAAAAGATGATCGTTGTTGACGAGAAGGCGAGAGAGCTTGAGTTTTTGTATATGACAGTCTCTTAATGTGTTGTGTCCCCACGGACCACACGACCGTAAAAGGGCGGGCAATGCAATAGTCTGGGTGGATCGCTGACACTAAAACTTAAGAAAAAGTTTTTATTCAGCTAACGAAAAAAATGCATGGGGTAACAAAAGAAATGCTTGGGGTAGCATGATCAGTTCCACCGATAACGATTATGGAAAGATGTTTCTTCTCATTATGAGCTCCCAAAAGAGCTTTTGGTTCATCAGTAAGTTGTTTGGCTGCAGCTTTACAACCTATTCAACAATGGGGTGCGACTCTAATCAACTAAACTAAAGTTCTTTAATATGAATTGTTCATCTTTATCAACTAAACGGAAGTTCTTTAATATGAATTGTTCTATCTTTTTGTGAAATTGATGCATGTGAATTCACCAAACTATATGATCATGTCAGTTTTATTGTAATCTTTTTGTTACCAAAATTCCATCACACGGATTCTTAAAATCTTTTCAAGAATTTGAACGTGACAACGAGCACGTACGTATAGTGTACATAGTTTATTAGAACTTAGAAGTGCTTGACTACTAGGGAACCACATAAAATGTGTTATGATGATCACAAAACTAAAGAATAATTGAACCAGTGTTACCGTTGAAAACAAGTACTTTACTTTTGATCAACTTTTATTAATAGACCCATCACAAAGTAATATTTTTTTATGTTTTTCATAGTTATATCGTATAAGCATATACAACCACTGGATTTAATTACAAAACAAGCCACTGGGGTTTTATTAAGACCTTTGCATCCACTCAAGAATAATGATGTAGGTAGCTTGCAAGAAATATCCTAAGAGAAGTAATCAGCTTAATTATCCCCTTCATCTTCACAATTAATGACAATCATACCATTTGACTTTGAATTATAAGAAAGAAATCATCTAATGAAGTAAACATGATGATAATTTTTAGCAACATGTTTTTTTTAATTTATTATTTTAGTCTTTTATATGTCATGTACAGGCTGCCATATAGGTTGGGGAGAAGTGTTTCCATATCTCTCTTGCAGTAATTCTGATGTAGAACACAAGTCACAAAAGTTTTTTAAAGAAAAATGTCAAAAACAATTATAATATAACGAAATAGTTACAGGGATGACGATCTGTATTAAACACTTAATTATTGCAAGAAAAAAATTTAATCCAAACGACTTAAACTTTTCTCAATTGTTTATGTTTTTAATTGGCGTATTTCTTAAATACACACATAGATTATGAATATAAATGACATCAGACTAATTTGTTCATATGTTTTTAATAACCTACACATACTCTACATATGTGTAAATAATATAGCCAAACATAATCTTCAATCTTCACATGTGTATGTTATATGCATAAACGAAAAATCAAACTAATTTATCCATAATTATTTTAATTCCAGTGGGAGAAACAATAATAATTACATTTATGGCATCTTTAATCTTTTACATAATCTTTTACTTAAAATATTCAGTAGTTATCTTATAACTGACAAATGGAAATGAATATTGAAATTTACATTTGTATGATTTATATATCAAGTCCAACTGTTCAATCCTGTGGTGACTCATTTAAAACTTTAACAAAACAAAAACTGGTAAAGAACATATGGTTGACCTTGAAATAACCTGAAGTACAAGTCTTCCTCAAATCTCAAAGATTTTCTTGAATATTAATCCACCATTACCTTCTCTCTATATAATCCAATGTTAATGACATCAACCATCATTAAAGATGGTAAATTTAATAAAAATCACACATTATGCTTTGTTTCTTGTTATCGTGTTATTCGTTAAGGTTACATGCAGGCTGTTACATCAAAGAAACTCAGAGTTAATATCAGATGGCGCCAATGAATCAACTCCAGAAAACAGATCATCGTTCTTGCATCTCAAAGAAATCAACTTTCCTGAAGAGCATTGTGAGCAAATGTATGGCTTTTTGCCATGTTCAGAAACACTTTCAGGCCATCTCTTCCTTATTATTGTTTATGAGTACTTGTTGTATCATGGTGAATCATATGTTGCTTCTGGAGGTAAACGGATATTCAAGATTCTTGGTCCTGGGATATTTGGTGCGAGCGCTTTTCATGTCCTTGGTTTCCTTCCTGAATCATTAATACTTCTCGGTATATCTCACATTATGTGTCTTATTATACCAGTTTAATCCATACTCTTATCGTTGTTTATTAAAATTTGTTATAATCTATATTGTTTGGTGTTTATTTGCAGTATCTGGGCTTTCAAACACGAAAGATGTAGCTCAAGAGTATGTCCTAACCGGAGTTGGATTGTTGGCCGGATCAACGATACTCCTTCTCACTTTAGTATGGGGAACTTGTGTCATCATTGGCAGTCAAAAGTTTGATGCTGAATTTAGTTCTAGTAATCCAACACAAAATCCATTTGAAAAAATAATGTCACTTTTTACTGGTTAGCTACAATCTTCCCTTCCTAAATCCATTTTTATTTTATATTTTTAAAGAGCAAATTAACATATTTTTTTAGTATCTATCATAGACATATAATGAAATCTTTATAAAGGTGCTGCTAAGAAAAGTAGAAAACCAATACTTATGCCTTAAATACTAAATTTCTTAACTAAGGCAAGTGTTATTGAAGAAAACCTCTGATTTTCATGTTCTTTACATTAAATAAGAAGTGAAATAAACTCGGAAAAAAATCTTGTAATTTTAAGGAAGTTCAAGTTTGTAGGCCCAAATGTGGAACTTGGGCCTGTTTGTAGCCCATTCATTCGGTCCATCTAGATGTTTTCATGATCTAGCCACAGGCCCATTGCTTCACTAAAATCAAAAGTTACAGTTAAAAGGAAGTGTTCATGTTATGATGTTAATTTTCATACTTATTTCCTCTGTTCCATTTGTTGCCTTGTCATTTAGTATGACATTTTGTGTTTGTTCACAGGATCTGGTGTAACTACAGATCAAGAAACAAGTTTGGCAGCGAAAATTATGATCCTTTCGGTTTTCCCCTTCACACTTCTCCTGATCCCAGAACTATTTGGTGTAGATTCATCTCAAGGATACATCTTTATAGTTGCTCTTCCTGTTTCGGTCATGTTCTTGCTCGTATACTTCATTTATCAGGTGGTTCACTAGAGCCTTTAATGTAATATCATCCACCATACTATCATACTTGATAGAATAAATCATTTTATTCATGGTTAGTAACAAGATTCACGAATATTCCAATGTAGGTGCTCGAGCCTTCGATCCAAAAAAGAAGATTATCATACGTTAAACACGAGCATTTAGTTGTAGACATACTCAAACATCTGCAAGAACACACTGCAGAGAAGTTACTCACTGAAGATGGATCTGCAAACCTACCCGCGATAAAAGGGTTTGTGTTTTTTTCTTTTTTGTTTTCACCTTTCGGTTTTAATTTTTTTTCATTTTGTTTGATAAACATGATTCTTATTATGCAGTTTCTTTACAAAGATTGATCAGGATGGCGACAGTTACATATCGTTTTCTGAACTAAAAGAGCTTCTCCGGGATATCAAGTTCAGGCAATTAACTTGGAACAAGGAGAAAACAATGGAGGAAATACTGAAAGAATTCGATAAAGATTCTGACTGTAAAGTCTCCATGGAAGAATTTGTTGATCGGTTCACAAAATGGCTCGATGAGACGAAGGGTGCAGTGGATCATCGACCATATCGATCAATAAGCTCGTGGAAGGATTTATATCAAGTATATAAATACATAAAAAACTTTCCATTTCAAACATATATTTTCTTGAATAAATTGTGTAAAAATTAAAGATCAAAATACATCTATTTACAGGTTGTCCAACCATGGGTTCAGACCAAAAAGAAGAACAAGAAATGATGAAGATCCTGGTATCTGAAATAATTCGACACGTCCGAAGTCTTCCTTTAGGAAACTTCTACAATGAAGATGGAACACCAAACATATCTGTGATAAAGGGGTGAGAATCAAGATTCGTTTTTTATGATTAAATCGACGAATTTTGATCTTGATGGTGATTGTATGGGCAATTTTAGGTTGTTTGAAAGGATTGATCTTGATAAAGATAGATGTTTATCGCAATCTGAACTGAAGAGATTGATCATGGAAGTGGATTCTGAGAAGATAAAGTGGAATGTAGATGAAGCTACAGATCAGATAATGCAAGATCTTGACAAAAGTGGAGATCAGATCATTGATGAACAAGAGTTCATTGATGGATTAAGAGAGTGGCTTCACACATCTAATGGTGAAATCATTCAATGCTCATCTGGTACTGAAACTGATTCATCACTGGTAAGCTTAAATTTCTTAACAAAAATAGTGCATTAATTTTAGAGCTAACGACAAGTGTCATTTTCTTAAACACCAACACTAAAATGTTTAATAAGCAGATTACATGATACAAAACGTTTGTTTAACTTAATGTAACTAGTTCGGTAGTCTGAATAACTCTTCTCGTTTAACATGATTAATTATTTAGGGGCCGGTTATCATACAAAGTGGTTTTTTCGTGCGAAGCGTACGGAATTTTGGGGTGAAATTATCACGCAAGAATAATAATAATCACGTAAATACAAAGTGATATTTACGCAAGACAAATTACGCTCGCGTGGAATTATCACGCAGAGATGAAATTATCACGCAAAAATATCTTTTGCGTAATAGTTTTACTTTTGCGTGATAATTTCATCTCTGCGTGATTAATTATTATCATTGCGTTATAATTCCACCCGTAACTTCCATTATAACTTTGTACGCTTCGCACGAAGAAAAAAAAACACTTTGTAGTGTAATTTTTCTCTAATTATCTAACACAATTATCGACACGGTTCACTAAACACGGTTAAGAAATAATAAATAATATTAACATGATAAAACAAAAGTATACAAAACTTACAATTCAACCTATTAACCTAACTAATTATTATAATAAGTTAAACCTTTTATGCATATCATAAACGGGTGAACCCATTTCAACATTTTGTAATCATGTTCTTATTGTGTCTATTAGATTACCGATATATTTGTTAAATATGGATTATCGATATTAGAAGTTATGTTTGTATAGGAATTTATATTTGTATGGGATCATCTATAAACTCCTATACAAAGATAGACTCTAATATAAATAATCCATATTTGATTAAATACATGGTAATCTGATAGAGTTGAATTGATTATTAGCAGAACCCCTATAACCCAAAGACTAACCGGTTTAACTTCATGTCGAGTCATGTCATAAAATTGTCAGCTCTAATACATTTTAATTGTACGTGTGTTCGGTATATATAATTATTAAACTAGTTCGACACAAAAAGGTTAACATATATGCAGAAACCATGGGAGAGATGGATAGATGATGGTGTGGATAGATCCAGTTGGGCCTGGGCAAAGGCTATAATGTTGTTGGTGCTTGGAATACTTATGTTAGCACTTCTGGCTGAACCACTGATACATAGTGTTCAGAATGTCTCTAGTGCTGCAAATATACCCTCATTTTTCATATCTTTTGTCTTGGTTCCATTGGCAACTAATGCTAGAGCAGCGATCTCGGCTGTACAAACCGCAAATCAAAGGAAAGAACGAACGGCTTCCTTGACTTTCTCCGAGGTATGGCTCAGTTTTTTATAATATAGTTTTTGTAATCGTATATGACGCGTTAAATAAGATAAAGCTCAAGAAAATAAGTAAGAAAAAAGCACATGTGTGAGTACACCTAGAAATTGTTATTCATCCATTGTCCAGAAAATGGGTTGATTTGGGTAAAAGAAGTTTGCTTATGAGTTTATTTAGGTCTATGAAAATTACACAAAGGGTCAATTTAGGTTTATTCAAATTATACAACGGGTCAAAATGGTAACTATAATAAAACTTTGTTAGCTTAAAACGGTTTACGTGGGTGAGCACCACCTATATGACTTTCGATCCGTTATCCAACCCAACCCACTACTTAATCCGCACATTTTAGGTGATAAATTATCATTAAATTTGCATTTCAAGAAGCCTTTCTTTTATGACTAATTTGTAGGTTCTTTGTGTATGGTTGCAGCTATACAATGGTGTGTTCATGAACAATGTTCTTGGATTTTCTGTCCTTCTAGCAGTGATATATTTTCGAGGTTTAACTTGGGATTTCTCCGGTGAAGTGTTGGCCGTGCTGACGGTTTGTATCATCGTAGGCGTGACAACTAGCTTTAGAACAAAGTTACCCATTTGGACTTCATTCATAGCATACATGCTCTATCCTTTATCGTTGATTTTCGTTTATATTTTCAATAGATTGTAACTTAGAATTGATGAAATTCATTCATTCTTTTAACATAAATATTGTTGATATCGTATCATGTGTTGTTGTATCATATGTTATTCTTGATATTATTATTGTATTATGTGGTGTGAGAAGTTGAGGTGTAGAATGGCCTTAGCTTTAGATCAATTTCAATACATGTATATATTCGACCCCATACAAGTTAGGTACGTATCTGGTTTGTAGGTTTTTCTATGATCGATATTTGTATCTCGTTTGATAATTTATTACATGTTGGATTAGTAGGTTTTCCACAGATATCAAGGATCTCGTTTACGATGTTAGCTGTTTAAAAGATATCTATAGTTTCCATCACTTAAAAATTAACTTGAAATATCAAAATATTCAAGTATAAGAATTTTTAACTCGTTAATGTTTTCAAGTTTCTAATCTTCAATAAATTCAAAATGTTATTTAATATATTTTCTGATATTATATGATTTATTAATAATTTTTTATTGGACGTAGGTGAATGGGTATAGATATTAGTTTCAGGGTAATTGGATAAAGGTTCTTTTTTTTGCTGTGAAAAAACAGTTATGATCAGTAATTATTAGCAATTATTAGCAACAGTCGTGTTAGAGTTGAAGGAGTTTATGTTGATGAATTTTCTACCGACAAAAGTTACTGTTTATGTAGTCAAATAACCATCAACGTTTAACCACTAGCCGAAATCTGACACTCTTTCGTGTACAGATTTCCCTTTTGTTTCTTCAATTTTTGTTACATTGTCATCGCTCGATGTACGTTTAAATACATAAAACAACACATATACATAAAACAGAGTTTAAACTCACAAAAGGACACATATACATCACATCAAACAACACAATACTAGTTTACTTTAAATATTGAAAGACTTTATCGTTCAAAAAGAGCAAATACAATTCTTACGATCTTCTTAATCTAATAAAAGGGTAAATGAATGTGTCAACTTGTTATTAACACATTTATTCTCATCAAATTTTTCTCGCTTCTCCCTCCTATTAAATAACCATATTAATTAATAATAATATTATTTATTTATTTTTACGTTATAATTAGCTTTTTAATAAAAATAAGAAAAAGAATTTTTTTATTAATGCTATTTCTATAGAGATTGTTTTTATAAATGATTTTTTTAAATAAAACTACTTTTGTGTAATATTTCAAAATTGAGTTTTTAAAGTAAACTTTTTATTAAACAAAAATAATTAAAATAAGAGTTATAGTAAGAAAATTTTTAAAAATGAAAAAATTTTAAAATGTTACTTTAAACAAAATATTTAATTTATCTTTGAAAGTACTTATAGTTGTTGCTAATACATAATTTCAATCATATCATAATTTATTCTATTATTTTATAACTATTGATTTTTATTTTATTTAATATTTTAATTAAATAACTCGTCTAATACGGGGTTACTCAAACTAGTTATAAAATATTTGTGTTAATTTAAGGTAATTGTCGACATGGAAAGCCGCGACAAGCTCACGTGTGTCACTATATGCTCCTCCTATCCATCTCGTTTTTTGTACGACGTTCTATTTTCTCAAAATAAACAATAAAAACATTTATATCAACTAAAAATCTACCTAATTAAAAGGATAAAAAATGATAAAGTTTTAGCAAATATAAAGTATATTAACTTTTAAATAAAACTAATGAAATGTTTACGATTATTTTCAATTTATTTGAACAGTGCAAGTTGATGGGCTATAAAATATAAATAGCCGTCTTAAAATGAACAGTAGAAACTTTTAATTCATCAACTCGAAATCAAACTAAAAAAGACCAATTATATATAAATTTAGATGCAAATATATTAATTACTTTTAAACTAAATTTTAAGATAAAAATTAGAGTTAAATTCGATTTACCTTAGGAGATATAATAGAATAACTTTTTTTTCTTAATTAGTTTTAAAACATCAATTTTAATTCAAAAAGTTTTACTATTGTTTTAATTTCAGTCAAAAGGTTTATTATTTGAAGCAAATTAGACTTCAATCGAAATAACAATGAATTTTGTAGGATAAAGTTGAAACAATATATGAACTTTTAAAGGTAACTTATATTTTTAATTTTTAAAGAGACATACTTTCTTTAGTAAATTTTAAAGAGAAAATCGAAGTTAACTCTCTAAATTATACATATAAATATTAAATTGAAGACAAAAATCTATTGGAAAGTTGGAATGTATCACCAAATGTTATATTTTTCTTACATTGTGTTGTGATATTATTATTACTATTAATTAGTATAATTATTGTTATCACTATTTTCCTTTTCTTTAATTCTTTTCTCTTAAATTTGACCGCTAATCACACCAAGAAAATAACAGTTCAACTACTTTTTAGGGATCACTCAAATGACAAATTTAATATCTTAATCATATTACAATTCTATGTTTTGACAACAGTAAAACTCCTCTTAAGTTTGTGTGGTTAAACTTAATACATACTAATGCCATGAGCAATCTACTTTTCTTTTTAACCAATAAAACTAACACTTAAACTACACGCTTTACACACCACCCGAGATTAAATAATCCCAAGTCTTCCTTTCTAGCTTATTCCTCCAACACTTGTGCTACTATGTATTTTAATTGAGAAAAAGAACAACCTCCAATTCGCTTTCACATAACTGCTTTATTATTATTATCGCAATTATATTTAATAATACAAACTATTACTTATTACCTAATAATAATCATACTGTTAATTTGATCAGTAATAATCTTAACTTTTGTTTTTATTATCAATAACGGTTCTAATAATATAATTATCATACATTCACACTCAATTTGTACTTATTTTAGTTTTGATTTAGCTTGTATGTGTTTCTTTGTTTTGTTCATAATCATTATTATGAACGAAATCAAATCGAAATCAAAAGCATTTATTTTTAACAATTATATTATTGGGATTGTCGGTCACAAAAAATAAAAGTTGAGATTGTTACCGGTAAAATCAATAGTATTGATTACTACCGAATAAAAAGTAATAGTTTGAATTATTAAAATACAATTTTATCTTACTCCTATTTTTTAATTATATTAAATCATATTATGTCTGAATTTAAATTCAAAATCTTTCTTCTAAAAACCAAATTCTCTGCAAAATAAGCCAACTCTACCATCTAATAATAATAATTATTACCATTATTTTTATTATTAGAAAGTCTCATAACCGCTTTATTTATGTCTTTACTCTTTACACGCTCCCAACACGTTCAACACCCCGTAGTAACTTCACTCTATAAACCACTTACCTCCAAAACAAACACACACACCCCAATTGGCAACCACTTTTACCGACGACCAACGTCCGTCGACAAACGACGGCAATATGTCTCACAATCATCTTATCCTCCTCACGATCTTCATATCCTTCACCATCACCGTCACTTGTCGCACCATCACCGACACCAATACATCCACCAATGTCGTTACCGACGGCATTAGCGACGACAACAAAGGCATCCTCAGCCTCAACCGTCGTCGCTATCGTTGTCGCTATCAACGAACAACGAATCGGAGTCGTGCGAGCAGACGTACGGGGTGATGCCGTGCACCACCACCGTTGTTGGTAATTTGTTTCTCGTTGTGGCGTATGGTTACCTCATGTTCCTCGGTGCGACTTACTTGTCCGCTGGTAGTGAGCTGATGATGGAGGTTTTAGGCCCGGGGATCGTCGGAGGTCTGTTTCTTCCGATTCTCGGAGCTCTTCCTGATGCTATGCTTATTCTCGGTACACAAACGAAAACCTTTACTTGCACAATCTTTTTCTGTTTTAGAAATTGCGTTTTAATAATCCGAACTGTTATACCACCGTAAAACTAGAAAATTGGGCATTTGCGACGACCTTTTATTGTCGCAAAATGATCGTAAAAGGCTGTTGCAAACGGTTGAGTCCGGATCGAACCGGCCTGTCCGACCGGAATTGAATAGGTGGCCAGTCCGGTTTGCATCAACTCATTTTGGAGTGGTTTGACCGGCCGGTTCATCCCAAATCGGTGGTCGGACTAGTTCGAAACGGATTTTGATTTTTTCTTTGTGGATTCTAATGGCTAAAAACGGGTGTGAACCACATATTAGTCTGTTCGGTATAAAAACATAGTTAAGTTTTACATATAATTATAAATTTAGTATATAAATTACTTATATTTAATTATATATATAACTATATATATATATACTGCATATATAATTTTGACGTTATCCGGTTATTAAATCCAGTCCAACAATCAAACCAGTAAAATGTTCAGTTCAACATCCAATCCAGTTTTGAAAACATTGGTTGCAACTTACAACTAACAGCGCGGTCGCAAAAACCACGTGGTAATTCCATTTGCGACAGTTTTTAATATTGCAACCGGTCGTAAAATATATAACGTCACAAAATTTCCGAATGAAAAAGACACTTAAAAATTCTACTGACATTATTACTAATTATTTATTTATTATTTTATTTGGTTTTGTTTACAATGATAGATATTGGATAAAATGGAAAAGAATGAAAGTGAAATAGAGATGAAATGTATAATCAATAATTATGTTAAGATTTACTTGATAACTTAAATTTAATTTACATCTGATTTAGGTTATTAAAGTTCAATCGGTTAATTTCTATTATTGTTATGATTTAACTTAACAACATGATCTTATTACTTAATTTAACTATTTAATCTCTATTTGAGATCGAATTGGACTTAAAGGTGCTTAAAAAATTTGATACCTTACCTCGGTCGTGATATTTCTAGTTGTCCCAACGCCTTACCTACACAATAAATAGTGGATACCCTACTTTTGAACAAGTGTCATTTGATAGATGCATTTTGTATGACATGGACATCTTTATATTCATGCTTTTATCTTTATCCACTTTGTTATTTATTTTTAATTTTTTCTTTTGTTTTGTTTGTAATATGGACCCGTTGGTCCGTTGGATTAGAAACCAGACTCTTCTTATACCGTTAATAGTTAGGACTCGTTGGTTTTTGACAAATGAAGGTTGGGCGAGCGACCTAGTTCAGTGGTTGGACGAACGGCTAAATCGATTTTCAGTAAAAAAATTATTTCTAAAATTATGTTTTCTGGTTATTATACAATATTTGGACTTGGACCCCTCGTGTACAAATTATAGTGTTTATCAACAACAACTAAATTATTTTATTTTATTTACCTAACCAATCTCATGAATTCTTTTACCTTTTTCTTTTCTAAAAACAATATATTTTTTCTTTCAAATATAACTAATTTAAAATTTATATTATGTGTTTAACCTTTTTTTAAATTAAGTATGATATAAACTGGTTTTTAAGATCCAGTCAGTAAACTAGTTGTGTGCTAAGTAGGTGTGACACCCTGTTAAGTTTTTAAAACATTGGTAATTTCATTCAACAACTATCAATTATGCGTTTACATTTCATCGTTTTATACTATAGAAGCATTTAATTATTCTTTCACGCAGTTTTTAATGTTCGAATCGGATTCGAAAAACTCAAAATTCGATTCGAATCAAGTCGAAAATCATTGATTTGAATTTTCGTTCGAGTTTTCAATTTCAAATTTGATTCAAAGTCTAGTTATTTAATTCGAACTGAATAACGAAATTGTGATTTTTGATTATTATTGTTCAATTAATTATTTTATTAATATATATGCATCGAATAAATTCAACGATTCAAATTCAAATCTTGTCTGAAAGTTTCAGATTCGATTCGAATTCAACTTATCTTTTTCGAATTCGAATCATGTTTGGAAATTTTAAAATTCGACTACTAGATTTGATTAACTTGAATTCGATTTGATGACCACCCCTATTCTTTCATGTGATCGAGACACATTTTGATACAAAAGTAGATAGACATAACGTTACTCTTATAATGTTTAACATATTTAAAATTATGTCACTAAAACTATTATTACAAGTTAATTGTCTATATAGTTACTCCATACTAAACTAAAAGCTCATGGTCAAAGTTTAACCCTTTGTTTGGAAACCATTCAGAAAGTTTTAACTTTTTTAAAAGACTTCTTATACACAATTTAATATGATTGTGTGATCTATATTATTTTATAGTATCTGGGTTATCTGGAAGCCCGAAAACAGCTCAAGATCAAGTCTCTGTTGGCATGGGATTATTAGCTGGTTCAACAGTCATGCTTTTAACTATTATATGGGGAGCATGTATCATCATAGGCAAATGCGATCTACATGGATCAATTGCTCTAGATAACCAGGACACTAAAGGATTCGACTTAGTAGGTACGTCCTTCCGTCCTTCTAGCATACATAATGTTCACATTGGTTATGGACAAAAGAGATGTTGAGCTATAAGGAATGACTGACCTCAAACACAAGTATCCTACCAATGCATTTTGAGCGTATTGACTGTAGATGAAAAGATAACAGTACTACAGTTAATAATGTTTGGATGGGAGAGATTT
Organism: Flaveria trinervia; assembly: GCA_025506515.1. Taxonomy (NCBI): domain Eukaryota; kingdom Viridiplantae; phylum Streptophyta; class Magnoliopsida; order Asterales; family Asteraceae; genus Flaveria; species Flaveria trinervia. Next base: position 78,834,146 of record CM046449.1, on the reverse strand, counting down.
CAGGATGGATGGCGTTTTGAAAACTTCAGTTGGATAACTAAAAACATATATGTGACCTCCCCGTGAGTAAAGCTAACAATATTGATTTGTATTTGGGACTAAATGTTACTCATAAAGTTAAATAACTAGAATGTACCAACAGAATCGTTTGGTTATTTACTTATTTCACCAAATGTACCAACAGAATCATTTGGTTCTTTTCGTCAATGATTTTAGGTTTGTGATTTACTCTAACTATTGTCAAAATATTATGAAAATGACCATGATCTGAATATGTTAAGCCAATATGTCTTACAAGGTGTATGAGGTTGTAACCTTTCGATATATTATCTATTATCTATTCCGCTGTAGGCTCTGGTGCGAGTACTGATATTTGGACAAGCTATTCCGCGATGATAATGGCTATATCTGTGCTCCCTTTTATCGTTGTTCAATTCCACAGATCCTCCATTCGACTTCTGGAAGACACTTAGCGGTGTTAATTGGTCTTATAACTTCCATTTCTCTTCTAATTGCATACTGCGTTTATCAGGTATATATGTAATCAATTAACAAGTAATAGATCACTTAATGGTTAAATGACTTCGGTTGATAATCTTTTACAGGTGTATCAACCTAATATACAAAAGAGGCGTCTCGCTTTTGCGAAGCATAAACATGTAAGGTCTGGAATTCTTCGATACTTAAAAACAAATGCATTTGGAGGACTTATAAATGATCAAGGCCAACCTAATGAAGATGTTCTACACAAGTAAGTTGTGTTACTAATTATTATTATATGTTATCTTGTGAAATATCAAATATTTAGAGTGTTAGATCAAGTAACCTTTTATCGTTATCATTTGCAGACTATTTAACTCTGTTGACGTGAATGGAGATGGGCGCCTGTCGCTAGTTGAACTAAGAGCTCTAGTTGTAGGAATGCGGTTAAGTGATATTAATTTAAATGAAGATGATGCTATTGATAAAGTAATGAATGAATTCGACACTTCTGGAGACGAAGAAGTAGATTTCGAAGAGTTTATAACTGGAATCACGAATTGGCTTGAGGAGGCGAGGAGGACTAAAATTAGTTCCCCGCTTGCAGGTCCTGACTATATTCATGACTATTATGAGGTATGTTTATATGTAGGAATGTCTTCAATGATATTTCCATTTTCTTTAATTGACCTTACCTATCATGTTAAGCAACACTTATTATTAGGAGTTAGGAGTTTGAATTTATGACATGACATGAACCGAACGTAGAATTCGTGGGTTTGGATTTAGTCTAAATGGGTTAGAGTCGGTATTGGATTGAACCGACAAATGTGCTTAGCTAAATAGGTCGTGTTCGTGTTGATCTAAAAAATTTGAGAAATGACCCATGTAACACCCGAGGACTATGACTTTGCATATGCAGGAAACAAAGAGACAACACTACCTTTTGGGAGATGATGGTGGAGATGACGAAGAGAATGGTGTAGACGACCCACGTTGGACCACGATAAAAGCAGTTTTGTTATTGTTACTGGGCACGCTTATTGCTGCTCTATTTGCCGATCCTTTAGTAGATGCTGTTGATGGTTTTTCTACAGCTACAAGTATCCCGTCTTTCTTCATCTCATTCATCGTCTTGCCATTAGCAACCAACTCTAGTGAAGCAGTGTCTGCAATCATCTTTGCTTCCCGCAAAAAGCAAAGATCCGCTTCTTTAACTTTTTCTGAGGTTCGACTTTCTTTGACTTTCTTGCTTGTCGGGTAACAGGTAAAATTAGAACCAGGTCAAAATCAGTTGTTTTTAAAAATAAAAACGGTTAAGGTTGAGCTTACCTTTTATACAATATTATGCCCATTGTTTTATAAATACTTGGCGTGTTAAAAACACCTTTATCTGATTTTCAAACGTCTCACCCATTTTATTTCAGCTAATCATTTTGTTACAATCGATTAATATGTCAAAGTAGTAGAAATTGTCACATGAGGTTTTAGTTAACGAGACACAAGATTATATCTTAGCTTGTTCTTTCCTTGTAGTTATATGGGGCAGCAACGATGAACAATCTACTTTGTTTATCAGTGTTCTTAGCACTCGTTTACGTACGAGGATTGACGTGGGATTTCACATCAGAAGTGCTTGTTATCGTGATTGTATGCATTGTGATGGGCGTTTTTGGTAGTTTGCGTACGACATTCCCCCTTTGGACATCTTTCATTGCTTTTATCCTCTACCCATTCTCCCTCATTCTAGTATATGTTCTCGACTATGTTTTTGGTTGGTCATAAATTCACCACAGAAACTCATAGTTTAAAACTAGGTAGTTGTTGACTCGTATTCAGCACATGTGCTATATGTAAAGTTTGTATTCATCACATGTTCTATAAATATGTTGTCACACTAATTTGTGCAATGGTTATAAGCATGTTAAAATTTTAGCCAAAGCCTTTTTGAAGACATGGCTTTTATAGATAAAGAACGATACAAGATGGATGGTATAACTAGGGCTGTCTATTAGTATTTTCTATTGATGGCTTGCAGTTTACTTGTCGTTTAAATTATATCGTACTTTAGCTAGCTCATTGTTAGTTTTCAATTTTATATAAGCACCCGCCATTCTAAAAAAGACACGGTTTTATGCATTTTTTATGTGTTTCATTCTTCAAATGAGAAAAGCTTTTGCATTTATATGAGTTAATATTTGTAATTTAAGTACCCTTATGTAGTTATATTTATTACATTAACATATACAATATGAGAATCGTAATCAAATATGTTATGATATGCTAATCATAATCCTTGGTGTTACAAACTATTTCGTATAAAAAATAATAGCGAATTAGGGAAAAAATTTACGAGTTGTAATAAACAAGACATGCGTGGACAAAGCATTTTGAACATGTATTCATGTTTACTGGGTGTGGACAAACAATTTTACGGCTCATGCTTGAAGTTAGTGGCAGAAGTCTAAGGGTGCTAAACGAGTCGTATTCTAGGGTTGTCTGGTCTAACCCGACACAAACCTGAAATTTTTATACAAACCCGAACCCGAAAACTGTGTAAGAAGTGTTAACACGAATACGACCCGATTGACCCAAATTTTTTAATTTTTAATTTTTTTTCACATATTAATACTTTAAATTTGTTATATTACAACAGAAAATACCAATTAATATAAAGCAATTATATTTTAGTGATGAAATCTTATGTCAATTTCTATTTTATGTTATAAATTTTCAAATAAAACATATAAGAAACTTAATTTGTCACACAAAATATAAACAAAAAATAAAAATAAATAAAAAATGGGTCAAACGGGTCAACCTGCCAACCCATTGGGTTGAACCCGACCCGACCCTGACCCGTTTACCTAAGCGGGTTCACAGGTTCGATTCGAACCTAACCTAAACCCGTTTATAGTAAACTTAAACCCACAAACTTTATGTTAGGTTCGTGTCGTGTTTTTAGGTCGTGTCAAAAATTCACACCCCTAGATAGTACTAGTAATTAAGCCCCTACATAGCAGTGGGCGCGTGAAATCGTTACAAGTAGCACCAATGTCACATCAATGACAATGACTACCAACATCGATAAAACTCATATTCAAAAATAAATAATAACAAAAATAACAAAACCAACCGGAAAGTATACCTAAAAACATTGAACTATGTACGTGAGATGTAAAATATTAAAAACAATAATTGATTCAATCTAGAACTCGTGTGTTGTGACAGAGCCGTTAAACGGGAAAATAAACGTAAAAACATTGAACCACACACTAGTCACAGCGTGTTAACTTATAAAATTTAGATCGAAACAAAAATTTTATAAAAGATAAAAAGTATAGGGGACCAAAGTTAAAAGTAAAAATTGTTGAGAATTAAATTGTAGAAAAATATAAAAGTATTAGTTTAAAATAGAAAAGTTAAATAACAAAGAAAAAAAACAAAAAATGATACAACCCACCATGCACATATTACAACCCAAAATGCATAAATAAGTTGGTAGTTAGTATATTATAAATATATAAAAGTTATTTGTATTTAAAAAAACTAATAGAGATAATCAAAAGCCTTTGTAACTTAATGATATTATTTTTTTAGTGTCAAATTCATTATTCATATATTAATCAGAAACTCCAAAGCCAGCAAAATGCTAAGCCGGTAAAAGCCCATTACACAACAAAGCATAACACAAGCCATGAGTAGAGGTGGGCAAATCGGGTTTTGGGCCGGACCCGGAACCGGGTTCAAACCAGGTTCGGTCCGGCCGGTTTTTTTTGAAACCGGGTTGGGGTGTACCGGGGTTTGGGTTCGGGTCGGGTTGGGCGTACTTAAAACCCTACCCGGTTCGGGTCGGGTCCAGAACCGGGTATAACCGGTTTTTTTTTACTATTATTATTATTATTATCATTAATTCATTATTATTGTTATTATTATTATCATTAATTCATTATTATTATTATTATTATAAATTTATAACAACATTAAAAAGACATTTATAACTCATTAATTTATTATTTATTTATTAAAATAACTTAAAAATACATTAACGAATCAATAACTAATCGACTATTTTCTTCGAGAGGCTTCATCAAATGCTAATTCTTCGTCGGATATACCAGAAGATACTCCTTCTTCTACCTCTTCATCGTGTACTTTACATTCGATTGCAATTTCGTCTTCAAGATTTGTTTTGTCTTGTATACGATCCATCGCGTCTAAGTGGTCTTTTAAACAAATGCACATCTCCACCGCTTCCGGAGTTAATCTTGTTCTTCGTAATGATAATACCCTGCCACTAAGAGAAAATGCAGACTCCGAAGCTACCGTAGAAGCTTGGACGCTTAGTAAATCACGGGCCATAGCGGAAAGAATTGGAAATTGGGATTCCTTTCCTTTCCACCAAGCCAAAATATCAAATGCATGATAATCTTGAGTACTCATAGTTGAAATAAAATTCGTCGTACTATATATACCAAGTTCGCTTGTTGGGGCGTTACCCCTTTGACGTTTAGCCGTCACATCCCGAACAACATTCAACATAGTCATAACGGGGTCTTTAAACGAGGTACTAGCACTTGAGGTTGATTCTCTTTGTGTAGTTATATTACGTTAGGTCCATATTTATTTAAATAAAAATTATAAATAATTTTCAAACTTGTATTAAAAACTTCTTTTGCCTCGGTTGAAAAATTGGGGTTTTCGTCATGTATATCCAAATTGTCATTTATCTCGTCTATTAAACATTCTACCCCCGCAACATTTAAAAAAGGATTTAAAGCAGCGGCACAAGTAAAAGCGGGTGGTAACTCAAGAAAATATTTTTTAAACTTGTCTTTCATTGGTTCTATCATTTTTCTAAACATACTATTTTTATTTTGAAAATTTTTAAAATTCAAAGCCATGAAATATAATTCTTGAAGCACCAAATAACTAGTGGGATAATAAACTCCCGATAATTTTGTAGTTGAGTTTTTAACACCTCAGAAATTCGGATAAATGTTCAATATTTTTCCAACCCAAATCCGGAAACAGGTCGGCTTCGCAATTATCCGAAAGACTATTATGAAAAGCTTTTAAAGTGCCTTTTTGTTTTAAAGCACAATCAAACATATGACAAGTCGAATTCCACCTAGTAGGTATATCCCAATTAGGCCCTAAAAATCTAGATTCTGTATCTTTACAAAGTTGTTTATAATCTTGATATCTTTTTCTACTTTTTTAAAAACGTCGTGTAACATAAATCGAAAAGCTTTTATAAAGCTATCAACAAATGGTACGGATAGATCATCTTGTACTACTAAATTAATAATATGTGCAACACAACGAGTATGAAAAAAATCACCGTTTGCAATTGGAAGATATTTTAATTTTAATTTTTCAACCGCGGTTGTGTTGTTGGAAGCGTTATCAAATGCCATTGAAAATATTTATTTTGTAAATTAAAAGTAGTTATTACATTATCCAAAAAGTAAAATAAATACTCTCCGGTGTGTGGATACGGAAATAGATCAAATGCAATCGTACGTTTCATCATTTGCCATGAACTGGGATCTACCCAATGAGCGGTGACGCAAAGGTACGATTCGGGCAAACCGTGTGGCGCCGACCAAACGTCACTAGTTAAGTTTACACCGGTATTTAAATTTTCAAATAATACAATTAAATCATTTTTTGCTTGCTTCCACATTTTTAAACAATAACGTCTAAGTGTAGTACGACTTACGTGAGTGTAACGAGGTTGAAGCGTCTCTCGAATTAAGTTGGTTAACTGAGGGTTGTCAAAGTGATCGAAAGGCAAAGCTTCTTGAATCACGAACTTTGCCATTCGATCTCGAACCTCATTAACGTTGTAATTAAAGATTCCACCGTCTCCACTGAATTGTGTTTGTTGCGAATCCGGATTACTTTTCAACGACTTACAAAACTTCTTGGTAATGTGTTTGTTTAAAGTCGTGTTAGAATCTTTAGCAAGTAAAGCTCCACAAAACTTGCAACGAGCCTTTACAGATCCGTCACTCAACTCAACCATATCCCAATTGCACCAAACATCCATGTTACGATTGTGTGGAAGAACACGAACGACGGTTGGAGAATTCGATGACCTTGACCAACGGAAGATTGAGAATGAGCCATATTGAGATTTGAGAATAAACGAGAGTAAACGAGACTAACGAGAGTAAACGAGAGTATTGTTTGCGTTTTTTGCGTATGTTTTTTTGTGTTGGAGCTTGGGTACCTTACCATATCAACCCACACCTATTTATACTTATTTTAGAGGCAAAAACAACCAAAAAAACGGTCACAATTCGTCCCCAACGGCTATATAGCCGTTAAAAAACGGCTAGAAAAAAAAAAAAACGGTCGAAACCGGGTCCGACCCGGGTTCAACCGGTTCGGGTCGGGTCGGGTCCGGTCCTATCATTTCGAAACATCACAAACCGGTTTGGAACCGGCGGTTTTCACCGGGTACGACCCGGGTACACCCGGTATCGGGTTGTACCCGGACCCGGTTCCGGGTCTGGTACACCGGGTCGGGCCGTACCCGGTTTTTATGCACGTCTAGCCATGAGGACACCCCTGAAATTACATACAAATGCAAGAGTAAGTAGTGTTTAAATAGATAAAAAAATTGTTGTTAAAAATTTTTTACGACTAAAAGGCTTTTTATTTAAACCATCATTATTTTATTTTTATTTGATTTCATTATTTTTAAAATAAAAAACCATTTATATACTTTATTATTTTAAATTAAATCACCACCTATGTTTTTTTAAAATTTAAGTATAGTAGTGCCATACTATTATTATAAAATCCAATTTTTAGAGTGATTGGTATGACGCACATTCAATTTTACCACAAGACCTTTAATAACAGTGCATCTAACTCAAGCATTACTTGGTGTACCTAACTTGCACAACCGTGAGTCTAACATATGCGTCTTCTAGCAAAGAATTTTACATTTTTTTCGGACACGTTTACCCCTTTTCGTATGATACATGTGTCACATACTTATAATCCTCACACTTTTTATGATTTTAATCAATGGTACTACAAATTTCCCATTCTTATTCAAATGAGAAAAATCCATGAATCGAGTGATAAAATATGAATCGAGTGATAAAGTATGAAATAAGGAATGAACTATTCTTGTTTAAATTCATGTGTTTGTATTAAAAATTCAATAAAATTAAAAAGAATCATATGCCCCATTTTGGATTTTGGCCTACAAAATATCCCTTTCACGACGGCCCAACCAAAGTAACTTTGTGCAAGGTTAACCAAAAACAGAATATCAACAAAATAAAAACATTATCAAAACACCTTCATCCAATTCACCATGCAAAACAAACATATAAATACACCTTTGCCTTTCAAACTCTAAACACACACCTAACATCAACTCTCCCTATGGCTAACAACAAGTCATACCTTACTCTAATCACCATATTCACCCTCATTGCGGTCGCCACCGCTGGCCGCTTCATAACCACCACTTCACCTTCCTTATCGGATGGCGTTGATGATGGTGGCCGTGGCATACTCCGGCTCAACCCCTTCTACACATCATCATTGGAGGAGTGTGAGCAGACGTATGGGTTCATGCCATGCACCACCACCGCGTTTGGAAACTTATTCCTTATTATTGTCTATGGTACCTCATGTACCTCGCGGCCACTTATCTGTCTGCGGGTAGTGAGTTGTTGTTGCAGATTCTAGGGCCTGGTTAGTTGGAGGCCTATGCCTCCCGGCCCTTGGTGCACTTCCTGATGCTATGCTTATTTTAGGTAAACCGTTATACATCTCAAAGGTAGAATACTCTATAAAGGAAGAATCCGAGTCCTCAATAAACGTGCAATTTAATAAAGTCTTTGATTCGTGTGTTTTTACTTTTTACAATCAAAACAAAATATTCTGTCAACGGTAAATTTGGGCTCCGTGTGAGGGAATATAGACTAAGCTAGACAAACCGCCTAACCTTATTTTATGTTTTCGTCCATATTTTATGGCCCGGTAACTCTGAACCGAACAAAAGTTATGTCTGTTTTAAGTTTCTTTTTTAATCCACTTAAATCTATCATGCCACTTCAAATATAACTCCGCACGATCCGTATCACAGAATTTAATAATATAACTCGTCATTGTTCCCATGGAGAGAGGAACCAATGATTAGATCTTCGGGAAATTTCCAAACGAACAATTTAATGAAATCTTTCAATTTCTTATTTTACTATGTTCAACTCTATGTATTCCTCTATGCGTAGAGTACATTGAATGTACATTTATGGCTATAACAGAGTTTCTCTTATTCGAGCTAGCCAAATGCTATCAAGTTGAGCTCGAGCCAATCCATGCTTTGGCTCGACGCGACTCTTTTGTTTAAGAGAAGTATTGTTTGACCTGAACCGATTCTTCAGGGTTTGAGCCTTGGTTCAGGCTTGAGCTTGTATCCATGAATCCATACTAACAATGGTTCTTGATATTTGCTTTAACTGCTTACATTTGGTTGCAGTATCTGGACTATCAGGCAGCAAAGAAACTGCTCAAGACCAGGTCTTAGTCGGAATGGGCTTGCTGGCTGGTTCGACCGTCATGCTTCTTACAAGCATATGGGGAACCTGTATCGTCGTTGGCAAATGTGATATACAAAACTCAGTGGCTCAAGATAACAAAGATACAAAAGGGTTCAACTTAATAGGTCTGTTTCACTCACTTCACAGCATAAATATGCATCACTTTCTTGTTTTTTTGATGGTGTGAAATACTAATATGTTGATGTTTCTTGTAATATGTGCAGGGTCTGGTGTTAGTACTGATATTTGGACAAGCTATTCAGCAATGATAATGGCTATATCTGTGCTTCCTTTTATAGTTGTTCAGTTGCCGCAAATCCTCCATTCGACTTCTGGACGACACACGGCAGTTTTAGTCGCGCTAGTCCTCTCCGTTTCTCTTCTAATCGTGTACTGCCTTTATCAGGTAACATTTGGGATGTCTACACAATACATGTTCTTGAGAGCATGAAAAGTTTTTAACTTTAACTGTTTTGCAGGTTTATCAACCGACATTGCAAAAGAGACACCTTGACTTTGCTAAACACAAGCATGTTCGGTCTAGGATTCTAAAGTACTTGAAAAAGCGTGCACTAGGAAGACTCGTTGATGGCAATGGTGATCCTAATAGAGATGTTCTACTCAAGTTAGTTCTGGACCCAATTCGACCCGTTTATCCACCAGCCCAGCACACCTGTTTTGTTGCCTATTTTCGTGTGGTCTGACCGTTTTATATGGGTGTTGTGACAGGTTGTTTAACTCGATTGATGCCAATCAAGACGGAAGCCTTTCGGTTCCTGAACTAAGGGCATTGGTAGTGGGAATGCAGTTGTATGAGATAAACTTGAATGAAGATGATGCTGTGACTAAAGTTATGAAAGATTTTGATACATCTGAAAACAATGAAGTTGAGTTTGATGAATTTGTGAATGGGATTAGAAGATGGCTTGAAGAGGCCAAAGGTTTTAAAAAGACTACTTCTGTTGCTGGTCCCGACTCATTGAAGTATGTTCATGATTATTATGAGGTACGCTTTTAGCCCCTAAACGTCATCTATCTAGATCAAACTGTGTTTTAACTGGTCTCATTGGTTAGCAGTGTGTTAGTGGGACCCTATGAGTTTTTCTAGCTCAAACCTGAGTCTTTTTACGGGCATTTAATAATTTATTTATTCCACAGGAGACGAAGAAAGAACATGATCTTTTGGGAGATCAAACTCACGATGATGACGAAGAAGAAGGGGTGGATGACCCTCGTTCAACCACTATTAAAGCGGTGCTATTGTTGTTACTTGGCACTGTTATTGCAGCTATTTTTGCCGACCCGTTGGTAGATGCTGTTGGTAATTTTTCAACTGCAACACACATCCCATCTTTCTTCATTTCATTCATTGCATTACCACTAGCAACAAACTCAAGCGAAGCAGTGTCAGCCATTATCTTTGCCACTCGTAAGAAACAAAGATCCGCATCTCTAACATTTTCCGAGGTTTGTTTCATGCTTCTTGTTGTTGATGGATTAACATTATTAATTATACAAAAACAAATCTTTGTTAATTGTTTGTTTCTATGCAGTTATATGGAGCTGTAACGATGAACAATGTATTGTGCTTATCAGTGTTCTTAGCACTCGTGTATGTTAGAGGATTAACATGGGATTTTTCATCAGAAGTTTTGGTGATTCTTATCGTTTGCATCGTTATGGGTGTGTTTGGCAGTTGTCGAACCACTTTTCCACTATGGACTTCGTTCTTGGCTTTCCTGTTGTACCCGTTCTCACTCGTACTCGTATATGTTCTTGACAACTGCTACGGTTGGTCATAGACCCAACTGCTTTTTCATGTTGTTTTAGTTTGAAATAAACAAAATAACTGTAATAACTATTCACGTACTTAATATATGAAATGAGTGGTCCAGATTAGTTCTTACGGTTGTTATTTGATCTGTATGTCCATATGTATCAAGGGTTTGCTATATATATATATATATATGAAGTATAAGGGTTTGGTTTCTTTATAAGGTGGGATTGTCTTGTTTGTTGATTCTTTTCTATAAATGTGTGATCATACTATAATGAAGTTAATTACCATATTGACATTGGTACTAATTTAAGACAAAAAGTTGACACAATTTTGGTTGTACAACAAATCAAGGGGTAAGATATCCTGCTGTCATCATACAATAATTCCTTGCTCTGTTTTTGTTGTTGTTGGTGGGTCTATAGTTTCATCATCAATCTAGAATCACAATGTGGAAGATAAGATCTCAGTATCCACATATGTAAAGACAAGAATGATGTAGACCGATATGACGAAAGCCCCATGAACCCACATGCATAAGTTTGTTACAGTGGTGCCCTCTGTCCTCTCACCGAGTTATTGAGGTCACTTAACCTCTCACCAACTAAGGGTGTTCATCGGACCACAAATGGTCTCGACCAAATGACAAGAAAAAAAAAACAAAAGGAGTGATCAAGAAACTAGACGGAGCTGAACTGGTCTAGTTCTGATCTAAAATTTGTTCAGTCCCAAATGGGACCAAATACAAACTATAGGTTTTCTGATGTGCAAAATCTATAACTTAAAGAATGTTGGTTCCACACTAAGCTGAACTGAACACCTGCTTTTGAACAACTTATAGAGCTGAAAACTGATTCTTATACAAACTCTAACATGGAAATATAGAATTAAACTGCATATAGCCCGGTCTGGTGTTAGCGCGGTTTTGTCGGGCCAGACCAATTTCTGCACATCGGTTTCGACCGAAACTGAATCTACACTTAAATTGTAAGAATCTACATGGTTCGATTCGTTCTTTAATCATGATCCCTTGGGTGTGCCTAGCAAACCTACACTCTGATTGGCTGATGTTTGTACCGTTTACAACTTAACTTGCTCCAAAGTTAACTAAATAGCATTCAAATAACAAAGATAGAGGGGGTACTTAATTGAAGTTTTATTACTTTTTCAATGTCACATTACTAGCATGAAACAAGACCTACATAAATAAAGAAGACATCAAGAAACAAAGAGAACCTTCTATAGCTTCAAATTTAAATCAACACTTTCCCCTGCATCACCATTGCTGTTTGCTGGCTGCCCCATAGGTGTTTTAGCAGCTGGAAAGAAACTTAGAAAAGGCTGCGGGTTTGACCCGCTACTTCCAGACAGATGAATTGGATCTTTTGATTGGTCCTAAAGAAATGGATGATAAAATTACCAACCTATTGGATGGAAAATGAAGATAAAGAACTAAAATTGTTAAAAAAATCTCACCTTTTGAAGTGGCAGCCTCTCAAACAGGGGCTGCTCTCCTGTACAAGGTGAAAGATGCAAACTTTCTTTCGAACTTGAATTTGATTGGAATGTTTGAGGAGGGGCTAATTTGAGAAAATCCCTTGTAATAATTTGGTTTTCATCGATGAATTTCTTTGTTATTGCATCAGATATGGCACCTGAGCTTGAACAATTTTCTCTGCAATGCAATTCAAAAACACAAAACTATAAACAACAAACTGGAAGCTCCTAATTCAGTAGTTTGTGTCCTGATCATCCAAAATATGAAATATCTAAGGTTTTATTCACCTGAAAGCAGGATGTGCATGTTCTATGGTAGTAGTTCCTCCTCCATTGCTGCAAGAAGCATCTTCATCTGATCTTGAAATGGGAGGCAGATATGCAGGAGGAAATTTGCATTGAAAAGATGGAATTGGCGCATTTTCCACTGAAAAGGGGTATGCCCTTTTCATGCCAACCATCTGTCATTAACCATGAAGAACTATAAATCAATTCTAACCAAGATTGTTATCTAATAGACAGAAAAGACAGTAATTCGATGGATGATCGTGCCTTTATAATAGATTTTCATATCAAATTAAACAGGCGTGATTAAAACATATACAACTATACATATAGTTGAAAAGGGTTAAAAGAAAAGAGCAGCAACACCTTCTCCTCCTCTGGCCACAATGGTTGAAAGTTGGTGCCACAATAGCTTTGGTTTGAAGGGGGCTCCATCTGATAACTCATAACAGACGATGAACACGATGATGAAGTGTTTGCTGTAACATTCACCTGCAAGTATCATCCCACAACTCCACTTGATTTACACAACTAATCAACAACTTTAAATCCAATACAACCAAAGATCACACACAACAACAAGCACAAAAACTTTACCATTGATGACGAACACGGTTGGTGAAACTGCTGTGATCTCTGCAGCATTAGATTAGGTGAAGGCGGCCAAATCATCAGGTTGGATTCGTAAGGCAAACCACCAAGATTCCCTGCAAATGATGCAGTGTATCTACTGTGGTCCATCCCATAACTTAAACTTTGGCTCTGTTTCTCCCCATCAAGCTTATAATCACCACCACCACCACTACTCCACAACCTACACCAATTACCACCACCACCACCACCACCAGTGATCAAATTCAGAGGTTTAGATGCAGACACATGGTTTCCACCATCAGTTTTTGCAATCAAAGGGTGGTGAATGGGTGGCAACGGTGGTGGCGGTGGGATTACAGATGAAGAAATCGGTGTTGACCTAAAATTTGGGGGTTTTTGAATACTACCCAAATTGGAAGACGAATTGCTCGGAGAAATGATCGAATTGTGAGTCAAAACAGTCGCATCTTTCTGCTGTTGTTCTTCCGATATGATCTTCTCAAGCTGAGCGACACCCATTCCCCTCTGGGGCACTTTCTTATGCTTCAATTTCTTCGTAGATCTATGCCCAACACCACCACTACCACCACCACCACCACCACCGCCACCACCACCACCGCCACCACCACCACCACCGCTGCTGTTACTACACCTAGAGGTATACTCGTCTTGAGCCATTGATCACTGCCATCTAAATCACAATAATTTCTTTTGAAGAAGAAATCAAATTAGGTAAATCATAAGTGGGCGATCAAAATCGAAAGCGAAACGGAAATGGGCATCTAAATGTGAAATCAAACAAGATCACAGGCGATCTGGACAACTTAAAGCAAGAATCAAAGCAGATTATATGCATTGATGGTGAAGAAGAGTGAGAAAAACAGGAAAATGAGATTAAATTTAGGGGAAATTGAACAGAAAATTGGAAAATCTAAAGCAACTATTTGAACGCAAATAGTTTGTGAAATCGAAAGTCTGATAAATCGCCCAAATCCTCGCTCTAATTGATAGACCAACTCTTGCATTAAGATCTACACTCATTCGCCATGAATTTCGTAGTGTTATTTGGCCTCCATTTTTCTTCTGTTTGATTCTTGTGATCTTGTTATATATAGAGGTAAAGGTGACAACTTTCATACCATGAAGAAACAAACATTTTTTAATTTTGTAATTAATTATGCGAAACAATAAATGAGTTTACTGTTATATTTGTTATATTAAAGCATTCACATTATCTAAATGGTTGGGTTATACTAATATTTAATTTTATTACACACCCAATTTATTTTATAAGTATGTTATTGATACATCTATTTATTTTTATTATTTTTATATCTTTATATCTTTTGATATATACATATAGATAAATGAATAAATAAAGACAATAACGTGTCTCAATAAAATAAATGAGTGTCTCAAACATTTATTTTTATTATTGAGACACCTTCTTTTCTTTATCTCTCTTCATATGTATATATTTAGGTGTGAGTAATAACTATAAATGATAAAAAAATATATTACTTTTTTAATTTTATTTTTTCAAAAAAATCTTGTTCCATAACAAACCATCTTTTGAAAATTTCCTTATTATAACCATAAGTATTTATGATTTTTGGTTTGAAAAACTACTTTTTAAAATACCAATTTTAAAATAATTTGTATTATAATAAAGTTTTATGTTTTGACAAAAATATATATTATATAAACTTATTTACTTAGAATAAAATTAATAAAAAGATCTCTAATTAATTCATAAAAACCATTTTTACCCTAAAAAATTAAATAATATTATTAGTAATTAATGTAATTATTTAAAAGAGATCAAACCATAAAATTTTTAATGACAATGAATGTGATGATATCACGTGTCACTTTTATTTACTCTTTTATTATAATAGAAAGAATGTTGTTTATATTTAATATAACGAATATGTATTACACAATAAAAATTACTATATAATGTACGTTACGAACAAAATAACTAAATAATATATATCATATTATATATAAAGTTATAGTTGTAAAGAATAATTATATAACTAAGATTAAAGAAAATAGTCAATAATTAGTAAACAAGTCGATATTGAGATTTAAAATTTTTCTCACAAGCCACCTCAGGTTTGACTATAAAACTTAAAACGAGCTTGAGCTCAAAACTAGTTTGAGGTTGATTTAGAGGTTGTTTGTTTCAGTCTATTAATGGTTCAGATATCTAAATGATTCAATACTTAATGATATAGATTGTTTATTTCACGAGTATATGTTTAAATAGTTCAGACATTTGCCTCTGAATGATTAAGCATTATATTAATACTGAATGGTTAAGATTATTATCTAAATTAATCAGCCATTTAACTTTAAATAGTTAAACAATATAATAGTTATTAATATTTAACATTTAATGGTTTATCACCTGTTAGATTCAGTATTTAATTATTAAAAAATTATCAAACAACCCCTTAAACTTGGGTTGTTTAAGACCCGACTTGTAGAGTTTACGTATCAGATTTCCTTTCCTCATTAATTCGAAGATAAAGCCAAATATTATGTAACATTATGTCGCCTAATATCATCAATCCTCTTTTCATGGCGAAACAATTTAATACATGATGACAAATTGACAACTCATGTAATTGTTTTACCTATTTTTCATATTTCTTTATTTTCAAGTAATATTAATTATTTGGCATAACCTTTTACAAAATATGATAGAATTAAATTTAGATGTCATTCCATAACCGTGGTTAAGATTTGTTACAATTTGATGGCTTTAAATTCTAAATTTCTTCCATAACTCGGTTTGTGAAATGAAATTAATTGATCTATTTCATGTTGTGCTTGATAAAGAAAATTAAAGAAAACATACTCCTTCATTCCATCAAAATTAACGAGTTTAATTATTTCACTAAAACGTAATGTTAACTTAATAAAAAATTAAATTTTTAAATAATGTTAAACCGTCAGTGGTGATTATATGTTAAGTTATATTTTATAAAACTTATTTATTTACGAAGACCCATAAAATGAAAATATACCTTTTTCATTTGATTTTCTTATTGGAATGTATATCAATGAATTTTAACTTTTGGTAGTGTAGTGTTAACTATTTGTGGCGTATAAATTAGCAGTCTTCTTTTATAGAATATTGAGTCAAAATTTATAACTTACTTTACAACATCTTATATTTGTTAACGATGTATAATTATAATAATCTAAACAATTTTTTAACAAACACATAGCGTAAACCCATGATACATGTCGTATGCATCTTAGGTTTAACCCAATATATTTTTTTTCTGTGTTGAGATAGGATATATACACACCACTAATCCTCTATCGGGAGCCTAACTACTTCATTTAACTTAAGTATCATGATTTTGAACCACATGGTATGCTTATATTATGCATATCCTTAAATATAGCCTTATTACTGGTTCTTACCCTAAATGTATATGAAAACTAGGTCATTCAATCTCATCTAAACATACATCTACTGTCTTATTTTTGGACTAAACTAAGGGTTCCTCACAAATAATATTATATTAGGACATGTTACATGATTATAAGATATTCTCATTAAACTAGGCATGTAGCTCAAACGATAACACGACTATATCTTCATATTATTAAGAAAATTATTCTCCATTATCTCACGAAAGTGTAAATCAAGGTCTCAGGTCTCGAAGTATGACTCGATATTAGCTTTTGTTAAATATGTGATCCACTCTAATAATCACCCAGAGGGTGCCTGATCACTCTAGCTAATGGTCAAGTTTCATCAATCATAACGTCCATGAGACTTCTCACAAAAAGCTAGAAATGACAAACAAGGTTCAAACTTCACCTAATTGGATGGTACATATTAATTTCTTCAAGAGACTCGATATCAACATGATTTATATAGCGCCACAAGAAATGTTACTTAATTTCTAACACCAAACGATCTCACTTTTGAGTTTTTTGGATCCACCATTAAACAACTTAAACTCTTATATGAAGAACAAGAAAGGTGCCAAAGAAGTACTCTCACATTAGTTGTTGCCTGGATCTTCTTTCAGCACAAAATATAGACTTCTATCATGTTAATATACACTTATAATGCCTATCCTTAAATATCATCCTAGTACTTATACAATGAGGTTCGTACCTTAAAGTAAATGAAACCATAGCGTTCAAGCTCATTATAACACAGATCTAATCTAAATATTATTTATGTACTAAACAAACGTTGCCTCGCAATAACTTTATACTAGGTTACATTACATGCCTATAAGATTTTCTCATTAGATTAGACATGTAACTCAAATATTAAGACGATCTTATCTTGATATTTAAATAATCATTCTCCAGTGTCTTGTTAGAATGTAAATCAAGGGCTCAGGTCTTGGGTTTAACCGAATATATCTTTTTTTCATATATATTATCCACTATGATAATGTTTAAGGAGGTGTCCAATCACTCTAGCTAAATCGAAGCACCATCAATTAGTGATGCTCATACGATTTCTTACAAAAGATTTAAAATTACAAAAGAGGTCCAAACTTTATGTATAGTACAAATTGTTTCTTCACGAGACTCTCAATATCTACATGATAAATGTAGTACCATAGGAACTATTACTTTCTAACACCAACTATTCTAGTTTCAAAGTTTTTCGTATCTAACTTTAAACAACTTGAACCATTATATGAATAACTAGAAAGGAGCCAAGAAATAGTAACCTCACAAAGTTGTTGCCTAAAGCTTCTTTCAGCCCAAAATGTAAAATTTTATCATGTTAATATACTTATAATGCACATCCCTAAACAACATTCTGTTACTTACATAATGAGGTTCGTACCCTAAAGTATAACACCATGTTCAAACTCATTTAAAGATACATCAAGCTAGTCTAAAGGGATGTTTGGCAAGTAACAACTTCGTACCGAGCCATTGAAATGCCTGATTGAATAAGTGGTAACCTTTGAATCATTCAACATGTCTTTGAAACTTAACCGTTAAGAGGCTCCGTGAATCATTAAGAGATGAATTTATAGACACCAAACACACTTTACCTCTCACCAATTTAAATATAGTCTCTTAATAGAATCATTAACAAATTACCAAACAACCTCTAAATATTGTTGTTAAACTAAACAAATTGATCATCACAAAATGATTATATACTAGGATAAATCACATGCCTATGATATCTTCTCAAATAGATTAGGCATGTAACTCAAAGGTAACACAATCTGATCTTGATAAATAGATAATCATTCTCTATTATCTCGCTAGAGTGTAAATCAAAGGCTCAAGTCTCATCTCATATATAACCTAATTTAATTTTTGATTAAATATCTTATCCACTTTAATAATCATCCAGGAGGTGTCTAATCACTCTAGTTAATCCGAGTATCATCAACTAACGATGTTAATGAGACTTGTCACAAGAAATCTGAAATGGCAAAGCAGGTCCAAACCTTTTCGTTAGATGGTACATGTTAGTTCCTCATAAGAATCTCAATATCTAGATGAATAATTTAACACAATAGGAAAAAATTGCTTTCTAACACCAACAATCTTACTTTTAGGTTTTCGTAACTTAAAACAACTAAAACTTTTACAAAAAGAACAAGAAATGAACCAATATATAGCAACCTCACGAAGTTGTTATGTGAATCTTCTTTCAGCATAAACTATTAAATTTAATCATATTAATATACTATATTATAGATATTCATAAATATCATCTTGTTACATATATAATGAGGTTCGTACCCAAAAGTACTGGGAAATCATGTTGTCTAAGCTCAATCAAACAGATGTCTAGTCTTATTCTTGTTTTTAGACTATCCTCACAAATTATAGAATACTAGGATTTATTGTATCCCTATAACATTTGCTCACTCGATTAGGTATGTAATTCAAACGGTACCACAATCTTATCTTGATATTTAGACCATCATTCTCCATAGTCTCGCCAGGATGTAAATCAAGGGCTCATGTCCTAGGGATAACCTCATGAGTTGTTGCATGAACCTTCTTTCAACACAAACTAAATAATTTGATCATGTGTGACCCTGATGGTTCTGGTTTTTTGTGTCCGCGTGTCATATGAATGCACAAGTTCAAAATTTTTAAGCCATTCAAACTAAGTTTTATACCCTTCTAAGAGTGTGTAGCAGTTGAAGTTAGTAAAAAGCAAAGATGCTAACCAAACGTCTTGTTTTCTTACTTATAAACAACTCAAATGTTTATATATCCTTTTATATCTGATAAGTTTTTAACAAATTTGTCCTTGCACTTTATTTCAACATACCATTTAACTACCGATATTTGATTTATTTTAACTTCATTTTGAATGTACATATAGTCATTTGTATCCAAAATTAATGTAACTTACTTTTTGAGTAAATTTTCGAACAATAAGCAACTAGCCTAGATGAGTAAAGCATTCAAGAAGTGTAAGTCCTCCATGTGCTAGTGTGCTACCCGCATAGTAGACTCGAACTCGTAACATAAGCACACTGATATGACGGTAATTGTTTCACTAAAATGTTAACAATTATTTCAACTATTTTGGAAGGTGGCATGTGTTTCAAATCTATCAAAAAAGCAAAGATCTTTAGAATTTATATTAAACATTAAGAATTAAGAATACCTATATACTAGGTGATTAAGAGCTATTTGGAAGTTAATATATACATACTAGGCATTTTCTATAACCATAAAAAACTAAGTGTTGAAACTTAAGAAAATAGTTGTAAACAAACTTTATATCATAATCTACAATCAAAAGGTAACTTCGTCAATACTAATGATACGTGTAGTATCGTTTAACAAATTAAGAACATCTTTATCTATTAAAGGTAATTACTATAGTTTCTTAAAAATAATTTATAATCTTGTTAGTAATAAGGTTTTGATATCATGTATCATTGCATTTAATTTTGTATATATGGTACAATCGTGTGACATTAATTGCAATACGTATATGCTGTCACTAATAAGTAGTTAGGTTTGTGTCACACCGAATAATGAATTAAGGTGGATCTAATTCTAAGGGCAACAATCACTTAGTTGTTTATTAGACCTTTCTTATAATTAAAACAAGTGATTAATATTTAAAAAAACTAATGACATGAAATCAAGGGTGATTATAGTTAGAGTTGAGGTAGGAGTATGCATAGGTTAGTTATACCCTACAACAAAGTTTTAACATTAGGTCTTGGTTAGGGTGGTGGGGACGCAGGCGCTATGAGACCACAACCGGTCTCGGCGCAGTGAGGCTACAACGGGTCTCGGCGCCACCCAACACCGCCGGCACCAGCACTTCACATCGCAAATTTTGGTTTCCACGGTATATTCTCACTGTGCATTATGTTTATTGTTTGTGTGTGTGGGGTATATTGTTTGTGTGTGTGGTATTGTGGTGTAGTGTGACATGGTGTAACTAGTGTGATGTAATGTGACGTGATAAATTGTAATTGGTGGGTATATAGTGTTGTAACACCCCAAAAAGTCAAAACGAGTCATCGAGGATAATGAGCTTAATTTGTGGGTATTTAATAAAGGAAGGAAATGGGTAATGGGCTAATTAGGATTATGGGCATGAGCCTAAGTGATTCAGGGCCCATAATCAGCCTTCAAACCCACCTAATCAACCGCCATCTTCCACACTTGAACCCTAGCTACCAAAATTCATAGAGAGAGAAAGTAGAGAGAGAAAGTGAAGAAAACTTAAGATTTGAATCTTCAAAGTTTAAGGGATTGAAGATCTAAATGATTGAGCATCAAACCATAAGAAAGGAGCAACAAGTCCAGGTAAGAATCAGCCTCTAAACCCTTCGGTGGATCAAACCCTGATTCTAGGGTTTTGGGTTTTGAAAAGTTACAAAGAATCGCATAAAGGTCACATTTTTACGTATGAAAGCATGTAAAAAGCTTAGATATAGCCTCATGGATGATTAACTAAGAGATTGGACGTAAAAAGTTGCGATTTTGGGTTAAAAACGGGCTGGTTCGTAATTTTTATGCGATCTGCGAAACTATGTAAGCATCTAGCGAAATTGCACATTCAAGCTGCGAAACTGTGGGTTTTCTGCGAAACTATAGTTTTGTAGATAATTTCGCATCCTTGGAATTCCAACGAAATTTGGGGCGAAACTGCTATGCGAAATTGGCAGCGAAACTATCAGCAAAACTGGCAGCGAAACTGCCAGCGAAGCTGCTTTTCTGGCAGCGAAATTAGCCACGAATTTAGGCAGAAATTAACCCATTTAAGTGTCAACTTATCTGCAGGCTGTGTAGTGTGATCCTAGCCTTGTAAGCTTAGTTTAGAAGTTGGTCTCGGTATCCAGGTGAGTTCTAGATCCCCTTATTTGTAAGTTTTTCCATGTTTTGGGGTTATTATGCATACTAAATATACGTTTTTAAATGACCGAGTTTGTATGAGGTTTTAACGGGAAGATCGATTTTCTTATAAGAAAACCCTTGGACCCCCCACTAGGGACTGCCGCCCCTAGGACCCCGCTGTCAGGGGCTGCCGCCCCCGAACCCCCGTTGTCCTGCGGATGGTCGGTTATGTTTTATGATGACTAGTATTTGGTATGTTGTGTACATAATAAGTTAAGTATTATATATATTAAAATGGAAGATGATATTAATGAAAAGTGAAACTTAATGAATGTTACCCCGGCCCGTTTGATGATGAAAAGTCTTGCAAGCACTATGATAGACTTCACTTATGTGAGTCTAATGTATGATGATTGATCCGTATTCATGAGCGGGCTATGTGCCTTGCGGTGTGGATCAACTGTCGGGGGTTAGCTACCATGATGATGTGTACCAACAGGGATCGGCATTCGTTGTCGATCAACATGGAGCTCTTGCCTTGTGCAATCTCGTTTATGATGAAATGAAAGATAATGAAGGATAATGAAAGAATGAAAGATAATGAACATGCTTATTATGATGCAAGTAATGTTATGTACTATGATGTATGCATGGTCATTATATGAAGGATAAAATTTATATTTTCTTATATTATTTATAAACTAGAACTCGCTCAACGAAGCTGAGTTTTATGCATAATAGTTGGCAGGTAATTGTTGATGCTGAGGATGGCACCAGTTGGAGGCTACTTGGATGGATATGGATGACATTCCTGTTTATGAAATTTTTTATTGTAATTTAAAGGAAAAAATACTATGTTTTATTTACAATTAAATGACAAATGTATGAGTACAATATGATTTCCAAGTTTTAAATGAATGTCTATTTAATTCCGTTGTAATGTTTTGTTATTAAAATGATTTTATGCTATGATTCACCGATTGTGAGGTTTCCCAGGAACGGGGCCTTACAAGTTGGTATCAAAGCTAAAGTTTAAGAGAATTGGGTGAATTGTTTTCAAAACCTAAACTTAAACTGAAAATAGGACCGAATGAAGAATGCCAATCCAAGTAGCTACGTGCCATCAGGTAAAAGTTTTAAGTAAACCAGAATTATGTGTGTGTGCTGTTTGTTTTATATGCTTGTAGATTTGAATACTGATATGTGTTAGGATATGTGTAATACACAGGTTAAATAAATAAAATATTACATAAAATATCAATTTATTAAATGATATTGTATGATAAGATATGATTGAAATATGTAAATGTAAATACTATAAGTAATAAAACAATGATATTAATTTATCAGACTTTTGTTTTTAAACTTTTTGTATTATTTCCAAAAATAATTTTAAGCATTTTGTTTCACAATAAACTGTTTTAAAAGTTTTCTTAGTATAATTATCTTTGGTTTATGAAAATTTTACTTATTAAAAACACCAATTTAAATTACTTTAAAAATTTGATGTTTTGGAAATATTTTTTCTTTTATAAAAGTTTCTTCCTTTAAAAATAACATTAATAAAGATTTTTTTGTTATTAAAATCCTATTTTTAATCCAAAAAGAATTAATTAATTATTATTAGTAATTTATATAATTATTAATAGAAGAGATAATCGATAAAATTTTTACAAAAATAATTAAAAAGCAACCTTTGTAAACACGCATCTCCTTGCAATGGTCCATCCTTCACAAACTTCATTACATTTTCACATCATCATATTTTTTACATTTATTTTCACAACCCAAATAGTTATTAAAAATATTTTCATTTTGATATCTTTATCCGGTACAAATAGAAATCATAAGTTTTAATAACGTACATAAAAACTAATAACATTCAATGGACATCACGCGAATCTTGATATATGCAAGGTTAATGGATTCGACTTTCCAAAATGGACCCACATTGGCAATCTCTACCTTTAAAAGTAGAAACTAACAAAACCAAAGTGTATGCAACTACAAAGCTTGCATCACAACACCTCTTTTATCGTTTTAACTTCCCTTGAAGATTTTATTAGATATCTCAATTGACATCTCAACTAAACCATCTACTAATAGGATTCTTCTTTTCTCCATAGAATATTTTATAAAACTAGTATGTCTTTGTTACTTGGTTTTGAATAATGAGACGAGAATTGTTCCGAAAATGTCTTTTTGATACATCGACTTTGGAATTATATCACGAAATGATATACGAATACTCAAACTTGCATAAATTGTTGTAGTTTTACACTATCTCATACAATGTAATAGACATGGTAATACGACGAATTTTTATAACCTCAGTCTCATAGCTGATTGTAAAATTGTATTTTATATCTAGTCTTATACTCGTTTGGTACATTGATTTATTCACAACTACCAAAGATCATTGTCTATAACTTATGTGGTTAAATATCCTTTCTTTGGATTTCTATGACCGGGATTGTGTAACAAGTTATATTTTTGATAATTTAAAAGTTTCTAATTCTATGTTTCCCCCTTATGCGAATTCTTATTATCCTCTTTTTTTGTTATAATTCTTGCAATATTAAAATAAACTCTCTTATCTTTTTCTTTCGAACATGTGTCATGTAAATTTCGATCACATGCTTCTTAAAAAAATTAGTAGTGATTTGTTCGGAAAAACATACACACATAACAATGTCGGATTTTTTAAATTGTTATGTTTATAATATATATTTTTTATTTGTATGTTTGTTATTGTTTAACTAAGATCTGTAATGCTCATGATATAGATAGACCACATCGATGCTACAAAAAAGATAACTAACAGAATGCTATACGTTATATTACGAGAAAATTAACAAACTAACAAAAAAACGAATGCTGCTATGAAAATTGTCATCGCTGCCTTTGAATCATGCGGGTTGCTAGCTAGTATCAATGTATACACATAAATTGTCCCCAACTTTGTTAATTATACATTTTAATAATAATATAAGGGTTTGGTTAAATAGACACCCTAATATTTTAAATCAACACCTCAAAATTTTTATACGTGTCATATAGCCCCATACGCGTCGTATAGAGGGGGTCGTATAGGGCTGTATGTGTTGTATAGAGTTATATGTGTCGTATAGGAGGGTCGTATAGGGCTATATGTGTCGTATAGGGGGGTCGTATAGGGCTATATGGGGTGTATAGCTCTCTGACAGCCCCCTGAATTTTTCCTCGTAGTCAGTGTTGAAATTCGCTATACGCGTCGTATAGCCCTATATGTGTTGTATAGGGGGTGATATAGGCTATATGGGGCATATAGCTCTCTGACAGCCCCCTGAATTTTCTTCGTTTTTAATGTATTCGACCCTACACACTGCGTATAGACCCATATACGACGTATAAGGGGGTTGTCGATTTATATGGGTAGATGTCTCTATATTAGGACCCTAATATAAACAACAATCCTTTGTTGTTTGTCAAACATTAAATGACGCTAGTGTTGACATGGATACTAAGTAGGTTGCTCGTAGCAACCGATTGTAATAATGATTTGATTGCCCAAACATTGATAAATGGCTTGAATTTTGATCACGTACCGCAAGTATAGTCACATAGTAAGGAGGGTTATATTATTGTTTTTTGATGTAAAGATAATATTAATATTAGAAAATCTCCATGCTTTCTATAGTTTACAGTTATTTTCCTAATTAAGACATTAAATATGATGTAGCATATACATATGTGAAAGGTTATCGGTAAACTCATTGTTAGTATAGATATTAAGCTGTATCATATACAATATAAAGTTGAAATCCTCCTAGTTGTTTGATCACCAAATCTTTTAAACGTTCGTTCGTTAGATGCATGTTGTTGGGTCATACAACCTTCTCCGTCAAGGCGTCATCTCTAACCATTTCCTCACACCTCTCACTACTAGAGAAACCAGTATTAACAATGGTTACGGTAATTTGGCATGCTAGTGTGTCCTCTGGCAGTACTAATTGTTTTGGGTGTTTACCTGTGAAACGTATGAGTTCTCTTAAAAAACTCGGGAATTGTTTTAAAGGGCGTATGTTAAATACGAATTCTTAACAACCACTACACGTTCTTCTTCTTGTTCTTCATCCTCTTTTTCTAGTATTTTACTTGTTTTAATTGTAAATTGTAATGTAATTTACTGTTTTCATTTTGATTCCTACATCACAATTGGTTTAAAAAATTTAGAAGTGTTTTATTTTAGTTCACGAATGACTTTCCTACCCCTAGCCTTTAGGACATAAATTTTTGTTAAAATTATTTAATTGTATTGCTTAGAAAAAGTTGATAAAGAAGAGGCTTATATAAAGTTCACACAATGAAAGGTATTAAAATTGTTAATTATGCAAATTAACTGAAAATTCAAGGCAGCATCACACCATTTAGTGAACTACCAAATGAGGTGAAAAATCTCATTACTAAAAAATGTACATTTATCAAATAATATGTTTTCATTACCTTAAATTTAAGATCTTTAAAAGTTAAAACTTCGATTTTAAAAACAACGTAGCATGTCGAGTCAAACATGAATATATGAATGTTATAGAAGCTTCACACCGTAACGTGTATCACTGAATAAACACTTGCTCTAGATAGACAATTTAATAGCCTTCTTGAATAAAAATAGTCTGGGTTAGGGGTACTTAAATACTTAATATATAGTGTAAAACAAATCAGACTTAAAAACCTAAATTATTAGCAACTTTGAATATGTATTAAGCAAAGCTGACCATCATGATTAGCTTCAAAAGTTGCTTAACATGTGGATGATAATAAAGACAACTTTGTCTATACGTTTGGGAATAAGCTTAGAGGTGATAAAGCTCATGTTAACATAAAAAATAAGGCTAATTAAGAAGATCATTCAAGACAAAAAGATACTTTGCACTCATTAAAAAAGTGTATGTATGAAAGTACCAAAAGACTCTAGAGGACCACATCAACAAAGGCGACATTTATTTTCATTTTTGTTACATTGACACATCTTTTGGTTAGAGAAGCTTATGGCGTACATCGTAAGTTTATATATACATTATATACTAGTGGGTGAAACCCGCGCGGTGTTGCGAGGGTATAAATATTTTTAGGACTGTGTTTTTATCTAACTATCTCTTATTGTGCTAACTTTTATTTTGTTTTTTTATTTGAATTAATATGGGATATCAAACATATCTATAGTATTATAGGGATGAACAAGTTTGTAAATAACAAGTTATTTATGCATAATCACTTGTACCAAATGTAACAAAATTGTTCTTAAGTGTTTTAAAAACGGATTAAAATTACAATGTTGTCCAAAAAGTTATATTATATAGTAATATAGATATAGATAGATTAAGATAACCTTAAATATAATGGTACTTAAATATAATAGTAATATTTTAAATTTAATTAGAAAATTATGGAGAGTATTTAAAACTTAAAATGGGTAAAATAGGAATAAATCTTATAACATTACTATTAAAGCTTTCAACTTTTCATATGTCATCTTAAAATTAATGTGAAATTACAAATTTAAGCATGTATTCTCTATTATATAGTAGTATAGATATATAATAATATAGATAACTCAACTCTTTAAACATACACTATATAACTCAGTATTCTATATTTTTCATGATTGTCTCACATCTAATCGTTACTGAGTTAAGCTTTACAGAAACAACACAAGTGCTTACTTTTATAATTTTCTTTGTTGATGTCAAATGTGATATAAAATGAGTTTTTAATGTTATTTTCTTTAACAATTTTTAGTAATGCTTAGAAAGTAGGTAAATTGGATTTTAATAATTTAAATATTACTCATTGATCAATAATAATTCATACTATTGATTTGATAGGTAATAATCCTAACTTTCTTTTTTATTAACAACAACAGTCCTAATAACATAATTATCATATATTCACACTCGATTTGTACTTACATTCGGCTTGATTTATTAGTTTCATTCATAATTATTATTGTGAAGAAAATAGAGTTAATACTAAACGTAAATTTTTAATAATTATATTACTAGGATTGTTGTTGGTAACATAAATAAAAGTTAAAAATATCACCTGACAAATCATAATATAAATTATAATCGACTAATAAGTAATAGTTTGAATTATTTAAATCCAATTTGTATCGAAAGTATTCATGTAATACAATTACAAATTTCAAATTAACCAGCCTTTATTGAATAAAATTATAACACCCCCAAAGTTGTTAAGAACCATAATGTTAATTTCACCTTAATCTTACGAATTAACAGATTAATGATTAATTAATTGAAGGTCCCGTAGCTCAGTTGGTTAGAGCGTTGGTCTTATGAGCCGAAGGTCGCGGGTTCGAGCCCCGCCGGGACCAAATCCTTTTAATTAACATTTTTCGGTTATTGAGTCAATCGATCACGACCCAAATCGCTGATCTTTCGTTTTCAGTGTTCTTTTATGGTTCTTGATCGAATTCTCACACCCAATTTGTCGCTTTTGCGTCAGTGTCCGACAATGGCTCAACACCTAAAATGCCCAATCTTTTTCTTCAAATTTGATCAAATACTGGTTGAAATTTCATTGGTTTTCAGCCCATCTTCGACCTCCAGTTACAGAATCGCAGTTGCAGGTGCGAAATACAGTTTGATAATCTTGTTTTTTGGTGGGTATCTCGTGTAATGAATCAAGGTTTAGTGGTGTTAATTACTTTGTTTATGAATAGGGTTTCTTGTTTCTTTGATTCTTGATTGTGGATTTACTTTTGATGATTATTATTACTATGTTGGTAATTGTTGTAATTGGTGCATCTTTATGTTCATGTTTGTGTAAGTATTCATGATTTCTATTGGATTACATGATTTGCAAGTTTAGATGCATCATATCTTGCTTGAATCAAAGTTTTGACTTTTGATTGTCAGCAGGTTGTTTTTAGATTAAGATTTTGATTACTGGTGCATTGATTATAGAGAAATAACCACTACATTGTACTTTAAACAGTCAAATCTTGACCTTTGGGTTGTTATAAGATTCTGATTGTTAGATCTAAAAAACTATTTAGTTTATGAAGTATTGAGATCAAACATATGAATTCAACATTGGACTTTTAACTATGATACTTCAGCACAAACCTACAAAGCTGCAACTGTTAGCTATAAATGTTTTCTGTAAAGTTTCTAATAAGAAAATGGTCCTTTGTGCTAGTTTTCGACTGCGTTTTATCAACTACAAATGGGCTTGTGGGCTTGGCTTAAGAATATAGTTCGCAATAAGAGAAAGAAGGGTAACAAACCAGAAAAACTGGAGGTAACGCGGCATATTTGATACTTATTCTGAGTTAGATATCTTATTTGATCCTCGATGTTTACCTCTAACGGGAAAAGGAGGAGGGATGTTAACAAGTTTATTATTGCTCGGGTCAAAACATTTTTTGTTGACCTGTAAACATTTTTTTCCTTAAAATTAAATAATCTAGAGGTTGCAAACACTTAACTGTATAAAACTCTGTGTATAGCTATGCATGCAACCTTCATTATGATTTTTAATAAGTTGTGAGTAGTCTTCTTTGTTGTTCCACGGTTAAAAAGGACAAGAATTCTGATTTGACTATCAAAAAGTCAAATATACTACTTTTCAAACTATTATAACAAATTTTCTCTTCGTACTGTCTGTTATAATCAATTCTATCATCAAAATTTTCAACTTAAGGACTAAGGAGTACCAATCGTACTAACTTTCAAATTGAAAGTAGTTCACCCCTTAAAAGTCAAATCACCATTCTTTCTTAAAATTTGAAAGTAGTAATACAACACCAGAATATCAAGATCTAAATGACCCAAAAAACACTCATTCCAAATTATATAGTGTTATTTAAAAGGTGAAATCTTGATTATGATTTATATTTTTATATACTTAAATGATAGGCAAAACGATCGATAATAGCTCTGCAAGGGGCCTCAAAATGTCAGTCATTAATCGAGGCTAATGCTCCTAATAAACAAGCTTCAAGTGCTCTTGATAGAATACATTTTTGGAGCAAAATACAGCTTGAACTCAGAACTCGTCGTCTCTGTATGGTCAAAGAAAGCCGATTAAAGCGAAAGAAGCTTCAAAATCAATTGAAAATGGAGTCCAAGTTTCATGAACTAGAGGTACTACTAACTTGAATTATAGAACTAAGTGTTTAAGACGTAGTGCAGTGGTAAGCACCTAATTTCCTTCTATTAAAGGTCTCAGACTCGATTCTTGCTTCCACTGCTAGCCTGGCATAGCCTCTTGAAAGTAACTTGTCCACAAGCTGTTAATTATTAAATTTGTTGGGTAGCAGGGTATTGACAGACTTAATGAGTTTACCAACAACGGATTCTAATAGTTAAAAATATAAATAAATAAAAAAGATTTTTGTTCAGATCTTGACAAGTCTACACATTTTGCAAAATTAAGGAGATTTTCTTCAGAAATTTATTGGCATTGATTTCAAAGATCATTGGATATACCAATAGCAACTACCCTTGGTTCAGGGAAATTTCCATGCTCCTGTGGTCCGGCCTAAAAATGCACTTGGTGCACCTTTATGACCTAAGAATTGCGCGTATGACTTCGAAAATTTGCGAAATCAGTCCCTTATGTTCTACTGAATGTTGATACGATAAATTTATGTCGAGCCTGAATCTCTTATAGTGTTATAATGATGGTTTTCGATAGGCTGAATGGTGCGGTGGCACTGAGTCAATGGACACCATCGTATCTAAGATACAACAGAGAGAGGAAGCCACCAATAAGCGTGAACGGGCCATGGCGTATGCCTTCTCACACCAAGTATGTGTTTTTTACATGTGACGAGATAAGTAGGTTAATCTGGTTGGGTAATAAACTGGAACAGGTTTGGGTTAAAACGAGTTTGTATGCAAACAATACAGGTTGGACTGACCACTTCAACTAACCAATATGATTACAATAATGATTTGTGATGATATATACATTTCAACTGTGGGTGACATATCAAGTCAATTGATAAGTTCGTATTTTAATTCTGCTTATTTGACCGTTTGAGATAAAACACAAACCAAGTTGACATTTTTATAGATAAAAGGACATTTTCACCTAATCACCTCTAGTTTTTTTAGTTCATCTTTCATAAATATATCATGTTTCTTGGTGTCAAGTGGAGGGCGAGCTCTAATCGATACTTCGGTCAAGCTTACTACGATATAAGCAAAGAAAGCTGGGGTTGGAGCTGGATGGAGAGATGGATCGCGGTTTGCCCGTGGGAGACCCGTGTTGTAGCCCGACCCATCATCACAACTCGGACAACGCGGTCGAATAAAGGTAAAAAGATGAAACATGTAAAAACAAAAATGTTAGTTGCTGTTAAACCGCAGATAAGTACAGGAAAAGGTACAAGTAAAGCAAGCAATGGTACTTCTTGAGCTCTTGTTACATCATACATATACCAAAGCTTAGGAGATCAAGATTTCCACCATGAAAGATGACATCCTGTTCATTGTACAACTTCCACTGCATATAGTACAAGCTACTGCTTGCATAACGCTTGTACATTTCTAATTTCTAAACTATTATATATATATTGTGTGTAGTAAGGTGTTACATGACATATTGACATATCCTTTTCACCTGAACATCATGGGGTATGATTTTTATTATTTTTTTTCATAAAGTTGATTAAAAAATAGTAAAACGCTTTACTTGGATTTTTCTTTCTGGCTGTGGGCTTGTGGCCAACTGATCTTCAATTATTTTTATATGGCATTAATTTTTAATTATTTATTTTTAAGTAAAATAGCTTTCTTGCCATGATTAGGGTTGTCTTCACTTAATTAAACAATATTAATCATAGTACTAATACACATAATAGTTTTGAATATTCTAAAAGGTCAGTTGTTCTTTTTGGACAACATCCCTCTGAACCAACCAAACAATTTATATTATAAAAATGATTAGCTAAGTATTAAAAAAATAAATATCCCATCACATTCATGGGTTAGATGGGGCTTATATTACTTTTATATAATTGATAAATATAGTTGTAAATCCTAGCAAAAAATATAGAAAAATGATTCACATGTCTAATAGTTTACATATAAATTTATTTATTTTAAAGGATGCATACAGCATTAGATTATGACAATCATTGCAATTAGTACATTCTATATCAAATTTTGCAACAAGATTCAACCTCAAGCACAGAGCCTACTATCCTAGTTTCCTCAAGATCCAAGAAAAATACTTATATAACTTTTTCGTACGAACATATATAAGATGAAGTTAAAATTATTTTTTTCATCTAAAATGTGTTTGGGTGATCATAAGATGAAGTTAAAATTATTATTTTTTCATATTCATTAAAATTCATACAAAGGAATATTCAAAAATCTAATATAAGATTCAAAATCAACATTCTAATTTCACTCAATAATTTACCAACAACAAACCTTATACACTTTAACAAGATTTTCTATTGCAATTCCAATTGAATTTTCATTCAATTTCTTTACAACACATTCTAGGAACCAAATGATCTTTTAAAATCATCATACTTACATTTTATAGATTTTCACTCGTAATCAGGTACACTATTTAGC
This sequence comes from Flaveria trinervia, assembly GCA_025506515.1. Taxonomy (NCBI): domain Eukaryota; kingdom Viridiplantae; phylum Streptophyta; class Magnoliopsida; order Asterales; family Asteraceae; genus Flaveria; species Flaveria trinervia. Next base: position 78,802,002 of record CM046449.1, on the reverse strand, counting down.
ACAAAGATAATCCTTCATAGGCAACTACTTTTATATATGTTTGGGTGAGCTTTTTATTATTATTATTTTTTGTAAAATTACAAATATTACAAGATATCATGAAAACCAATACAAACCATTTTGTTATAAAAATTGATAAATGTATTATTATAGAAAATTAAATGATTTTTCTCTCTAAGTAATAAATTACCCTACTGACCCTCTCACTCCCCTCCTTAGTGGTAAGTTTCAGACATATATATCGTTATCACAAGTTTTCAAACTATAATATTTATAGTTCTGTAGACAGCCATATCCTCTCTAAGCATGTATATAAAAATCCTTAGAAAATTTGAAACTTTTTATCTCCAAATATAATTGAATCATGAATCATTTTGAGTAGATCATCATGCTTACACTTTTTTGGTTTAAATTTCTTTCAAAATGGAAAATGCTAGACAATTAATAGCCTTCTGTTCTATGAGTTGTCTTCATCAACTTTCAAGCATTGTCACCATCTCTATAAGAGACAATTTTTGTGTGTTCTAAAAATTGATTTTAGTTTTAAAATTGACAGAGATTTGCAGGGTAGGGGACCATGAGCCAGAAACAAGTACCAACATTTTTAATATTTTTATTTATTGAGCAAGGGGCTTCCCTCCATAACTAAGGCCTGCAAATTCCATGGTTGATTTGTTTGTGCAGTTAGTTGGTTGTACCATTAAGTACCACTCTCAATGCACATCCATCTCCATTTTGCACAAAAGATAACTCCACCCTTAAACTCCTACCTTAACAATGAATCAAATGCTTGAAATTCTTGAATTTAGACTGAATTTCAAGAAACGAAATCTAGAGACATACACTTAAAGAAAAAAAGCCACAAAAGGGTATTTAGCTTTATCAAGAAAGAATTAGATTCTAACCTTTTCTCAAGCAACATGGGGTTTTGGCAAAAAGCACAATCAAGTGTCTCAAAACAACATCAACTAGATGACCCCTTTCAAGATTTCAATTTGCCCCAAACAAAAACAGATCTTTAAGCAATGACATTAATGGCACATGGAACTTTCAAGATCAAAAAATACATATTTATCAACATGAAGTGTAGATAACCACCCGAAAACCACTAGAAAATGACGTATCACTGATGTGGCTCCCAGAAATTCGAGCATCCAGCCAGCGACGGAGATGTTAAAATAAACCTACCCATCATGTTCCATTAGGGCGCACTAATGAAAAGCAAAATGAAGCAAGATTGCAAGAATTGTGAAAAAAGAGAGACAAAACCAGAGCTCTCTCTTTCAATTCAAACCCCACATTATCAAATTGCCAATTTTCTAAACAAAGTGAAACATCCCAGTTGCTCCTCTAATGGGTTCAATTTGGAAACCTAATGCAAATAATTTGTCAATTTGGCCTATATTCGCCTATATCCGATTCGACTAACTTCATTTCATCATCAAAGATCTTGTTTTTCCTAAATCAAGCAAAGAACTACTTAACCGAAACAAATTACCACATCCCCTGTTTTAGCAGAGTACTTTGATTGTAAAACAAAATAAGGCAATTGGAATAGTCACTTACATGGTCTAAAACACATGAATTAAGATAATATAACAGAGTTTAGAGCTAAACAATGAGCCCAAATTTAACATGAAAACTAAATCTTGAAAACCTGAAAGATCTCAGCTTTCTTGATTCTCGATTTTCTTCCCCTCATCTCTTGCTGTTTCAAAGCTGCAAAATTGCTTCAAATTCCCCTGAAATTACAGCAGACAACAATCGAAATAAGACGAAGTTGATGAATAATAAAGCTCAACATGATCAAATTGAGCGAAATTCCAAATGGGTGTTTCGTTTTTCGACCTGATTGAGAGATAGAGGATGATGACGATGATGATGATGATGAATCAATGGTGTGAGTCGGAGGATGCAGACGACGGCCGGTCGGAGATGCCGTCGTGCTCCTCCGGTTCACCTTGAAATCGTGCCGGAACCCTAAAACCGGTGAACCCACCCAAACCGGAGTTGAATCCGGCGACGGAGGGCTGGTGGTGGAACGCCACGGTAGGGTGTTGATCGACGGCGACGCCGGAGAACGGTGGCGGTGGGTCGATCCATGCACGAAACGAAGGTGTTGTACTGGACTGAAGGGGTCCCCTCTGAGAACTGTTGCTAAACAACTGATTGTTTGTTGGTTGACCAAACAACGGTTGCAGAAACGCCGGCGCCGGTGCCGTCGCCGGCGACGACCCGAAGATAAATCCGGCGGCGTCTCCGCCCCACGCCACCATTCTTTGATACCCACCGGTCGGGTTGTCGGGCCAACCCGACCCGTCAAAATACATATTATTATTATTATTATCACCACCACCATCTTGTTGCTGGTGGTGGTGTTGCTGGTGGTGGTTAATCATCGGATCTTGAAAAGATTGAAGTGAAAGCCTCAGATCTTGACTCCGACCACCGGCTCTTGAAATCAACTCCTGTGGAGGAAAGCTTTGGTGAAACTGCATACCTGAAGAATCATCATCATTATTATTATTATTGCTATGATGGTGATGATTGTTATTACTATGGGGATTTGACGAAGCACCCATCGGAAAAAACGACTTGATGGTATCAGCATTGAGTCGGAATCAAGCGACGGAGGCAAAAAGCTCGAATTTTGCGAATTCCCCAATTGATTCTCAACAATATTATCACCACCCTGTTGCTCAAATTGCGTCAATTGATCTGTATTCTGCTCAAATTCCGTCATCAGATTAGGGTTTGTTCTTGCTGCTGGTGTTGTTGTTACAGTGGTGGTCGTCGGCTTCCATGCCGGAAGCTCTGCAAGTTCATCAATGGCGGTTTTCGCCTTCTTTATGAGCCAATCGACAGCTTTACTTGGGCGATCGTACCCCAATCGATCTTGAACATCGTAGAATTGAATGGCGGTGTGTGCCGACAGCCGTACACGGCGGTCACGGGGGCCTTTCGCCGTGCAAACTTGCTGTGACGATCTTTCCGGCCGGTGGACCGTACAATGTGACCACCCTGAACCTCCACAATTTCTCCACCGGAGGTTCTTAATCGTGAAGACCCACTAGCTTGATGCTGCTGCTGTTGTTGATGCTGTTGCAGTTGTTGGTTGTGAAATTGGTAGCTTTCTCCCATTTTCTCCGGTGCATATTCTTCCCCGGCGAGGTGTGTAGAGGATGAAAACGGGCGTTTCTTCTCCGGCCGCGGCGGCGGAGCTGCCGGAGCACCTACTCCGCCGTGGAGACCACGGTTATCTGTAAATGGGGTTTCTCGATCTTGCTGAAGCTGATAATGATTTTGATGGAACCCATGAAAGAACCCAATTTGCTTCTCTTGAGTTTCTTCTTTCTCTTCGGTTTCTTGATTCACCGCTTGTTTATAAAGATGAAGCTGATGAAGCTGCTGATGATGAAGATTATGATGATGATGGTTCTGAGGATCCAGTATCAGACCCTTGCGATGATGAACACCCTCCTCTTGTTCCAGCTTAAATTCAACAAAAACACAAGAAAAACTCAATCAAACTCCACAATTCAACCCTAATCCATCTGTTCAACTTCAAACTGTAATCAAATTCCATCTCAAGAACAAGAAACTTTGATAACCCCTAATTTGTTTGGAGATTAGCCTTTGATTGAAGGCTAACCCATCTCTCTCTCCTCTGCAAAAAGCTTCAAGAAACAGAGTTGTTGATGGAGGAGTGAGAGAGATGGGGAAGCAGTTGTGTTGTGTTGTGTTGTGTGTGTGCAGAGATGAAGGAAAGAGGTGGGGAAGAAGGTGGAAGGAGGTTTATGTAGGGAGGTGGTTGAAGAGAACAGTGAAAGGAGGGAAGGAAAGAAAGAGGAATATTTACTTTTGTGGGGTCTGCAACTAGTGTACAAGAGGTTGAGTGTTTAATAGCTTTCACAAGTTTTAAAGATGAGTCCTTCAATAAAGTATATGAAATTTTGTATTTTAGAAGATATTATATAACCATGTTAACTTGGTTTTGTAGTAGGAGATCGGGATTCTTTAAATGAGACTCGGGTTTGGTTCGTAATCCTGTTAAATGTATCGGGTGGTCAACCTAAGGCGAAAGTTAGGAGTCTAACTCAAGTTTGAGCGTAACACGACGTCAGGACAATGTCTCGTAAGCCACATTGCCTCTTGTGTATTTTTGAGATTAGGATGTGATAGCCGATCCCTCAGAGATTTAAAATATCTAGCCGTTACATCGGACGTCAACGGAGCCGAACCAATAACTGACAAGCATGGGTTGAAAAGGATGAATCAAACTTGGTTAACTTGATCACATTGGAGGACCCAATTACGTGAGCTACATGCATGGTGAATGACCATGATCCTACGTAACGCTAGAGATGAAGTCTTTTTATTTTCTTTAATTCATGCAAGATATTTCCTTTTTATTTTATTTATTATGTATTATATATCCATGCAAGTAGTGGGTCAGTTAGTTTAATTCATAGTGTCTTAGAGATAGAGTAGTGGGATCATGGGTAGTTGTTATCAGTTATTTGCGTTAGTTTCGCATTGTAAAATGGATATTAAAAAGAGTAAATGGAAGGAGAAAAGACAGAGTGAATTTATGCAAGTTTGTATTGTCTCGGTTCTTGAGATAATTATTAAACCATTGCTATCTTAATTTGTGGTTGTGTTAGGAGGTGATCTTTGGAACCTTAATTTGGATTGTGTGGTGTTATCTATATCGCGATTCAAGTTTTGGAGTGCCTCGCGATTAAATCGGGTGGTGATTTCTGTATCTCGGATTATTCGTTGAATTTCGTTACGTGTAAAATCTTCTCAACGTTCGAGTTTCTAAGCTCTGTATAACATTTGGTATCAGAGCCGAAACCGACCTGTTTCGACTCATAGCTTTTCTAGAACACAAACTTCCAACTTTTCTTTTCAAGATTAAGAGATGACGGCTGAAAAGCGAACACTAGAGCAGCAAGTCAAGGACTTGCAAGAGCAATTACAAGATTTGAGTCTTGCCATGCATCGTCGCAAGGGAAGAGATCAGACTCCACCACGGTATCGACCGGAAGACGATGATACCGATAACTACTCTAATGGTGATTATAACCCTTATGGACGACAGGTTCATGAAGTGAAGCAAAGCGGGGACATCAAGGTTGATGTACCTAAGTACGATGGAAAACTTGACACGGATGAGTTCATTGAGTGGTTACGTACCGTTGAGCAGGTATTTGATTACAAACAAACCAGTGAAGAAAAGAATGTTAAATTGGTAGCATTCAAGCTTCGCAAATATGCCTCTACATGGTAGGATAATGTGTGTCGACAACGATCTCGTCAAGGTAAAGAAAAGGTTAAAACTTGGAGTAAAATGAAGAAACTTTTGAAGCAGAAATTTATGCCCACCTTTTATGTTCAAGAAAATTTTTCACAACTTCATGCACTCAAACAAGGGAACCAATCAGCAGAGGAATATTCACAAGAATTTGAACACCTCATCATGAAGTGTGATTTAGACGAAGATGACCCACAAACTCTTGTTCGTTACTTGGGTGGGCCTGAGCCAAAAATGGCCAACGTGGTGGAACTACAACTGTACGCTACCTTAGTGGAGCTCACTATACTTGCTCACAAAGTTGATTCACAACAGAAGGCGCGAGGCAAGACCAATATTAGGAGACCCATTAACAAGCCGCTCATTCCTTTGATTCCTTCTGCGGGAAACACTTCGAAACCCATAGAGCTGCCTAAAAGTTCCAACACTACCATAAGGGTTTCTAGATGTTGTTTCCATTGTCAAGGGTTGGGTCACATATGTCACACTCCCGCTTATAGCGAAAACACGAGGATGTAACGGACGTGATCGCCGTAACGGAGATTTGTGTCGCAGTTAGTCAATTCCACGAAAAACATAGTCATACAAACCAAAATAAGTATAAGTCCCACAACCCGAGAGCAAGTAATCAAGATGTGAATAACAAGTAAATGTCAATGCGGTTGTCTAAAACATCCAATGTTCAAATAATGTATATCTAAGGTCATCGCTAATGCAGCATACCTAGCAATCCTCAATGATTGTTACGTGAAAAGATATGCTCAAAATGGTCAACATATTGTTGGTGAGTTCGTAGGTTTAAATAATAAACAAAGCTTGATGTTGTGTAAAAGTTTGGTAGGACATGAGTGCATACAGTTATAAGCAAGTAATATCACATGTAATCATGAGCATCACAACTAAACCTACAAAGTACACAAAGAATTTGTCGGAACATATTCACCCTAGAGCCCGTTCCTGGCCACTGTCAGTCCCAACTAGTATACTAACAAACAAGGGTGGGGGTGTCAGCCTAATAGTACTATCAATACTGTCCGCCGGCTCCAAAACCGGAGTTAAATAGTTGTGAATACAGAACCACAAAGACAACTCATGCATGTACTAGATAAATACTTATAAAACAGTAAACACAACAGTCCCAAAAGTATTGAATAAGTTCACAGCATGAAAAGGGTGAGCATACTTTTTCCCCTAGTTTATAAATATTTACAATGAAAATGGGGCCGCAAAACTCACCTTGAAATAAGATGAAAATAAATGAATAAAAGACTTCAATGAGTGAGAGCAACTATCGATCAAGCACCTATAATTAATTATAATAAAAACTTAAGACGAGTCTAAGGAGAAAAGATACGTTCGGTCGGTTTCGGGTTGGTTCAGGTGTCGACGCGTTTTACGTACACGACATGTTTAATATTATCCGAATACTTATTACTCTATATAGTATTATCCATAACATTAGTCATAATATGAATAATAGTAATAATAATAACAATAATAATAATTATTATAATCATAAGAATAATAATACAAACGTAGCACACCCACTAAAACTGAAACACACACGCACACAAAAACACTCACAACCATCTCCTGCACACACATATATATATATATGCATACATATGTAATCATACATATATACATACCACATACATAACACACATATATATACATACAACTGTACATACACACACATCACAGACACACACACATCATACACACACACATATATATACAACAATACATATACACACACACATATATATATAAATATATATATATAAACATACAAAGCATACACACACACATCATACACATACATATATGTGCATATGTAATCATACATATATATACATACATACAACACACACACACACACACATATATATACATACAACAATACATACACACGCGCACACACACGCGCACACACACACACACACACACATATATATATATATATATAAACATACAAAGCATACACACACATATACACCATCGCATACATACAGATCATATACATACACGCACGTACCGTCACACGCACACACACACAACATAAGGTTGTCGTGTGGTGTCTACTGACCCGACACACACCTGGTACGTACATAAAAACCACCGAACATCGGCGTCAAACACCAACCCGGAATAACGAACTGAACAACGCGAAACGAAAAGGAACGAGGTTTAGATGGACCGGGTACCTGCGAAAGGACCAAACGGCTCGACGGTGGCAATCAACGATAGCAAATATATAATATTCATATTTACATTTTGAACCCTATACTTTCGATTAGTTAATCCCTTAAGTTTAGTTAAATTGCAATTTAAACCATGGACTTAATTATAATAATAATAATAATAATAATAATAGTAATAAAAAAAGAAGTTTTATTATTAGTTTTATATGTTATTAAGGTTGACATGAAAAGTAGATACGACGAGACTCGGTTAGAAAACAAATTAATTACGCAAAATAATAAATGCGCGAAAAGAGAGTTAACGGATTTCGAGTCAATTGACGGATCTGATAGTGATGGATGTCATAACATAGTTTCCGAATGCCCTAACAAAAGAATTATCACACTTGCAGATTTTGAAGGCTTTGACGACCCATTGTATGATAAGGAACCTAGTACAGAAGGTTGCAAACGAGAGGAAGAAGTGATCGAATTGGGTCCAGATGAAGGTGAGTGCTTGGTTGTGCATAGGGCTCTAAGTGGTACTGAAGTTAAGGAAGCAACCTGTGACATCCGTCGCCTTGAGGTCCGTCGAACGACATAAATAAGCATAGAAATATTTTAATTATTCTTCATTTTCTTCATGAACTCCTGCTTTAAGGAACCATGTCTGCCTATTTTCTCATGTGCCTGTACTTCCTCCGAGAACGTGTGCTAAGCATAAACCTTTTGTAAATTTCATCACCATTACCACCAAATATATCATTTTTAATTTCGACCATTGTCATTAATAAAACCATTTTAGATTATCAAATGCCAATAAACACGCTTTTAACCTTAATATAACGAACATTTTAAGATCGTAATCAACCGAAACAAATTTTGGGAAACTCGAGGGTTAAGTGCATGGACTAAACTTGTAATTTTGTAAACTTGGGCTGGGTATATAAACCCCATTCCCAGCCATTCCTCACTCACTTCATCTTCTTCACCTCTTCACTCCCTACACACACATTTTCTTCATTCTAGCACCAAAATCTACCCGTGTGGTCTCGTTTTCGTCGTCTAGTCTTCATCTACAGCCTCATCTACTCATTTCTAGCAGGTAGACGACTTTGGTTGTCTCTTTTCTTGTCTTTTTACTGCTGTGTTTTCTAGGGTTTCGGGTGCTCGGGTTCATCCGAGCACATGAGGTCGTGTGGGTGCGTGTGAGGTCTTTCTGCTTGTGTTTCATGTTTGTGTATGTTTGTTGAGTGTTTCAGAAAGTCCTCGTGGTATAAAACTCGCGTTAGAGCAGCTCGGGGGCTGCTCAGCCCGACCACAGTCGTGACTCTGCAGTTCAGGCGACTGGGTCTGTCATGCGATTGAGCCGTGCGACTGAGTGAGTCGTGCGACTGAATCATGCGTCTAAGTCAATCGTGCGACTGAGTTGTGCGACTAGGTATGTCGTGTGACCAAGTCGTGCGACTGGGTGTTGTATGCGATTGAGTCATGCGTGCGAATGAGTGTATACGATTGAGTCATGCGTATGAATGATTATGTGCGATTGAGTCAGGTGACCGACTAAGTGTATGCGATTGTGCGTGTTTCGCACGACTGGAGTCCAATCGCACGAATGAAGGTTCAATCGCACGAAAGTAGCTAATTCGCACGATTGAGGGTTGATTCGTGCGCATGGAGGTTGGGTTGTGCGAATGTGTGTGTTGTGTGGTGCGACTGAGTCCAATCGCATGAATGAAGGTTCAATCGCACGAAAGTAGCTAATTCGCACGATTGAAGGTTGATTCGTACGAATGGAACGTGGGTCGAGCGTCTGGTCCTGTTGTGTGTCTGATGATGAGTGTGAATTTCCCTTGAACGTCTGATGATGATAAGGCAACATCAGTAAAAGTGTCATTGCTTGACCATAAAGATTAAAGTCAACGCTATCAACATGCACATACTATTTCAATTGAAATAAACCTAACATTTTACAATTATCAACAATCCATTTGAAACTACAAATACTTAACAAGTTTCATCTTTCATAACAATGAGATCTTTACAAGGATGTCATAAGCAATGACGACTACTCGTAGTACTTGGATCTACATAAGATCTGATACGTGTGTCTGCTTGTGTGTGTGTGCCACCCACGACCGAACCGATACAACCCGAACCGACCAAACATTACTATACGCTTTATACATGTCATTAATGCTTGACAATAACTGTCAATAGGTGTTTGACCGATCATTGCATTCCACTGTTGGAAATCTTGATCTTTCATACTTACCACCTAACATGTGAGTTTCGTGGCCCTTTTTATGCTTATACTATTTTACAAACATTTACAAACATGGGGGAAAAGTATGCTCGCCCGTTTTCTATGTTGTACAACATACATACAATTTTCATACAAGGAATCAACGTGATACTGTGTTGCAAGTACTTATCTGATACATGCTTGGGTCTGCTGTGTGGTTCTATCTTTGCAACTATTTAATTCCAGTGTGGGAACCGACGGTTAGGTATTGGTAGTACTACTGGGTTGACACCCCCACCCTCGTGTTGGTATACTAGTTAGTACCAACAATAGCCAGGTACGGGCCTTGGGTGAATATATGCCGACAATTTCTTTGTGTACGTCGTTAGGTTTGGTTGCAAAGCTCATGTCATGTGATTTTACTTGTGTATATAACTGTATTCACGGTATTCCATATCATTTACTTTATACAGCATCACTTACACTTTTATTACTTAAACCTACGAGCTCACCAACAATTTTGTTGACCATTTTGAGCATATCTTTTCAGGTGAACATGCTAGCTGAGGTTCTAGGTGTCACACCCCAACCTTGACGGCGGAAACGTCGAGGAGTGAGAGTTAAGATCGTTCATAGCCACATAACGCTATTAAAGAAAAGCAAATAAAGTTTTAACATAAGTTTTAAATTGTCACATTACAATCAATAATTTCAAAGGAAATATAAGCATAACATAGAATGCAGTATATCATTCTATTTTATTTATTATTCTAGGTCCCTTCCTAGATGTGCAAGCTTCAAAGTGTAGATAATCAAACTTGGGCATTACCTGAAACATGTTAAAAATAAAAGAAGTCAACAATGATGTTGGTGAGCATTCCATAGGTTTAAGTACATAGGTTATATAAAAGATGGCAAGTCAAGTCATAAGTTAGTGAATAAAGTGATTAGGGATGTTATGAACAATGCAACAATCAAACCTCGACAAAGTTTTACAAGTCTCAAACGTTTACAAGATTATACGATCAGCTAAGTGTACTTGGATCAACCAAAGCAGGCTTGTCTTGCCCATAGATCTATGACTTCGCTGGGCTAGCAATAGTTAATGATTGTACATATAACGCCATAACATGGTAACCACAAAAGTTCAACTAACCACAACTTTACAAGGTGAAATGCCATAAGTTTACAAGTCTCAAATAAGTTTACAAGTGCAATTGTATAAGTTAACATGTTTCACCCAAAGTGCGAAAATAGGAAAAAGGGGTATAGAATACTCACATGATTAAATAATATATATTTGTTGATTAAATGAATAATAATAACAACGCTTCGACGTAGACTTTCACAATGCACCTAAAACAAATATATATTTACAAGGTTACAATTTAATAATATAACTAATGGTTAAACGAGACTAGGATTGCAATTTGGTATTTGAGGATTTTAATTAGATGACGTTGATTTGAGAGATCATATATATATGTTTTAGTTCAAGAAAATATCATGTAAAGAGTTTTAAAGAAATAAAAGCCTTTATAACAATTTTTTAAAATTTAACTTGTAAAATATATAATTTTCTATAGTAGCCATGATTGATCTATAAATATAAAATGTTTAGTGTCCAAATAATCATTAAATGATTTCAAAGAAAAATATTATATAGAGTTTATTTTTACATGATTAAACTAGAAAAATATTTGTTAAATTTTTATTTTATAAGAAAATTGTTAAGGTAATTGTAGAAAATGGTAGAATAACTTTAAAAATTTATAAAGTTTACAAAACTACTTTTTATAATTTTCAAAAGATTTTCAATATTTTTTTAAAGGCTGAAAAAGCCTAAAAAAAATGTTGAGGGTGCCCGGGTTCGAACCCGGGACCACTAAGTTAGAATGTGAAGTGTGAACCGGTGAACCAAGGCTCTCAGCCGCGGTATAACCCGGTTCCAATTTGTTTTATCCTTAATCGACCGAACACCCCCAAATCCAAGAACCCTAATTTCGATTGGATTCAAATTGACCGTCAAATCGATTGTGTTAATGGATACAAACATGGGGCTTTGATTCCCCGTGTAATTACGAACAATATGATGTGACCAATTACCCGTTTTGATCAAGGATTGAAGATGAACAAGACGAATGTTTGCCGCGGCTGGAGTTGAGTCGTTGGGTGGGCAATCGGTAAAGATAATCAAATTAACTTTGTGGGTAGCTTCGTATGATCAACCAGACCAAAAGCCCTTTATCAATTGCAGCTTCGGGTGTCGGAAGGTGCAAGTCGGTAATGTTGCAGGCTGCGGCTTAGAGAGAATCAATTGAGGTGTTTTGTGTTTGTTTCAGGTACGAATTGAGGGTTGTACAGGTTAGAGTTAGTTAAACGTTCGATCAAGTGAAGTTAATTGCATAATTATTGATGTTTAAGGCTCGAACGTCTCTATGGTTAAAAGCTTCGGTTACCCACTCGATTGGGTTTAGTAACCGATCTTTAAATGCAAATACGGTTCATATTGGGGTTCGAAACGAGTTCGCGACGGTTAGGGGACGGATTTTAGATCAAGAAACATCAAGTTTTGGCGGTTTTAGAGATGGCCGGAATCGCGGCCGACGGTGGCCGGTGATCGGCCGGAAAAACGGGGTTAGAAGGGGGGTTGGGTTGGTTTTTGAATAGTTACACAATTAGCCCCTCAACTTTTGAGGGCTTATTATTTTATGCATTAAACTTTCTTTTTAAGTTTATAAATTGCCAAAAACAACCCCTAAACTTATTTCACTTTAAGTTTTAAATATATTTTTTTTATTTTAAGTTTAAAAATTTTCATATATTATTGTTATTATTATTTCCATTATTATTATTATTATAAACACTTATTTATTAACATCAACAACTTTCAAATTAAGAAAAAAAATTAAAGACAAATTAAAACAATAAACATAAGCAGCCCAAAAGTTTAATAAATGCCATCAATAGTCCTTACAAGTATCAACGACGTTAACTTTTAATTTAGCCAAAAATTCAAGATGTTACACTAGGTGTGCTGCCTTAGTGGAGACCCTAGGATGCATTTTCGGGCTAAACTTGTCTTTTTGAAAACAATTGATGTATCTATTTCAAACAACATTATACTTTGTAACTTGTTCCCGGGTTGTGGGAATTGCATACAATGTTATTATCTATGTTTATCTTATATCATGTTTATGCTTATGGCTATGTTGTCGTGAATACTGACTAAACACGACACAAGTCCCCTTGTTGTCGGGTGTCGTCATGACACGCATGTCATCATCATTATTATTGCATCTCTATCGCTTACCATGTGTTATGACGATTCCCGTCTCGTCGCAACCCCGTGTTTCTGCTCTTAGCGGGGGTGTGACACAACCCAACAACGAGAGGCAATCTTTCGAACACAGTGCACCGTGCACAACAAGGTTTGCTCCTTGGTATTGATGGCGGGAGCTACACTAATGTCGCATCTCAAACAATGATCTCAAAACTTAAACTTCAAATTGAACCCCACCCATCACCGTATGATATCCATTGTCTAAATCAAGGTAAAGGTATTCGTGTTTCTCACCGACTCTTACTGTCGTTTAGTATTGGTATGTATGATGATGAGGTATGGTGTGATGATATTCCTATGGATGCTTGTCATATTTTATTAGGCCGACCATGGTTGTTTGGCAGAAAGGTACTACATGACGGATTCAAGAACACGTATTCATTCACCATGGATGCTAAGAAAATAACCTTACTTCCTATGTTATTTAGTAATATTGATCATTGAACTTTGTTTATTCGTACCCTTCTTAGTTCAGAAACACACAACTCATGGACTGCTAAAAGGCTTATTCAAACTTGGTTTAATGAAGCAAATGAACTTTACCCTCCGGACCCATACCTCTTAGTCACTTGTGAGGCTAAAGATGGTATTTGAAGTTTGAGGTCAAACTCTTTTGAAGACGAGGAGGATGATAACCAATCCCTCGGAGATTTAAAATATCTAACCGTTACACCAGATGTCAACGGAGCCAAACCAATAACTGACAAGCATGGGTTGAAAAGGATGAATCAAACTTAGGTTAACTTAATCACATTGGAGGACCCAATTACGTGAGCTACATGCATGGTGAATGGCCATGATCCTACGTAATGCTGGAGATGAAGTCTTTTTATTTTCTTTAATTCATGCAAGATATTTCCTTTTTATTTTATTTATTATGTATTATGTTTCCATGCAAGTAGTGGGTTAGTTAGTTTAATTCATAGTGTCTTAGAGATAGAGTAATGGGATCATGGGTAGCTGTTATCAGTTGTTTGCATTAGTTTCGTATTGTAAGATGGATATTAAAAAGAGTAAATGGAAGGAGAAAAGACAGAGTGAATTTATGCAAGTTTGTATCATCTCGGTTCTGAGATAAGTATTAATCCATTGCTATCCTAATTCATGGCCGTGTTAGGAGGTGATCTTTGGAGCCTTCATTTGGATTGCGTGGTGTTATCTGTATCGCGATTCAAGTTTTGGAGTGCCCCACGATTAAACTGGGTGGTGATTTCTGTATCTCGGATTATTCGTTGAATTTCGTTACGTGTAAAATCTTCTCAACGTTCGAGTTTCTAAGCCTCTATATATTAGGATGTCACATGTCGATTAACGAGATTGAAAAGACCCATATTAGAAGATATTAGAGGGTTGGGTTGGGTTGTGTTTGATGGTACAATTATTTTAAGTTAGAGTGGTGAATCTTCTTTTGAGATTAAAGGTTTGAGACTCATTTATGACAGATTGATATAAACTAATTGTGATGTAGGTTAAGAGAATGTTACATAGGGATGTGAGTCTTCGCTCTTAAAAAGAAAAGAAAGAAGACATTAGGCAACTATGAACGTTGATGGGTTTAAATTCTGCTTGATAGCCTCTTAATGAAACAAAAGGCTACCCTTAAACCGATCAACTTTTAGTTTGTTTGTTTTGTTAAAAGGATGCCTTATAATGGTTTAGTTTGCTTATTAACCATTAATGATTAAAACATGATGAATGGAACGTATACTAACTTTGTCCTCGTATGCATTACATTATGTTCTGCCTCAAAGCAACACTCTCCCCCCAAAAAAAAGTCCACCCGATCTTCTACTAGCAAGTGGCAACCCTCTTCTGCAGCACCCCCACTCTGGTGACCGACTTCCCCATTGCCCTTCATTTTCTTGAACCAATAATACATAGCCCTCGCCTACCATGTGTTATAAACAGAATCGGAGGCAGTAACCGTAGTGAAGGGGTATCACCCCAAAACACCAAATCAAAACCCAAAACGGTAAAAAGTGAAAATTGATACTACACCTGGGAAGACTTAACCGCGGCTCACCCGAGCCAACCGCTAGGCCGCGGCTCACCCGAGCCAACCGCTACGCCGCGGCTCACCCGAGCCAACTGCTAGGCCGCGGCTCACCCGAGCCAACCGCTAGGCCGCGGCTCACCGAGCCAACCGCTAGGCCGCGGCTCACCCGAGCCAACCACTAGGCCACGGCTCACCCGAGCCAACAGTTTGACCGCGGCTCACCTAATCCGACGGCAGGGCCACGGTCCACCCACTCCACACCCGATCCGTATCGCGACTCGCCCGTACCGTGGTTAGCCTCCAAATAGCATATCGCAGCCACAGGAGGGATGGAGTTGGAATATGGAGCCGCGGCTGGGTGGGCAAACCCAATGCCGCGGTTGGGCACGTTAAACCCAAAACGAAGGCTCAATTTCATGAAGCCCTCGTGTTCAACATTTATAAAAACCCTCACAAAAACTTGGTAACCACGGAAGCCATTCATTGGCTACAAGAGAATAAGAAAGAAACACAAGACGACAAAACGCACAAAGCGAAAACATTGGCAGAAGTTCAGAGCAGCCACCAAATCCCCAAGTCAACTATAAAGACAAACTCCATTAATAACAGTCAGAAACCCTTTACACCAAAAGAGTATAAAACCTTTTGGCTAGGGATTTCAGTCCCACATCGTTGACCACAGGCTTCCAGGAATAGAACCATATGATTTCTTGTTCCCATGCACCAACACTATAAATACTTCTCTTATCCAGGTTCACATTCATTCATTCTCCGAAAAATCTTACTTCCAACTATTTATTTATTCTTCCTTTCAGAGTTCTCTCAACACAGATACTTATTCTCACGCGGAGTGTGATCTCGGGGAGAAAACCATTTCTGCCCGAGGCGAGGCTCACGGTGTTGTTCTTGTCTCGCAGATACTCCGTTCAGCCAAAGTATTGCTCAGCTGAAGATCAACTCAGTCGAAGCCAAGTCCAGCCGCATCCTGCTCCCCAGCAGCCGAAGCCAAGTTCCTGCCTGATCGTCGGTGGCAGCTCCATTCTCGCACTGCTTCCCGGTCTTAATCCCTTGATTAGGATTCATGTAGCAATCTTTTCTTGTTAGTCAACAAAATTCAATCTCAGAGCATCTTGATGATCGAGACAACAAAAATAACCCCTTGTGATGAACTGGGGAGTTCTTGTCTACATGGAGCATTGGTTGAAATGATGATGTTGTATGCGATTAGAGCTACTGAAAATGTTATAATTAGAGTGAAGAATAAATTCTCACCACAACCCATGATGCAAAGTTCAATCTTTTTTAGTCAATTTCATAAACTTACATATGAAATTAGAGATTTTGATGAGAAATTAAGATTTTGATGAGAAATTAGGGGTTTTAGAAAATGTAAAACAAGGTAGAAGATGAAGAACAAAAGCCATATGCATATTAGCTGTACGCGATGGTGGTATGCGAGAGTAATTAAAGAATATAAAATTGTTGCCCCGACCAAACCATTGCTAAGATTCTTTCCTAAACTTCAACCTTTTGGATTTTATGTGTTTTGTATCTTCGTTGTATAATTGTTTTATATTTATCACAGTCATTCAACCTTTTTCTAACTATTTAGAGATCAAATCAAATAGTATGTATTCTCACTCGCTCAGCACTTATTACCTTAAAGTCTATTACACAGTTGAACATTTTATTAGTTTAACACTACTAGTTTAGAGGTTACCCACTAGCTTCTTAGTTGACATCGATGAGTAGGACAACGTCTCATGCGGTCATCCATGGATTATTCTCATGAAAGAAAAAATAGAAAAGGAAAATGTTGCTTAGGGTTGGCATATAAAGAGAAAGAAGAGGAGTATGTAGTCGTCCTAGAACGTAGATGTTCTAACGTCAAAGGATGTATTCTTATGCCTCGTAACTTCATTGAACGTGAGACGTCATATCATCAACTATTCTTTTTCACTTCATTTCATCTTGAAAAAAAGTTTTAATCCATCCAACTTCAAATCACCCACTTTTTTATTTTAATATTAAATATTCATTTCAATATTACACTTAAAACTCATTCCCTTCCCCCCTTCACACTTATTAAGACGTTAACGAGAAGGTGATAACGACCTTTAACACCCCCTTAATGTCGCACCAAAGCGTTATTTCACGTCCCTAATGTGTGGAAGTTGAATTCAATGCCCTTCCTGTTAGGGTATACCCTTAGGCCTAAAATAAAATAAAAAACGAGTCTAGTTATCTGGTATATCAATAATACTTCTTTTATTCTAAAAAATTTCTGTATTTACCCATTCTATTTATTTTAATAATTAAATTATTATAAAAAAATAAATAAATAAAAACGAATTTTAGTAGATTTAATAGCCGAAAAAAGATGAAATTAAAATAGAAATTATGAAAATTATTTATAAGTTAACTTGGATTAGAAAAGAAAATAAGAAGATAGAATTATGACCCCTTCAACATCGTAAAAAGAAAAAAAATAGAAGAAAAATCTCATGCTTAGAGTATTCAAACTATCCATTTCCTTTCTCCATACTACAACTATTGTCTTCTTCCTCTTATCCTTCGAATGCTACCTTACACTGCACCAAACGCAAGAAAAACCATACCTTTGGTCTTCTCAACATCGTTTTACTTACTTAAGCAAAACATGTTACAAAACTATATAAAAAATTTAAATATTAATAATCTAAACTATATAATCTATTGACTGATAATGATTTATATTATTAAATTGACTTATAATAATTTCAATATTTAGTTTTGTTACCAATGACAATATTAGTAATATAATTTTATTGATTTACGCTTAATTTTCATCCGTTTTTCATTCTATTTCATAGCGTGTCTTCTTATTTCATTCACAATCACCATCGTGAACAAAATTAAGTGGAAATCAAGTGTAAACAAATTAATAATTATGGTACTAGGATTTTATTGATAATTAAACTAAAACTTAAAAGTATTATCAGCCAATTTGATATATAAATTATTATCGGTCAATAGGTCTTAGTTTAGATTATTAAAAATTCAATTTCCCAAATATAAAATATGAAATGTAAAAATATTTACTCATGAGAACATACATGACCTATTTGTCATACAGATTGCTCGTGGACGTCTATTAATGCCTCACTTTGAGTACTCAAATTGTATCAAATATGCATAAACCGACATAACTTTCGAAGTTAACGCTACATACTTTTTAAACTTAATCCTTAAAATTTTGAAGTTTCAACTTCACTAACGTAGAGTTGTATGTTTTTTATCGATTAACCTTTTTACTTATTATTATTATATTTTTTTAATAACTTTCGCTCATTAACTTTTTTTTTTGCAAAACTAATTATTACTGTGTCTAGCTTTTTTTCTTTCCATCCCGGTATAACTTTTGTTAAAAACATAGTTGTATTGAATGCATAAGAGTTTATAAATTTATAATCAATACAATATATTAAAAGAGTCTCAAAACATGTTATAAACTTTATACTTATTTAGCAAGCTTAAATATTTATAAGAAAAAAAGAAAACAAATAAAAAATAAAAAACAAAATAGGTTGAAATGGCCCACCCTTCCACGTCTGACATCTCATCTATAAGCACGATACACCCTCGTTCTACAAAGATAAAATAGGTTATATGACGTCCGATGAGGTTCACATTACGGATGGTCTTAGGTTCAACTTCACTAACGAGCGAAAGTTATTAAATATATATATATATATATATATATATATATATATATTATATATATATATATATATATATATATATATATATATATATATATATATATATATATATATATATATAAGTTTACAAGTAGCAATTCATGTCGATGGTTATGAGTTAGCAAGTTTATAGAACATATACAGTTACAACCAAACCTCGACTTGATTACAAGTTTATAAGATTAGCTAAGTGTACTTGGTTCCCATGATAAACAAGCATACGTCATCAGGAGCCTGCAATACATCGGCTTTAGCACCAAATAGGCTTGTCAGACCCAAAGATCTAAGACGTCGCCAGACTAGCAATAGTTAATGATTGTAAACAAAATATGTATCTTATATAAGACTTACAATAACACAAATAACCATGACAAAAGGTAAAGATGAATTGCATGTGCATTTACAAGTATCAAGATGTTTACAAGTGTAAGTTTATAAGGTTAACATGTTTCACCCCAAAAGGTATTAAATAAAGTAAAAAGGGGGCATTGAAAACTCATATGATATATACAAGGTGATGATAAGAATTTAAACGAGGCTCCAATGATTTCTCTTACAAGTTGCCTAAACGTATAGATTCCAAGACTAAGTTTGATAATAAGATTACCAATGAGACGTGAACTAGGGTTTCAATTGGAATTTGGGGGTTTTAAATAATTAAATAAAATAATAAATCGTTTACATTTTGGTTTAATAAAGATGGTATAAATCAATTAAGACTAAGATTGATAGTGTATGATTCAATAATTTCATTTATTGAATTAATAAAGATTAAATAAAATGTGTGAAAGATATAATTAATTTAGAAATTAATTATTTAAATTTGATAAAGATGATTTATTGAATACTTGTTTATATAGTTTGCAAAATAATATAGAATTATTTAAAGTCACTTTAATCGTTTTAAATAATCTTTCTAAGGACTTAAAACAAGAATGATCAATAATAGAAACTTGTGTTGTTTTATAAGTTTTAAGAATTTAAATAAAAGTTTAAGGAATAAATTGATTAATTATTTATATATAACATGGTTAAATGAACAGATGAATAACTAGTTATTTAAATAACTATTTAAATAATTATTCATTTAACTACTGTTTATAATGTTTCAAAAATCTCCATTTAAAATAACGTGATTTAAACGATGAATATTTAAAGGAAACGTTTGGACCAATAATAATTTACTAATTATTAAAATCCATTTTAATATAAATAACCCAAGAATAACCTTTAAAATGTTTTATTAAAAAGATTTTAGTTATTTAAATTTAGAAAAATTACATAAAATTATTTGGTGTCTTTAAAAATATTTAAAGTTTACAAAACCATATTTTTATTTATTAGAAATTTTCTATAATTAATTTAAGGCCAAAAGGCTTCAAAAAAATTACATGAGGGTGCCCGGGTTCGAACCCGGGACCTCATGAATGTGGGAACAAAGACTTAACCAGTGAGCCAAGGCTCTCAGTCGCGTTAGGTAACCGTTTTTAAATTATAATACACAACCAATAAAATTTTCCCCCAAATCCTATGAACCCTAGTTTGATCTTGATCCAAATCAAACACCAAGTAGAATACGTTTATAGAAATAGACATGGGGCTTTGATTTCCCATGTAATTTTGAGTATATGTATGGTTTAATTTACCGAAAGTTGTTTGAATTCGATAACACCGGTTGAAGAACAGTCGCGACCTGGGTAGTGTAGGGTTCATGATGCAAACGTTGATGATACCCAAATTTGTTGCACAGGAAGCTTCTACTAGACTCAATGATTGAAAGCCCTCTATCAATTTCAAATAAAGTCACTCGAGTGTTGACGAATGGTACAGTTGCAGGTCACGAAGTATATGCGAATCATTGGTGATTATTAAGTGTGTTTTGGATGAAATTGTGTCTATTAGTAGTTTAGGAATGGTTAAAAGATCGGTTAGAGTTCAATTGATTGTGTAATTATCAAGTTTTTGTTTTCGAACGACTTTAAGGATTAATGGTGGTCGGTTACGAGTTCAACCCTCCATTTTAACTCAAATTGAAGTGCCACTAACGTTCGAAACGGTTCCTAGGAGTGATTAGCATCGATTATGTCATAAAATTCAGGGGTTACAGGTGGTTTAGGGAGTCGTCGGAGTTCGGCCGAGGGTGGCCGAAGAAAGAGGGGGGAAGAGGTCGACGGTGAGAGGGAGGGGGGTTTGATTTGAATAGTTACATCTTTGGTCTCTGATGTTTAGGTTTATTGTTATTTCATGTAAAAACCTTTAAATTAAAAATTGGAAATTACAAAGTAAACCCTAAAGTTGTATAAATTTATTTGAACTCATCTTATAACTTAATAATTTTTTAATAAACCTTTCTGTCTAGTTATTTATCGTAAAATGATTAATAAGCTTTATATCTTTATAAAAAGAATTATTTATAAATCCTTAAGTTATTACAAGTTGATTACATAATTTAATAATAAAAACTTAAAATAAGTTCGGGTTTGGGTTTTATCTCGGAAAATGACGGATGTTACATATTTTATCAAAAAAACTAAAGAGGGTAAACTCTCAGTTAGTTTCAAAGTTAAAAGTGCATATAAATATTTTTTGAGTTGAGATTAATCTCGGTCATTAAATAAAAATTAAGATTATTAAATCAAATCACCCTTTTATTATATGATATAACTTATTTTCTATAACTAGCTTGAGTTATACATATCTAGTTTTGTAAGTTCTTTCTCATAATTAAGTTTAATAATTAAGTTCAAAGTCGATAAAATTAAATAACTTTGAATCAACTCACTCAAGCTCAATAAAAGTTGTACTTGTTTTCATTTATGTATGGTTGTCTTGTATTGCAAGTCCTCTCTTTTACGTTTAGAGCTTGTTTGTACTTTGAAGTAAGGAGAGCTTTCTTATTTCGATTCCTAAGGGCTGCAAACGAATCAAACAAACATAAATAATGTCTTGTTCATATTTATTTATTAAGAAATAAATTTATTTATGTACTATTCACGAACACTTACCGAACGAGTTTTTTTGTTTGTGTTTGTTCATTAAGGAAATGAACATATTCATGAACTGTTCACGAACATTTAGCAAACGCAAACGAACACAAACAAGATCAAGCAAAAACAAATAAATGTTCATGAACATTACGAACACAAAATATTCTATGAACACAAACAAATATAAATAATCACATATTTATTTTAGAATAAAATCAACATTTTCATCACACAATTTACCAAAAATAAATAAACACGTAACATAAATATCTAAAAACACTTGGCATAAGTGTCATGAAAATAACTAACACAAAAATTAAAACATAATCGAACACATTAACGAACATAAATGAACACATTATCGAACGTTCACGAACGAACATTAACGAAAATTTTATCAAACGTTCACGAACATAAATGAACGAACACGGCTTGTTTTCATGTTCATTCTTTTAACTAAACGAATGAATTTTTTTATTCATATCCGCTTATTTACTCGACGAACGAATATAAACAAACTTCCTGCCAAATAGTTCACGAACTGTTCGCTGAACATTCAGTTCGTTTGCAGCCTTTGTGGCCAAAACACTAAACAAAAAAGTTAAAATCTATCATCAGATCCGTCAATTTGAAACTTCCGCACCCAAAAACTCGTCAATCTCTACCTCCTGATTCGAACCACCGAGCTCTTTGGAAGTATATTTTAGGTGGTGTTGGAGGTTAGACAAAGGAAAACGAACCTAATTGAAACTAGGTGATGTTGGAGTTGAAAAATAGTTTAAAGTTGGTATTATTTCATAAAAAAAACTAAAAAGGGTTAACTCTTAATTAGTTTTAAAGTTATGAATGCATGTAAACATTTCTTGAATCGGGATTAATCTCAGTCAATAAATAAAAGTTGAGATTATTAAATCCGATAACTTTTTTTTATTATATGATATAACTTATTTTCTATAACTAGCTTGAGTTATACATATCTAGTTTTGTAAGTTCTTTATTCATAATTAAGCTTAAAGCCGATAAAATTAAATAGAAATTGAATTGTATTGCATTGCATGTCCTCTTTTCTACATTCAAAGTTTGTTTGTATTTTTAAATAATTAGAGCATTCATATCGGCTTTCTTATATTGATTCTTATTTATACACTAAAAACATTATTTCTTTTAACTTTCTCTTTCAATTCAATAACAATTTTTCATATCATTATCATTATATTTTTCTTTACTTATTCACAGTCAATTTTAGAAATTTTAAAAATTTATGGGGTTATAACATTTTTCTCTTAATATGAGAAATCACGGTACAATTCTTTAAAAATTTCTTCTTCATTCACTTACAACTAGAGGTGTACAAACCGGTTTGGGGGCCCAAACCGGTTCGGGTCCCAAACCAAAACCGGTTTGGTCAAAGTCGGTCAAAACCGGTTTGGCCCCAAACCGGTTCGGGTTCAAACTGGTTTCAAAACCGTAAAAACCAAACCTATCAAACCGGTTTGGGCCGGTTTGGAACCGGTTCGGGCCCAAACTGGTTTTTTTTGTTTGTTTGTTTGTTATATTCAAACGAAATTTTAAACTTTTAATTAAAACATAAATATTTATAACATTCTATATAATTTATATAATTTAAAAGAATTTATATACTTTAAACAATTTATAACATTTATAAACATTTAAACAATTTAAACATTTAAACGATTTAAACAATTTAAACATTTAAACGATTTAAACAATTTAAACATTTAAACGATTTAAACAATTAAACAATTTATAACATTTATAAACATATATATATATATATACTATTTATTAACATTTATAAACAATTTAAGCATTTTAACAATTAATAACATTATAAACAATTAAACAATTTATATCATTTATAAACAATTTAAACATTTTAACAATTTGTAACATTTAAATAATTTAAACATTTAAAACTAAACATTTAACATAGTCGTTCTTCGTTCGTATTATACTTGTACGTTTATTCCTCGCCACCAGAACCGGAACTGTTACGAAGGTAGTCATCATATACCGCTTCATCATCAGTCATTCCTGGTGTCAATCCGCTCTCTACCTCGTCCTCGTATAATTCTGCTTCGTATTCCAGTTCTCCTTCAAGCGATCGTTTGTCTTGTACTCTTTCCGCGGCATCCAAATAATCTTTCAAGCAAATTGACATTTCAACTGCTTGTGGAGTGAGTCGAGTTCGTTTTATTGATATAATCCTGCCACTAACAGAAAAAGCAGATTCCGAAGCTACCGTAGAAGCTTGGACGATTAGTAAATCTCGGGCCATGGTGGATAGGATGGGAAATTGATATTCCTTACCTTTCCACCAAGCCACAAGTCAAAATTTTTAAATTCATGTAGAGTCATGGTCGATAAAAAGTTTGTAAGACCATACCTCCCGAGTTCACTACTCGGAGTGTTACCACGTTGACGTTTATTACATTCATCCCTTAAAGTATTATATAAATCAAACATTGGATCATTCGAACATTCGGCATTTGCCGCATGCCTTAAAGCATCATGGATTTGTGATGTTTCCCCGTATTTTAATAAATAAACATCATACATTTGTTGTAATTGTTTGTTGAAAGTCGCTTTTAAAGTTTTACTATATATTGGTTTACAACTTCTAAATCCAAATTAAAAGTAATTTTATCAAGTAAAGTTTCAACCCCCGACAAATTTAAACAAGGGTTTAAAGCATGTTACATGTTACATGTGGAATTCCATCGTGTTGGTACGTCCCAATTCGGACCTAAACATTTAGTATTTGCGTCTTTACAAAACTTGCGATATTTAGTATATCTTTGGTTGTTACTAAAAATATCACGTAACATTCTTTTAAAACAATCTTTAACTGTTTCAATCGTTTTTAAACCGTCTTGCACGGCTAAGTTTATGATGTGCGCAACACATCGACTATGAAAAAACACACCCTCACATATTGGTTTATATTTTAATTTCAAATGATCTATCGCAAGAGTGTTGTTTGAAGCATTATCAAAAGATATAGAAAATATTTTGTTTTCTAATTTATACGTTTGAATAACTTTATCAATAAGATAAAAAATGTTTTGGCCGATGTGAGGATAATCAAACAATTCAAACGTAATCGTACGTTTCATCATTTGCCACGAATCGGGTTCAACCCAATGGGCGGTGACACAAATGTACGAGTCCGGTGAACCGTGAGGTGCCGACCAAACATCACTAGTTAAGTTAACACCGGTTTGTAAATTTTCAAAATAAGATATTAATTCATTTTTAGCTTTTTTCCACATTTTTAACAATCTCTTCGAAGAGTAGC
Source organism: Flaveria trinervia (assembly GCA_025506515.1). NCBI lineage: Eukaryota > Viridiplantae > Streptophyta > Magnoliopsida > Asterales > Asteraceae > Flaveria > Flaveria trinervia. The sequence continues at coordinate 78,776,872 of CM046449.1, read as the reverse complement.
ACGACTTACATTGGTGTAACACGGTTGGAGAGTTCGTTGAATGAGTCGAGTCAAACGTTCGTTGTCGAAATGTTTGAATGGCAAGCTTTCTTGAATTACAAATTGCACCATTTGCTCCCGAACCGCATCAACGTTATAAGCCCAAATATTTCCTTCATTTGTCATCGAAGCTTGACCTTGAGAAGGTTCACCTTTTAATGCTTTACAATATTTATTTGCAATATGGTTTTTCAACGTTGTGTTTGCATCTTTTTTGAAAAACTTATGACAAAACTTGCAACGAGCCTTGTTTGGACCGCTAGCCATTTGACATAAATCGTAATTGCACCATACTTCGAGGTTCCTATTCGTAGGAAGGATTGCTATCACCACGTTGCTTGAAGACGCTTCACAACCAACGGATGATTGAGCACTTGTTGAAGCCATTTCAGAGATTTTTGTGAGAGCGTTTTAAACGAAAGTATTTGTGGAGAGCGTTTTTGAGATTTTTGAGAGTAGAGAGTGTTATAAGTTGTTGTGATTCAACCAAAACATCAAATACATATATATAGTAAACTAGTGGGGGTATAATGGTAAAAAAAACATCAAAAAAACGGTCAAAAATTGCAAAAAACGGCTATATAGCCGTTGGGTAACGGTAACCGGTTTGAAAACCGGTTTGGAACCGGTTTGGGAGACTGGTTTGGGACCGGTTTGGAACCGGTTTGAAACCGGTTCGGTTTGAAACCGGTTTGGAACGTGGGAGTGTTAAACCGGTCAAGAACCGGCGGTTCGGGCCCGGTTTGAAACCGGTTTGGGCCTCAAACCGGTTCCGGTTTTTTTGGCCGAACCGGTTCCCGAACCGGTTTTTTTTACCACCTCTACTTACAACTAGTCACAACCATTTACAACCATCTCTCATAATATAATGTACACACTCACATTAAAAATTAAAATGATAAACCTACTGAATACTCTTTGTTATAAGGAATACCAAAATTTAAACAACATATGGTAATCCATTCAATTTAAATCAAATACCAATTAAGCCTTCTACTAGAATTTGCATGCATACAGTAGTATTGTTTACCATGAAATATGCGAAATGTGTTTTGTCAAAAGACAGGAATTAATATTTCAAAATATTTAAGAAATGAAACTTTTGTCATGGTTTTTTAAAGATCAAAATTATCTTTTTTTTAAACAATTATTATTTATTTCATTGGCAAAAAAAAATAAAGTACAACCCTTTGAATAAACATTAGAGTGAAAAATATTATATAATAATTAAAAAGAACATACAAGTCCAAATCATTACTATCATTATCCCTTTAGTAATTTGCCAACTGAAGCGTAACACAAGGTTCAGGTTGATATGGCGGCCAACAAATCAATTATTTAGTAAAAATATAGTTGACACATAACATACATGCTATTAGAATTTATATATGAATTATTAGCTCATAATGGTTTAAATATATGAAATAACATAAGATAAGAAATGCTTTCTTTCATATATTTTTGTGAACTATATGTTTATATTTTGTAAAAGTATAAACTTACTTAGTAAATGGATCTCATTGAAATTATGTTTTTTAAAGGGTTCAATCATCAATTTTATTAATCAATAGTTGAGATTAAATTGTATTAAAAAAATTAATCAAAACAATATTTTAGGCATAACTATTTTTTGTTGAATTCTTTCAAAATCTTCATTTTTTTAAATGTTCATAATTTTGTATACGATTTATTTTCTTATAAAAATTACACCATGAAAACGAATACGATGTCATTATATAAAAAAAGATAATAACTTTCTTTATGTTTTTCAAATCACAGAATCTGCCCGTTTATTATGTATTTAGTACATGTTATTCTCTTTTTTATTAGTTATAGTGTGTTTCTGAACACTATTATGTTTTTTTTAAAATAATGAATTTTCAAAAAAATCACTATCGTTTAATTTTAGTATGTAAAACACAATAATAAATTAGTATATAATTAATCTAAAGTAACACAAAATGATATAAACGTAAAACGTAGTATCTAATTAATCTAAAGTAACACAAAATGATATAAACGTAAAACGTATGTCACTTGGGTTGTAGCGAGGTAAATTGTAAAATCTTTTTAAAGTAAACACATATACAAATCCAACAGAGTTAACAACTAGTATAGCTTAAGAGTGATGTGATTACTTAAAAAAACCGAAATAGGATGCTCTCTATCAAAACATGACAGTGGAACATATTGAGAAAGATTAAGATCAAATTGCATTAAATACGATTTTGAGATCAAATTGCATTGCCTACACGAAACTATATTTATCACTATTTAAATTGATGAACATTGATGATTTGTTTTACGTGCTGGTTTGGTTTAGTTACATGATCTTTTGGTTTATATAATTAATAAAAGATTTGTTTGATTCAAACAAATTTGTTTATTTTTTCTTTTTTTTTTTTGTAAAGGACTCACAACAAGTTGAAAGTATATAAATCAAGTGATGAAAAGCAACAAAACAATGAATAAAACCTCATAAAAGAGGAGTGAATTCAAAGAAAAGCTAGAAAAACTTTTTCTCATGGGACCATTTTGACGACGAGAAGGGGAATATAAAAGGTTGATGTAGGCATTGTTCTCGGCTTATATTGCAGACCTAGTATAGAATAAAACATTCACTTTGGGTCGACATCACTTTAAGTTAACGCACAATAATCTCTAATATCATAAAATTATGTTTGTGAAAAAAGATAGATAATCGTGAGGTAAAAAGTAGTTTAAAAACATAGAAGTCTCATACATTAAAAAAATACACCCTTCAGTTAAGGTAATAATTGTGGTAGAAGTTTCTCTCTCGGTTGTTAAACATAATAAGCATGAATATATAAAAAGGATGTGTCATACTTTAGACCGTAAATTGTAATGTGAGCATGCAGTTCCTCAAGGAGCACCACGTTAAATTGTAATGTTCTTTCTTTTTAAAAAGTTTCATTTATGTATTTAACTAGTATTAAGACTCATGCGTTGTGAACAAAGAGATAAACGTGTAAAAATAAATAAATAAATAACCCTGCAAAGTTATGACAAACCTGCATGTTGGACGAAACATTGATAACATACGTAACTTTATATAACAAAAACAAATCCTAACGTTATGATAATGTTAGAAACGTTATACGGCATGTGCCCAAAACTGTGAAGAAAATAAAAGCTATCGGCGACACATCAGCTGGAAGGGGGCATTGATAAAATACGTAATATTGTATAAAAATACGAAACCTGGAGGTATTTGATAACATTTAAAACTTTATGTAAAAAAATGAACAACCACTAAGTCATGTGTTATTGCTATGCCATTGTAAATATATATGTATAAACCAAAGGCACAACGATGTCATTGTAAATATATATGTAAAAAAAACCAAGTCGGTTATAAGTTCATGTTAGAATGTTAATAAAAATAAACACGTCACAACGGATATAAATGCTGATAAAACCAAGCACTTATGAATTTGCATATTATATAAAACATATATTTAAAGTTTTAGGAAAAAATCTATAGATAAGAATAGATATAAAAACTATATAAACACATGTGAATGGGTAAAAGAACTAATTAGATTAGGTTAAGGTATACATTTTAACCATAGTTAAATTTGAGGGGCTAAATGTAAGTTTTAAGGGTATAAAATAAAATTTTAATTTAATATAATATTATTAGTATTTCTAATCAATAATTACTTGTAAATTATGTATTCTTACTTTACACTTTGGTTTTTAAGGTTATAGTAATATTTACCATCTATATATAATTAGTATTAAGCCTTACATTGTGCGTTTTTACATAAAACAATACCAAGTAACACTAATGTCATACCACCAACATCGAAAAAACTTGGATTGAAAAATGAAATAAAACTGAAAAAATAAAACCGAACAAAAAGTAAACATACAAAAATTGAACCACACATGTAAAACATAAAACATTAAAAACAATAACTAAATCTATCTCGGACTCGTATATTGTGACGCGACTGTTAAAATAAAATTTCAAAATAATAACACAAACAAATATACAATCTTTAGTGCTGATTGTACAACCTTGCTGATTGTACAACCTCTAATGCTCATTATACAACCAACTATGCAAACTTAATTTGATAATTAGTAATATTTAAATTTACATTAAAAATGAATAAATTCGAGACGAGATATCTCACCACCATCATATCACATGCAATTTGATCCAAACTCGTTTTTCCACTGGACAATTATTGTTTTCCTGATGGAATCCACAATGCTATCCTCCAAACCAATCGATTCTCAAGTTCGATTCCCAAACCCATCACTTGAGCCATTACAATCAATTAAGAGCTCTAAACCAAACCGTTACTACTACTCCTACCAACTCAACTTTCCCCCTTAGACCACGATCGAGGTCCGAGGAAGAGTCGTAAATAGTCATTTGCACGTCCTTGGGTTGACATTTAGTAGGACATGTAACTGATAATTAGTAAAGTGTGATTTCTTTATGAAACTACATTACAGATCAAGGCTTTGTTTGGTTCTATTTATTTGGTGGTTGTTAAAAGGGTTATACGATCAATGTAGACCTATACAAAAAAGTGTAGTAAAGTTCAATATTGAATATGATGAAAAATTTAAAAGGTTGTCAAATGATTATGCGCCTCAAATAACTCGTATATAATTTTAAGAGTGTTTGATTTATATGAAGATATTTCTTGATAACCCACCTTTAAATAATTCCATGATGCTAGCATTGTAAAGTGACACTGTTTAACCTTTTACACTCTTTTTGTGGTCTCATCATTTGCGTCTCTTAAAAGAAACATCAATTCGACACTTCCATGTTCCATGTTGTCTCGTGTAAACAATATGTAATAATTCAAAATGTATTTAATAGTTAAAGAGAAATTACATGCCGATATTTTATGATGACCAATATTTGATACAACTTAAATTTTTTGAATTTAAATGTAATTTGATGTAGAACACTAAAATTTAATTGTTTTTTCAGTTAGTCTCTTTAATCCATAAGATACTTATTAAACTACATAATCGTCTCTTTTTCCCTATGTATTAAAGTTATGCAGATAAAAATACACGTCACATCTCTTCAATTTGCAATTTAAAATGATACATAGGAATGATCTGACCTCAAAAGGTATGAACATGCAAGAACCATTCGTGTAATAGACGAATATTATTACATAAAGGCATAAAGCAACATAGTTTTGGCTACTAATGATATGATATTATATAATATAATGAAGAGAAAATCATTACAACATGAATACAATATCGTTATATTCAATATAGTAACGTTTTATCTTTATATTGTATTAAGAAAATAACGTATAATTTTAAATTATCTTAAAAAAAACCACTATATTCCTAAAAAGCTAAGCTGATAAAAAAATATATTTTAAAATTAAGTTACGTGGACTGTAAAATTAGGCAAATAGAAGGATGCAAACAGAAAATGTTTCATGCATCACATTTGAGATGATCGCTATAAGCATCCATGAAGTTCCATATTATGGCTTTGCTTCTTGCTTTTCGGCAAATTACAAGTTTGATTCCCGTTGCTTACTGACACATGATATGTTTGATGATCCTTCACATTATCTGACATTAATAGAATTTTTCTAGAGAAAATAGAAACTAAATACATCTTATCTTTCCTTTATATTCTTACTTTAATAAAAAAGTAAATGATAGTGACACATGTCATCATTAAAATTCTTTTTACTAAAATTTTCTCGCATCTCTCTCCTATTAAATAATTATCTTAATTACTAATAATATTATTTTAAATACTTTTTACTATTTAATAAATTAAGAAATAAATCTATTTATTAAGTTTATTTCTAAATAATTAATACTTCTAAAAAGTCAATTTTTAAAAAATAAAATTAAGCAAATTGGGGAGTTGTAATATGAAATTTTTATAAAATGTATTTTTATACGGTTTTTTTAAAACAAAATGTTTATTTAAAAAAAATTAAAAACAATATTTTAAAAAGTTGATATCATTGTATTATTATTTATAATCATTTTTCATATATAATTTAAGTTATATCATATCTTAAAAAAATATTTTTAATTAATAATTTTATTATATAATATTTTATTTATTAACCCGTATAATATACGGGTTTACTAAAGCTAGTCTTCAATAATCCGAAACCCACTAAAACACATTTCGAGCCTATCTCCATCTTTTTATCTATAAACTAAAATTTTGAGGTCGAAACAATCGATTCAATCAACAAACATTCAAACAACCACGAAATCAACATTTCACCCACTCTATTGCCCTTCCACGCAACAGTGTATTTTAAATCTTAATTTTGAACACGAAAAATAAAGACATAACTGTAAAACTTCTTATGTTGAATAAATTATAATATAAATCAAAACTGATAAAGAATTTATAACATATTTTTAATAATAAAATATTAAAACAAGAATCTATCTTAGATTTTGTTTGGGAGCGATGAAATTTATGTACCTGCTTCTTATGTAATTAATTTAATAACTACAAATGTTGGTTAAAGCGAGACCTTCATTTTTTTACCCTAAAATTGTATATTTCATTTAAATAATTTTAAAAACACAACTCATACTCATATTTAACATGATAATAATTCAACATCACAACTAATATATATAAACTTATCATAATGAGAACTCAAACATTTGATGTTAAGGGTAATTTCACCATTTTAATTTTAAACGACTTTGTTAATAAACACACCACACATCTATTTTAGATAATGTTAGTCTCATTTATACAAGCTAATTTCTATTCATTATAGGTTACACGTCTAAAATAAAGGTTTTCTTATATACGTTCGTTTAGTTACTAGTTATATTTTGACTTAACATATCTTACATCTTTTTATCTACTGATTTAATTAATAATTCATGTTTTTATACCTTTGACTTTGTTATATATATATATATATATATATATATATATATATATATATATATATACATATAATCAACATCTCAATATAAACTATTAAACTTTATCTAAAAATGAATCATATCAAATACTAAAATTATACAATTCTCTTATTGTCTTCTCTTTTCATGCGCTACTTAAAAATTTTGAAATCTTTTTTTATGTTATACAAAATTCGGAAATCGATAATAATGAGAGAACTTGAGTGTTTTTAAGAAACGAAAAACAAACTTTACACCTAAATTCATCTACTTATCTTATAAAATATGAGAAAGTTTGAGTCATCTTCGTTTTCTTTTTTAAAACAGCAAACTTATGCACTCGCCTAACCCTACTAGGAAGATTATATGTTTTATCTATCGTGCGATTTAAACCCACAATCACTATATGTCTGGTTCGGTTGCCTTTGTTAGTTTTTTTTCAGAGATAAAGCAAAAGAAGTAACTATAAGAAAACATGTATTCTTGATTAATAAGCAACGTTTCTCCACATTGAATCAACATTTGATAGATTATCCCCTCAACAATCTTAGTTATTGGTGTGGGGCCAGTCCGTTAATTGGTATAATAAATGAAAGGGAAAATGTTACGGTAACTAGGTTTTAAAAGTGTTTTAATTTAGTCACTCATGCATATCTTTCTCAAATTGGACTATCAAACGATTAAATCGAGTCATTACCAAATTTTATCATGACAAGAAAGTAATAATAGAAAAGATGTGGAGTCAGAATTTTCAATATATGAAATTATATTAAAAATAAAAAAATGTTAATTATGAAAAAATAAAAAAGGGCCTAAAATTTACGTCAATGTTCTATATATCAACATCAAAAGATAGAAAAAAATATTTTCTAACTGAATCCAAAAGTATAACATGCTAAAAAATATGTTATGACTTTTAATTTATATAAAATATAAAAATTAAGTGATCTAATTAAAACACTTTTAAAATTTGAGTTATCAAATTGAAACATTTTTAAAAGTTAATTATTATTTTACAAAATTACACTTAAATGAAATAAGGTAGAAAGTATTCACGTCAGTAGCCTAGTTAGACTTTGTAAAATTATAAATGATTATGACCCCAAGAGCACTCCCAATGCCTCTCATCCCAGAAACATTCTTGATTTCTAACGTAGGTCGTTTTTACGTTTAACATTCTATAGACCTTCTTTTCTTATTGATTACAAATGCTCCTAAAAGAATTTTCTACACCACTAAAATTTATTTTTATATCATCAAAAAAGTGTGTTATTGTTTATTAATATGTAAACTACGTCCTTTCAAAATAGATGGTTACGTTTCTTTCACTTATTTTATTGTCTTTCAATAATAAATGGTGCCACCAAAAAAAATCTATCATTTTCTTATAGTAAACAATAAATCGTGACAACAAAAAATCAAGCAATTGACAACGAGATCTTAAAAAGTCGAATTGTCATGTCATATTGGGATAAGTTAGATGCAAAATATATGAGGAAATTAAATTTTATTTTAAAATACATGAAATGAAACAAAACTTTGATTTTTTTCCTTTCTAACATAGAACTGTTTTATGGAAATGTTTTTTTTACATAAATCCACACTAATAAATATTAGAAGCTAATAAAAAAACAACAACAATATTAATATTAATATTAATGTTAATATTGATATTATAATTATATTAAAATACTTGGTCTGTAACTACATGAAACTTCAAACTCCTTTCACTTTGACCACCAAAATTTTAGGTTTCACAATTGAATACTCTAATCTTTCCACCTATCGCTCATAGTTCACATCTTGCATCACCTTTAGAGATTCATGGAATTCATACATCGATCCGGACACTATTGTCCCCATCGACATCTCCATCGTCGATTAGCACCTCTTACCGCTTCAAATTCTTTTTTTTTCCAGAGTTTTGAACATGATTGCTTGAAGATGAAACGTACATTTATTTTTGCAATAGAATTTACTTGGTTTGCAACAAGAATCATTTATTTCTACAATAGAAGTAGGGTTCTTGAATAACAATCACGATGGGGTTTTCTCTGAGAACTGAAGATAAGTGGTGTCGGAGGCAACGGAAATTTGGTTTTTTTTATCTATTTATATTTATTCTAATAGACGGAAATGATGACGGGTATTTTTTCCTGAGAACTGAAGTGGTGTGTTTTATTCTTGTAGATTTTGCAGCTTAGCTTGAAACTCGCGTCGGGTACCAATCGAAGAGGCTTCTCAGTTGGTCTATATCATCGTTCTTCATCTTCCCGAGGTGCGATAATATATTTTGATTTTCATTTATTTTTTGGTTTTTTTCTTATGTTAAAACCCATCATTGTTAATTTACACAGGAAAAAACACTTGGATTTATTTTGACTTTTGAAGGACGTAGTATATATATATATACACACACATACATGCTTAACGACTAACTTTTGATATCTTATTAATTAGGTTTTAATCTTGCTGAAATACTAACACAAGAGGCAATAATCATATTTCTAGAAACATGATTTTGAATTTTCACTTATATTCTTAAACACACTTTAATAGGTGAATCTCTTCCTAAGGGTAAATCATAAATGGTCTGCAATAAATGTGCTAATTATAAGAAATAGAACGATGAAAATGGATTCATTTATAATACAACACTATTTGTTGATAGGCAAATAACAACTAAAAAACATGCTTGGATTCATTTTTAATACACACTATCTGTTTAATTGACAAATAGTTATTCGGAAGCATGTTCAGCACTGTTGAACTAAACGAGGAGTGGTGATTTAACCACCTTGAAGGGGTTACCTGATCATTACGTTTGCATAGCCACCCGCGGCAAAGCGGGTAATGCTATAATAAAAATAGTATTTAATCTAAAAATACAAAATAATTATGGCTTAAACTGTGTTATTCTATTATTTATTTGGGTTTGGGGGGTGGGGGGGATTGTGTCAATATATCAAAATATTATGTATAATACGTTAGACTATGGTGTCAAATATTTTTTTATCATTTGTTATATATATTCTTTAATTTTTTTTACGTTTTAGATAATCTTGTGTTATTTTCATCATTTTTTTATAATAGTATATAAATTAATTTTATTTTCTCATTGTGTTTTATAATTAAAAATACATGATCATATTATTTCACCAGTGTGTTTTTTGAAATTTATAGTGTTTAATAAAACACAATGACAAACAAAAAAACACAATAAAACATTTATCATGGTGTTTTAAATTTTATATCAATTTGTGTTATTTTGTCATTGTTTTTAATATATTGTATCATTGTGTTTTACATACTAAAAGTACACAACAATATTATTTCACAATTATAATTTTATAGAGCTTATCATTTTATCTTGGTAAATACTGCTTTTATGGCGGCTCAATTTACATAATATCTTAGAAATAGTGGTTAAAAATTAATATAAGAAACATTGACATATCTAGTTTAGGGAAAGTTTCTTAGAAAATCAATAGTTATGCGAAAATATTAAAATTCAATTTTTTGTTATATTAAAAATTAATATAACTCATATTTTTTTTGTTCTTTTGATTGTTAAAAAGGTTATTTAAGTATTTGTTACATACATGTTGAACATAAATACAAGAATGAAGAGTCTTACGTATACGTAATACTATTTCGAATGAAAAATGATTACGTATATGTAACCTATGTGTGTTGTATACGTAAAACTATATTGCAGTTTTCATTTGATTCATACCCTTATCTATCTATAAACACACACATATATAGAGGGTAATAAAAAATTATAAATAATGTGATTAGTTTCGTTTGTTTTTTTAGTTTTCATATAAAATATGGTATTCTTAGAATCTCTATCCTATCTAGTTATCTACTCATTTTAATTAGTCTTTTAACATTAAAACACTCACTATTATAAACCAATACCCCTATACGTATGGCCCGATACGCAGCGTATGGTCGACAACACTGAACTAGTTATACACCTCGTAGAGTGCTATACGACAACCCCCATATATATGATGTGTATAGGGCTATACGACTTGTATAGATTTATGGGTGTTGTCTTAAATTGTGGGGGTGCCTAATACTAGGTCCCTTATTATATATATTATCATACAATACTTTTATCAGTTATTTAATTAGGGTCCCGATATCTATACCACCCTCAATTATAAATCAACATCCCAGAATTTTATACGGGTCATGTAGGCTTATACGCATTGTAAGTGAAGGGGGTCGTAAAGTCCTATATGTAACATATAATTCTTTTGACAGACCCTTGATTTTTTCTTTATATTCATAGTCGATTTTTGCTAATATGCGTCATATAAGGGCTATATAGGGCGTTATGACCCACTAACAACCCCACCTCACGCATGATATTTTCTCGTTTTCAGTGTCATTAACTATATACGTCTTGTATAAGACTATACGAGGTGTATAAAAGGCGTCGATTGATAAGACGAGTGTCTTAATATCAAGACCATAAAATAATTACTTACATATTTAATATTTAATGCGAATGATAAATGATTGAAAGTACAACAACAAACTTTCAAAGCTTAAACTTTTCAAAAATAAGATGTATATGTAAATTAAACTTTCCCGAAATTTTATTTATTGGGATGTTCTTGGCCTTTTCTTAATAAAAAAAGTAACATAAGGAATATATGATGTGAATATATTATTAGAAAAGAAAAGAAAAAAAATAGGTGTGGGTGGATAAATTGACCATGATGGATTAATGGGGAGTCTTTTTCTCAACATAAATGCACAAGCACGCATGCCCTAAAAGCAACTTTTTTTAGACCAATCTTTCTCATCATTGTCCGATATAAGGGATCGAGTTAAATGTTTTGTATCCCCCTTATACAAAAATCCCATAGAAATAATGTTATTAAACGTAAGAATTCGTTATCAAAAACTTATGTAATTATGTTAGTACATTGTTTATAAATATAAATTAATCGTATCTCGACATTCACATCTCGGAAAATATGTAATTCATTTGAAAATAAGGAATTCCTTTTCTGAAATTTACTTATACTTTTCTTTAGCTTATGTCTATTTCTATAATTTTTAGTGTCACTTTTAGTTGTATTTCATATGAAGAAGATAAGGCGGAAGAACGAGCAACAATTTTAACTAGCATAAGACGAAGATGTTTGATAATGAATAACGTGCACAACATAATGCCTACTTAGAAAGATACTATTAATAGCTAATTGCTTAAAGATTAGATTGATGGTGCTCGAGGTGTAGTAACTAAGCTACCGTATGACAAAGAAGAAATCGTATGTAATATTAGTTTGTGCTTACAACAATGAGAAACTATAACTGTCACCTCCACACGAACAATAAACATACAATATAGTAATTATTCGTCCAAATTATCTTCATTTTATCGTTAATCTTTTTTGTTAACTTTAGCAGAAATCATTATATTAGCTAAAAATATATTATTTTTATTGTAAACTTTGCAGTTTAAACAAACAATATCATCGAAATAATAACAAAAAAACATAAAATCAAAACAATATGAAGTAGCGTTCACCTATTATAGAGCCTTGTCACCGGAAAAAAAACGTTGTTTTGACGATGATACATACTTAAATTAAAATGTGGTCACGTATAATTACACGTCGTTAGGTCGACATTTATTATGATACACGAACAAAAGCAAACAAAAAAAATCTCTGTTCATAATATAACATTAAATTATTTTAAAGTTAATAATCACAACACACTTGCTAATTTTTTACGTTATTTATGTAATTATAAAGCATGTGCAAATCATGTGATGCACTGATGTTAAAGTGTCCTGTTACAGTTCGACTTCAAGTGACATGATTTTTCATAAGTCATAACTCACTTATTGGCCTCGTCCAATCAAACTTCTCGCAACTTTATTCTTCTAGTAGGTAATCATTATAACATGGTATTCTTGTTTAATCCATAATGTTTTACGAACTATAAAAACATTATTAGGCTTGTCGTTTATCTTTTGAAATAAGTTCTTATTATTGTTACGTAAAAAAGCCACATCATGATATTAATCATGATGTAGCAATAGAGGTGTAGAAAAAAACTGGTTCGGAAAAAAGCTGGTGAAAAAAACCGTTCGGTTTTTTATGGAAAAACAAGTTTTAGGCAAACCGATTTTCAATCCAATTCGAACCATTAATTTGTATACTGGTTTGGTAAGCAGATACCCAAAATCGGTTTAAAAACCAATTCAAAAGGAAAAAACCGATTAAACCATAATAAAACAATATCTCCAAGAAAACCATCCCAAATCGGCTTGAGAGTTTCGAGTATTTAGTTAGAAAAACCGGTTTGAAAAACTGGTTTGATCTTATAACAAAAAGATTGGTTCGGTTAAAAACCGAACTGATTTGGAAAAAAAAACCAGTTTGTATAACTTTATGTAGCAACTACAACCCAATGAGAACTGTTTTGTGAAGAGGCAAAAGAGATAACACTTAGTTCTCATTTGGTTCATAGAATTATCTTGAATTAAAATTAAAATTGGAAATTTTTCCTACATTAATTGTAATTTACTTTCATTCTACCTATAGAATGTTTAACAAATCAATGGAATATTGAAAATTAACTTTTAAATTCCACTCAAAATTTATCAACCAAATATTTTATCAATTTAAATAAAATTTCATTTTAATTTCAAATTTAATTGCAATTCTAATTTATTCACAAACACTCTATCAATCAAACGACCCGTTATACTTGTGATGTGATAAAAAATAGTGTGTAATTTTTATGTTTGATAATGTATACACTAATAAAGTTGCCTTTTCCATGATTATATACTTTCTTTTTAACGACTATGAACTTAACTAAAATAATCGATTCCACAAGTAGCTAGAAGCCTCTTTAAGACACGATCAATTACTAATGGAAGCTTACAACACAAAAATTACACGATTTAACTCATATTAAGCATGAAATTTTAGACTTATTTTTCACCCAAGGAGGAGTACGCATTGATATCCTCTAATATGTTGATAAGGCTGGAAATTTGTTATTAAAGATCTTATCATTCTAAGAACACCATATGAAGTTATGAACCAACAAGTTGACACAAAACGGCCTACAAAGCCTTTTGATGCGTGTTAGAGCTATAGTTCCCTCTTCTGGTTGCACTCCCAAATTATGTCGCTACCTTGTTTTCTGTAGTGGTCTGTAACCTCACAAGACGCGCATACGCCTGATCATGATCATATGAATGCTCGATTTCGTCTACCATCAAAATCATGATCATATTAATTTCGAAAGAAAATATTGAAAGGGATAACACCATTATTTCCAATTTTTCAAAGTATAAATGACCAAATAATCTTGACATATAGAGACCATTGAATTATTAAATGACTATAAATGAGACAATCGCTTGATACACACGGAGAATCACATATGTGTTCCCACTTCCCATCTCAATTTTCTACTTATTTTTTTCTAATAACATTTGGTTGATAACCAAATGAAAAAAGTAAAAAAAAAATATTTAAAAGACCACTTAGTTATAAATATTAAATATGGTTATAAGTAATAGAGAGAGTCCAAAAATATAGTGTTTTTGTTAACAAACAAAAAGAGGCGTATTATTCAAGGATATTTTCATGACCAAGTGGACTTGTAGCATAATATTATTTAGTTATTATTTTTTTTATAAAAATGATTTGAGTTTAAATACTTACCAAGTATAAAGTTAATGTTTTTCAGAAGAAAAAGTTTTAGTCTAAAAAGAATAGTAAAAAAGTCTTGGTTGACTTCAGCCTGGTCGCGAGCGGTTGTAAAAGTAACCGACCAAATTTGAGTATCTGAATTCTGAAGTCCTACAAGCATAATATCCGATACCTTTATTTCCATCTTATAACTAACAACAAAAAGTATATATATTTGGTTCGTTTACATTATTAATAAAAAAACAGAACCGTAACTAACACATAGGTTTTAGATTTTTTATTTTTGTAAACGCCGATTTCAGATAAACGTTACAATTAATTTCGTTATTAAAAACAGGTTCGGTTTATTCGGATCAAGGTGGGTTGGTTTAATCTTATTTTAGTTACTTTTTCTCGAACGGATTATTAGATCACTAACGGGTCATTTGTCTATTCGATCATCTTTCTTACTCGTGTATAAAACCGGAGACCACCCTCGGAAGAAACTCATCATACGTGAGAGAAAAC
Source organism: Flaveria trinervia (assembly GCA_025506515.1). Classification (NCBI taxonomy): domain Eukaryota; kingdom Viridiplantae; phylum Streptophyta; class Magnoliopsida; order Asterales; family Asteraceae; genus Flaveria; species Flaveria trinervia. Next base: position 78,761,705 of record CM046449.1, on the reverse strand, counting down.
TTTCTTGCATAATATGAAACCCTTTGTTTTATCATATGTAAGATTTAAACCCAAGATCTTCTCTTAGTATCAATGAAATTTTTGGATACCCTTTTTTTGTCATTAGCTTTATCTTACTTAATAAATCAAAAAAATAACCCAACAAACACCTGAATCGTAAAGGAGAGGTGCAAGTAATATGTTGTTGAAAAATTATGACAAATTTTATATAATATATAATATTCGTAAGATTTAAAAAACATAAGTTTGGGTTTTACTAGGGGAGAGCGCATAGCCGACTTAATCAAACCATAACCGAATTACCCACATTAACCGAATAAAATTAACCAAACCGAACAATTATAGACTGTTCGGTTAAGAAATAACCAATTAAGCGAACATTGCAGTTCAATTTCGGTTTTGATATACAAAGTAACCGAATTAACCGCGCTGAACCAAATTTCATCAATGTATAATAAAATTTTAGAACACTGCTCATCATTTTATCAAACCGTTAATGATATTATATATGTAAATCTGATACCAAACCGTTAATTCTACACACTTGAACTTTTATGATATTATGTATTTGTAAACTTGACAGTTATTGAGTAATCAATGACCCATAGAAGATGAAATGGAGTTTGGGGACAAAATTTTAATCTGGGCCGGCCCAGTAAAAACCTGTCTCAAATCCGGCCCATTTCATTGAGATCATGGTATGTGATATAAAGACTTAAATATCTTCATTTTTTAGCAGTGTTTTGGAGACCGGATCGGACCGGCCAATCCGATCGGAGATCAGTTCGGTCTGATACGGATTGTTTTTTAATGGTCGAACTTTCCGGTTCAACTAGTTTTGGTATTATATTTTTTGGATTTTAATGGGTAAAAACGTGATGTTAAACCATAAATTAATACGTTGATGTACAATATAGTTAATTTTATATGTAACTATAATATATATATATATATATATATATATATATTATATATATATATATATATATATATATATATATATATATATTATATATATATATATATATATAATATATATATATATATATAATATATATATATATATATATATTATTTAATTACATATATAAATATAGTTAAATCCGATTTAACCGGTCCGACCACCAAACCAGTAAGACGTCCTGTTCAACGTCCGATCCGGTTCTGAAAACATTGTTTTTTAGTTCTTGGACACACTACTTCGTGAAAAATATAAAGAAGAACCCAATGGGCCTGGATTATAGACCAACGGCCTTAAGTAGTTAAGTCGGGCCTGAGAATACCTTATTGGGCCCTGTCATAAGCCTAATGAACTGGTGAAGTTTTAAAATATGATTGGTTCTAAGGCCCAAATTTTTAAAAAGACTAAAGTCATGTGCAAATCTAACAGCATATTTCGGCTTTGGTCCTTTTCTGGGAACAGTTGGTGCTTAGGCCCATATGAAAGTATTTTGTGTTGCTGTTTATTATTACTTTTTAGTTGTATATTTTGACAACGAATTATTTTTTGTATCCTTTATCCTATTATTCCATAAGGTTTACTGAGCTACTTTCTAAATTTACTTAAACCTTTCTGTTAGAATTGTTATGTTATTTTATTAAAACTTATAGTTTAAAGTTGTTCTTAAAAGTTTTTTTTTATGAATTACAATTACAATTGTAAATGTCTTATCTTCCTAATGTTATATTCGCACATTTATTTTTTTCACATTTCACTAACTTAGTAAGCCAATCATTTAATGATGATTTTTAATGTGAATGATATTATTTATAGCATTTTCAAATTACAAAATAGATTTTTAATAAAGTAAAAACGTGGTTTTTTATTAAAAACATAAGGTTTTTAAAAACAAAACTACATGAAATATGAAGTTTTTAATATGAAGAACTTTTAAAATAATGTTTAAAAACAAGTTTTTAATGGTATGTTTGAAAAACAATTTTCTTTAAAACACAAACTTTTAAATACAAAGGTTAAATGTTTTTATCATTATATTATTTAAGAAAACTAACTATACATGATTTCAATCTTATCTATTATTTTCAATCTTTTATTTACTAACTATAATCCGTTTAAGACACATATTTCTAAACTAGCAAGTATTTAAAAAGCTAACCAACTCCCAAAACCGAATTCTCACACGAACCATTTGTAACTTACGTCGACCCAAACTAAAACCGAAAACAAAATCAATTTGTACACCTCTAAAGTCTAATCAGACCTGATATTTTTGAGAAGGATGAGATTTTTGTTTTTGCATCTGTTTTACATGGCACATGCCAAAGTAGGGCCAATACTTCATGCAACTCTACGTAAACGTTCTTATCCTCAAGTTATTAGGTATTTGCCTTTGTGGCAAGACCCGTGGCTTTTGTATATGAACCATTTGTGAATAAAAAAATACTTTTATATATCAAGTTACAATTACAATACATGGAAAGGTAAAACAAACATATAAACTATTAGAATACTTTTACAAATGAAATAAATCAAAGACATGAAAGATGTAAAAGTAGAAAAGTTGTGGTTGATGATTTGTATTTGATATAGGCTTCCTCGAATAAATTTCTAGTCATACAAGAGAATCCGTCTATTTCTCAAAATACAACAACCGTAGCGGTAGCGGTATGTATTGTTGGGGACGACTTGCCACCCAAAAAAAATATCTTGAGTTAAGAGCAAAATAACAGAAGATTCTTAGTAATGGTGCAAATGAGCCGAGTAGAGCCGATCCCGAGCTCTTATAGGCTCAATCTCGGCTTGTGATGACATAGGAGAACTCGAGCTCGAGCTCGGCTGGACAAATACTTTTACAAGCTTTAGTTTGGCTCGGGCTCAGCTCGTTTATTTATTTATATATTGTTTTTAATATTTTTATATTTAGTTTGATATATATATATATATATATATATATATGATTATATATTTTATATATAACATTATCATAACTTATATAAAATAAATATTCTTTATATAATTAATATTTAATAATTTAAATAAAAATAAATAAATAAAAAGCTCGTTTAGACTCGCGAGCCGGCTTGAGCTCGATATTTTGAATCTTGGGCTAGGGCTTGGCTCGGCTCGGGTTTAATAAAGCTCGGCTCATTTCGAGATTTTTATCGATCCGATCTCGAATAGCTCGTGAGCGGCTCGGCTCATAAGCACCCTTAATTATTAAAACTAGTTTGTGAGTGGCTTGGCTCGTTTACATCCTTAATTATTAAAACTTTTTAGAGAAAAATGAGAAAGTTCAAATTGGTGGGTTTTTAAGATGTTCAAGCGTATTTAGCAACCAAGGCTTATCTTGGTATTCATGATGAACCTAAACTTAAAACAATCGAATTGTATTCGAAGTTATATATATTATATATATATATATCTATATTATATATATATATATATAATATATATATATATATATATATAATATATATATATATATATTAGCTTTAGTAAACCCGTGTATTACACGGGTTGAATAAATAACATATTAATATAATAAATTTATTAATTATTAAATGATATTTTAAGATATGATATACCTTAAATTACGTATGAGAAATGAATATAAATAATAAAACAGTGATATCAACTTTTCAAGATTTTGCTTTTAAAACTTTTTTATATAAATATTTTGTTCTAAAACAAACCGTATAAAAATGTATTTTTTAAGAAATTTTTATTACAACACCCAAATTTGTTTTTTTATTTGACTTTTTAAAATTATCAATTTATTTAGAAATAACCTTAATAAATAGATTTATTTTTTAATTATTAAATATTAAAAAGTATTAAAATAATATTATTAGTAATTAAGGTAATTATTTAATAGGAGAGAGATGCGGGAAAATTTTGGTGAGAATGAGTGCGGTGATGACACATGGAACTCAAGTTATTCTTTTATTAGAGTAGTTAAGAAGTAAGATAATATATATATATAGGGGAGCGTTCAAATGAGAAGCACATTTTTTTGTGAGAACTTTAGAAACCAATCTCAGCCACTCATTTTTTATCACATGCAAATCACATGTCATTTCTTCTTTTTTTAAACGTTCGTAACTTTTTTTCACAACATCATTTTTTCAAAAAAAAAATACCATAAAATTCAGTATTTTTTTATCTTTCCAACGCCTACCATATTGCTATATTTTTCTAAAAAAATTGTACATCCATTGTTTATATATGTGTAAATCTAGTTATACACATGTGTAAATCCGATATTACACATGCGTAAAACGAATTTCGTTAAAAACGAGAATTTTTTTATTTTTTATAATTTTTTTTTATTTTTTTATGAAAGAGGGAAAGTTGGGGAGTATTTTTGTGTTTTTATTTTTTTTATTTTTATGTTATTTTTTGATTTATAAATTTTTTTAAATATGTTTTTGTTAATTACAATTTTGTCATTGAGAACTAGTGGTTGAGATTGGTTCCTAGAGTTTTTAAAAAAAAGCTAGTTTTCATTTGATCCCTCCCCTACACACACACACATATATATATACATATATATATGTATGTATATATATATATACATATATATATACATATATATATATACATATATATATATATACATACATACATAATATATATATATATATATATATATATATATATATATATATATTATATATATATATATATATATATATATATATATATATGTATGGGTTCCGCTAAAAATGTTATATATTCTAAAAAGTATAGGAAAAGTTTTAGTGATAATACGTGTCATTAAGATACTTTTTCTTTAAAGGGCAAATGAATCTTAACATACACAATGTTAATCTAACGATTGAAAGTGTTTTCTAGTTTTTTTAGACACACCATCCTTTTTAGAATAACTCCCTTTTATATATATATACACACACATTTAAATTTAAAGTTGAAACATCTAAAATTAAATTTAAAGATGAAACAAGCAAATCACAAAACCTTATAATTCATTTTCCAAAGAAATTCCAACAAAATTGTCTCGTAATCAACCTGACTAATTTACATGTGAAAAACGATGTCACATGCCTATATTATAAAAGAAATAATATTGTTATTCTTTTTATCATCGTGGGGGTGAAAGAAACATTTTAGCTCTTCAAGTCCATTTTCATTTTCGTCCTGCATAAATGTTTGTTATTGGTTCAGAAATATATCGTTTACCACTAGAATATGATTTTTTATAAAAATCCTCTAATATCAACATTTCGGCTTCGTGATCTCAAATAAGGGTAATTAAAGAGAGGCATATCTACTAGATAACATTTACTTCACTTTTGAAATTATAATAACATTAAACAAACGTAACAATAATAATAATAATTATTACAACTAGATATACAAATGATATTTAAGCCTTAAAGAACTGGTTTCACGCATGATAAGTTGATCTTTTGTTTAATACCACTTTGGAATACGTTGGATGCCAACTGATTATGTGGCTAAATGTGACATGAATCATGATTATCCATCTCGTGTTATTTAATTGAAAATACTAGTAATTTTTTAGGAGATGGAATTAAAAGGTTTAATTAGAAAAAGCTAAACCTTTGTGTAGTAAATTCCCATATTTATTACTATACATCTAAAAAATTATAACAAATTCGGTTTGGTTCGATTAACAAATAAGGTTAAAAAAGTTTCATAACCAAATAAATTGTTGAACATCACAATTAGATTGTTAAAATTTCAAGCATATATAATCATAACATACACATCGGTTAAAAAGTGAAAATTTGGAGTTTTGGAGCTAAATTAAGATAATACATTTGGTTGTGTTATTTACCTCAAAGTCTCAAAAAATTTAACTTCATGATTCATCGTTGGGTGTGTCGTTTTGTCAAGAAGTGTTAAAAAACGACAAGTGCTATAAGGCTAAACTTTGTGGAAGCAAAACATCATTTCGTTGGCTCCTTGACGTGTCGTAAAATGCAATCTCATCAGGAAGTCTATCAAAAAACATGATTTTCGTTTTACACACATGTCAGCTTCTTATTGGATAACTTTTACCAAAACTTAGACTGTTAAATGGTTAGATTATTCAAAATTATGTCAAAGAATCATTTAACTTAGGCAGATTCTTTGGTCAAAATTGCCATTTCCATGCCTTTTGTTACTAACATGTGACCAAACTCTATTAAGATTTATCTTAGGGAAAATTACCAAATTAAACATTTTACCAAACAAAATTACCAAAATAACTATTGATCAAATAAAATACAAAAAAAGACCATTCAGTTTGACCCCTCGCCAAGGGCGAAGAAACCCCATATTCCCTCGCCCACGTGTCCTCGCCCACGTATAACTATCTCGCCCACGTGGAAAATGGATAAAAAATATCTGGTCAGCCATGTCAACGAGGGGTACAACAAACGAGGCGAGGGATTTGACCCACCCCTCGCCGAGTCAGCGAGGGGCCCAACACACGAGGCGAAGGATTTGACCCACCCCTCGCCGAGTCAGCCATGTCAGCGAGGATGTGCCACATCAGTGAGGTGTCATTTTTTTCATAAAAATCATTATTTTTTCGTTTTCATAATCTCATTTTTACTTAACATCACTATAACTCTCGTCATCCACAGGAATATTGTTTAAATTAGAAATAAACTTTTTAGTGACGAATAACGTAAAAATTTCGTTTTGACCATTAAAAACAGCATTAATAAAATATAGTAAATCTTTATCATCAGAAATATCGATAAAATAAGTATACGTAGACATTTTATACGACAATCGTATATAACTTTGAATTCTCAGTTTTGAAGAAATCATATACTTTAAATCATCAAACGTTATGTTAGTAGATAAACTAAGAACATATCTAACACATTTACCTTTTAATGGCAGATATTCTTCGACACTATTTACCAAATGTCATTTACCGCCACTGCATAGTATGATATTAACTGATATTTTTAAAAATTTTAGAGAATTTTAAGAAGAAGGTTTTGAGAGAATGTAAGATTTGTCAAAGGTTAATGTATATTATATAGGGGAAGATAAAATTTGATTAAATTTTAAGTATTAAAAAACAATAAATATTAAAATATCAAAATATCTCGACTTAAAAAAAAATAGGCGAGGAGGGGCATTTTGGTAATTTCGGGCGAGGGAAACTCATAATCCCTCGCCATGTGGGCAAGGGAATTGTCAACACATATCATCAATTGGCGAGGGATGCCACATGGGCGAGGGATTATGGTTTTCCCTCGCCAAGTCAACGAGAGATTCCACTATTCCCTTGCCACGTCAGCGAGGGATGCCACATGGTGCATACCGATTGGTTTATTTTTTTTAAATTTAATTTTGACTGGTTATTTTAATAATTTACTTTGATCAAATGTTTAATTTGATAATTTACAGCTTGAATCTAAATGTATATCCTTTTATCTTTTAACTCTAAGTACAACTCTGTTTTACATATGCTTCATCAACAAACTTAGAAATGCACTTGTTTTTAACTTTTATCTTTTGGCTTCACTGATATTAGCCCCTCAAGAGTAATATAATTATCTCTGCTATATAGACACAATATTTGCTTTATAATTAACCCATACTTAAATAGATAAAATATAAATTTAAATTCTTAATGCATGTAGTTGGTAGAATTTGTTGAAATTAGGACTAAATTCAAATTCCCTTAAGTTTTTTTAGGGCAGAATTTGTTGAAAATATGATTTTACATTCTTTTCAAACTATGAACGAATACAACAAAAGAAAACGTAACCCCAAGCAACTCATCGCCATTGCATAAACCACCCCATCATTATCAATTTTGCCACTGACTACCCTATCACTATCTACCCTATCACTGTCACCACCACCACATCAGCCACCTTTGACACTGCCACTCTTATTGTTGTCATTTATCACCGCTACCCCCGTCACCAACCTCTTCTTTGTTGCCGCCCCAGCCACCGTGATCTTCATCGTTGTCATCACCACTGTCGCTTCTACTACCCTCGTCATCCCCCGCCACCAATGATGAATAGTAGGTGGTGGCGGCAGTGCATAATGAGACGGAGGTGGTGGTGATAGTGTTGATTAGTAGGTGGCTGAGGTGATAAATTTGACTTTTTAACAATTATTTTGTCTTACATCCTTTAAAAATTCAACTTGATAAATTCAACTTTTTTAAAGTTTAAATTTTAGGTACTTCAAATTCTAACTCCTTTAATGAAATTCACAAACCACGCTCACCTTAAAATGTTTTAACAGTCCTATGCTTATTAGGTTTAGAGGCCGGACCTTAAACCAACTTGAAATGTGGATGTTTTGTCCTATTAAGAGCAAGTGTACAAAGTACAAACCATGCGAAACATCCTTCTGCAAAAATGTATGATAAGATAATGTATATTAGTTTCAATCACTCCCCAGATATTACGCAAAGCATGAGTTAAATCAAACTTTTCGTATGTTTTTTTACTTGTGGTTTAAAATAATTAAAAATAATAGTATTTGAGATCCATATGGATCTCTTTATTTCTCAGTTGTGTTATTAAATATGTTGTGGTCGGGACTTTAATCTATAAACAACCAATTTTGCTTATCTACAATTGCATTATCAAACCTTAATTTAAACAAAGCACAGCTAAAAGCAGCCCCTCTTTGTTCGACCTTTTTATCCCTAAAAGTACAATATTAAATATTAAGGGATAGATAGAAAAGACATGCCCTTTGGCGAAAGTCAAATTGTACATGTTTAATTAATTTAATTAATAACACTAAAAATTGAAGTTTATATTTGCTGGCCGCCTGGCCGGTCACCAATGTTATAATAATATAGTTTTCTTTTTTACAATAAAACACATAAATTATGTTTTTAAACATATATACGTTATAGACGTTATGTAGTATTTAAACTTATAAGTTTTAGTTAAGAAGAATAATATTATAATAATACTCACCTTTCCTTCCTCTAATTATTTTCCTTTTATTAGTTTTGATCTGTATATGATTCGTCTCCTTCTCCTAAGTTTTTGTTACAATGTTTGTTTTTGTTAAATCATCAACTCATTATATGTTGATTATGATTTGTTCTTTATTGATCGGGTTGTTTATTGTCAAAAAATATTTGTATTCGCGCGTCACTGTATTTCCGGTGCAAGATTCTATTAATTAGATAGGAAGAATTTATGTAAAAAGCCAATGAAGGATTTGTTTAGGGATTTCATAAAGATATGTCGGTATTCACTGCAAGGGCAAGATGTTAGTCTTTCGGAAAAAGAAGTAATGTCTAAAAGTTCACCTTCTTGGTTGTTGGATCGTGTGCATTGATGTCTCATAAAAAACACATCAAGAAAAATGTACGTTTACACGAAGATTTTATAAGAAGGAAACTATTACTAAATTGAACTTAATACTTGGAATACAATACGGGAAAACTAAGATTGTGGATAAATATAAATTAGGAAGAAACTAATGTTACCACTCCTTTGCGACTTAACTAAGTCAATAACTACTTGCTAGAAATCATAAAGCCTCACAACTAAACAACGATTAAGTCATACTTTCATACGTAGATCAGGTTGAACCACCCGGCTCTAGTTTACGCTTTACACACCTCATCAAAATAGCTTTTTACTAGACGATAAAGTGAATCCATCTAAGATATGATTCACAATAGCTTTAAGCCATTGCAATGCATAATGCCAAACCTTACTGACATGGAGCCAACTTCTATGTAGTATTAAGCTATGAAAACATACAAATTACCAAATGAAAGCTTTTAAATGCAACCCAGCCTGTAGATTATATGCATTGTGGTTAACATTATCACATTTCTTGGAGCATATTGGTTGGTGTATATTTATATTCTTAAGAACAAAAAAAAAGTTGGGAAGATAACTCTCATAGTATCATACCTAGCTACTCTAGCTAGGGGAAGAAGATTGTCTTTATTTTCAATTTATGCACTTTTTTAAAATATTAATTAGTTGTGAAACAGTCAAAACACTTAAGAAATTGCACTACTGACTAAGGTATCAAAGTGGTTACACTCTGAGTTGCTATTACAATTAAATAACACTATTGTGAGTCAATGGATGTCTATATAAGTTCGAGTATTCTAGCTAGCATATCACCTCTACCATCACAAATCATTTTGAAACAGCAAGAAAAATGGCATTTGCCTCTAGGTTTTGGTTATTTCTAACTCTTGTTCTAATTTCACTTACAATCTCAGAAACACGCGTTCTTACTACCCTTTGGTCAAAAGAGCGAAATGGGGGCGTTTTGCTTGAAAAAGCAAGAGAAATACTAGAAGAAAGTACACGAAGACATAATATGGAGGAACTAAGTTCTTGTTATAAGATCAACAGGAGGAGCCCGGGCGGTCCTGACCCTAGACACCATTAGCACGTGCTAATAGATCGATTACACAAAGAAGATATGTTCTTAGTGATTGAGTCAATGCTTGAAATATCAAACGGGGGCTTAATATATATGTTTCTATATTGTAACGATATATAAGGCTTGTAAGCCACCTATCTTATTTTTGTAGAACCTTGAGCAATGTAAGAAATTATCTTTTATTGGGTACTTGGTCCTTTTAAGTTTTGTTGAATGACATGTTAAAAGATAAAAAGTTTTCTTATGTAGGGTCCGCTTATTCCTATTAGTGGTGATCATGACTATAAATATATATGAAGAATGTTAAATGTGAATAAGATCGTCCAAATGGTATAAAAGAGTGTGAGCTATTAATCTAGCGAATTAATTATGACTCAGATATGATAATACAATTATCATGAATGAAAGAAACAATTTTTTCGCATAAAAAAGGTTGAAGAGGTAAAATTAGAATAATATATAATTTCTGACTTTTCTAAACTCTCATTTTTTCTCAAAAGCATATACATTTCTCTACAACATTATTGTTTTTTAAAAAATTACACTGTAAGAACAAAAAAATTATTTATTTTAATGAGTATAGACTTGCGATATGTACTTTTAAAAAAGAAAACGTTAATGTAATGTAGATATAATTTGCATAATTAAAAACATAAGTTTTATAATTATAAACATAGGTTGTATACCTATCCAATAAGTTGCATAATTATATATTTAGAAGTTGTGTGATTATTGCTTGTAACTAGTTATATATGGTTTAATATGTTTATTTTTGTTTATGTTAATTTTGATTTTTTTTGTTTCTAAGATTTTGTTACAATGCTTGTTTTCCTTAAAATGATCAATCATTATATGTTTATTATTATTGCTCTTTCGCATGACAAACTTTTTTGTATTCGTCACTGTCATTACTAATGCCATATTCTATTATTTACATAGGAAGAAGTTACACAAAAAGCCAATGAAGATTTTTTTATGAGTTTTCTGAGATGAAGGTTTTGTTTATTGATATGTGAGGAGAAACACATTAAAAGAAGCTGCCTTTAGGATGAAGCTTGTCAACACGAAGATTTTAAAAGAAGAAAAATATTTTTGAACAGAACTTTATTACTAGAACACAATATGAGAAAATTAAGATTGTTGAAGAACGTAAATTAGATAGTGGGATAGTAGCCTTTGTAGCAATAAAACTAAACTTCTCCTTGACTTAACTAAGGGACTGTTTGATAGTCTTTTAATCAGTCTTTTAGTGGTTTAGTTGTCTGAATGGTTCAGCATTTAATGGTTTAAAGTGTTTGTTTCACGAGCAAATGTCTGAATGGTTCAAATATTTGTCTCCGAATGGTTAAGCATTATAATAATGCTAAATGGTTAAGACCTATTATCTGAATTGGTCAGACATTGCATTTGAATAGTTAAACAATATACTAGCTCTTGATAGTTCAGACCTCTTAATGATTCAACACTTAATGATTTGGACCTCTTATTAATTTGATATTTAATCAAATTAAAAGTTACTAAACAACCCCTAACTCAAAAACTAATCTTTAAAATTAAAAATCCTCTAAACTAAATAATTATCAGGTCATACTTTATATGTAAAGCATGTTGACCCACCATGCTCCAGGTTAGACTCAACACACCTTTATCTAAATAGCTTTTTGCTACACAAGAAAGTGAATCCATTTTACATATGTTTCATAATAGCTTTAAGCCATTCCAATGCATAATGCCAAACCTTATTGACATGGAGCCAACTTCTATACTAATATTAGAAATTATACATAAAGTTACATATTCGTTTCATATACATAGCCGATAATCATCACATCTAGTCATACATAAAGTTACGAGGGTTGTGACGATAACCACAACCTGTTACATAGACGTAATTTGTTACATAGTAGTTTACATATATGTAACCATTGTTTGTTACATATATGATTATTACATAGATGTAACGCACATGCTTAGTAATATGTACGCATAGGTGTACATATATCTAAAAGCAGTCTATAGTTATACTAGACGGATGTCCGCGCGATGCGGCAAGGCGCAATTTCCCACTCCCAAATTTAGATATCGGGGTACAAAACACTGTAATTTATGAAAGGTTTATAAGGATATAACAAAATACGGTTGGCCAAGAAAGACAAAAAGAAGACTTCCTTCATCACGCTTCTGTGCAAAGGTCATGCCATTAGGCTCGGCCTAAAGAATGTCAGAGCAACCTACCAAAGGACTATGACGACCATCTTCCCTGGGATGAGATCGGGGGGTCAATCGCATAAAAGTCCCCCCCCCCCATTAGTCTTCGAGAGGCTTAAAATTCAAAGAACACGGAGCGGTAAAATCAAACTCATAGGTTGGTTAAGCTGAGTGAATGTGATGGAGCAACATTTTACATTCGACATACGTTTTTAGTATTTTGTTATTTATGTAGAATTTTACAAAATATAATATGTTGAGCACAATCGCATACTAAAATAATGAAAAATTAAAAGGTTTATATCTGAAACTATGCAAATTTTAAGGGTTTATCTGCTTTTAAAATAATACAAATTTAAAATATCAAATAGTTTAAATTTGTTAAACATTTATGTAAGTGTTAGTAAGTGTAAGGTTATTATATAATTAATTGTAAGGGGGTATCTGTAAATAATGATATAATTAATATTTTACTCTTAAAAATGATTGTACATTATGCATTGAGTAAAGTATGTGTTTTTAATTTTAGGTATCTTAAAATACCCCTCCAAGATGCTTTACAGTATAGATTTAAACATAACTTGAAGTGAGTTTTGTCGGTATTGTATCAACTCGTCAAAAACCATAAAAAGAAATACCAAAACCGGTTACGATAGTATCAATACAGACAACAATGTTTTTTTCTCATAACCACTTGGTTTGTTATGGTGTCGTAATGGTCCTTATAGTTTACAATGTTAAAAAATACTCGATTTTAAATAAAACTCAATTGTTTAAAAACATCCAAGTATTGAGAAAAAATCAAAAAACAAAACTAATAAAAATAAGACAAGTTAAATGCGTAATTTATATATGACAAGAGGGATGAAATTAAAAATAAAAAAAGATAAAAAGTAAAACTATTCAACTTTTATGTTAAAATTTCAAATATAAGTCTAACAATAGTTTTGTGATTTTAAAAATATTATATATATATATATATATATAAGAATATAAAAGTTTTGTGATTTTAAAAATATAATGAAAATAAATTTAACCCAAACAATAGAGGTTTTTTTTTGTACTTCCACCCTTTGCAATCTTTTATTTTATTATATATCTTTACATTGTCTCAATCTTTACGATTAAAACATGATAAAAATACTTACGGGACGTTTGTTATGCCGAAATTCAATAAAATTCAATAGAATTGAAATTTGAATTTCATAGCCATTGTGTTTGGTCAGTAGAAATTCATTGAATTTGGAATTTGAGTTTCATTCTTAACGTGTTTGATTGCGAAAAAAATTGGAACTAGAATTAATTCCTTCAAACTGTCGCCGAATTAGAATTGGAATTCAAATTGCTGTCGATTTGGAATTTGATCCCAACCACCGAAGCCCCTAACTGTCACCACCCCCAACCGCTGCTTGTTGTCGAACCTGACCTCATCCGACGCAGCACGGCCCTGAGGCACACAAGCGCCAACCACCTCCACCCATGATCGCCGTCGACACGGCCCATCCGCCACCATTTGTCGCTGATTCTACCCATGACTGACGCAGCACGATGTCTACGCCCATGACTGTCGACATGGCTGCCCCCAACCACCGACCGCTCCACCACCGACCGCTCCACCACCGACCGCTCCACCACCGACTGTTGGCTTTTGTCGATTGTCGTTGCCTAACCACGTCGATTTAGGTGCGCTTGATGAAGAGTGTTGGTTCTCGATGAAGGGCGTGATTGTTGGTGGTGGCGGTGGGATACGATGGGTTTTCGGCAACGAGTACGGTAGGTGATCGGGTCAATTTTCGGCGGTGACAACGGCAACGGTCGGTGGTATGTAGAGATGGTGATCAATGGTCACGGAGGTGGTGGCAGTTTACATTGAGTAATAAATTAAATTCTTTTATAAGTGTTTTGTCACTAAAATGAATTTGAAATTTAAATTTTCTTTATAGATTTCAATTCAATTGAATTTCAAATCATTTCAAAACTATTAAATTCTAAATACAATCCTTTTAATTCCAATTCAAATTACAATTCCAATTCTAACTTTAACAAATTCCGCGATTCAAACAATCCTTACTTATCATTACACACATTTCACGAAAAAAAACTTCTTGTTATTTGATCTTATATACATATGCAAGTTTATAATTTTGGTTTTGTCAATTTGGTAATCTAGCTTATGTGGTTGTCTAGATGTATTATGGTTTAATTAGTTAAAAGGCACTTGTTGTTACTTGTTACAAATGAGCCTCCACCCAAATTGCTAGAGTCAGGTATCAAAAACTGTGGAAAGTTAGAGTTGATCATAGATGGTTAACAATGCTTCGGAAGAAGAGTTTTGGCTTCGGAAGAAGTGGTGGTTACTCTTCGGAAGTAGAAAGGTTAAGCTTCAAAAGTTGTTTTAACTTCAAAAGTAAAGTTTACTCTCGGGAGATATGTTTGCTAAACATAAAGAGGGTAAACTGTAAATAGTTTGTTAATGGTTGTTAACTTCTTATTCGTGTATATAAAGATTAGTAATCATTTAGGATAATAAGTTTTTCATAGTTTTCTGGTGTAATTCTTTCATAACAAATTTTAATCATTCAAGTAGTGAATCTTTTCTTCAATATTGTTCTTTCTTTGATTGGTTTACAACAAGTGGTATCAGAGTCAGGTTCGGCTCAATTAAAGAAAGAAGGTGATCTTGGTGGTGATCAGGAGTGAAATTAAAGAATTGAAGATGATGTCCACAAAGTTTGATCTTGAAAAGTTCAACGGAAAGAATGATTTTGGGTTATGGCGTGTCAACATGCGAGCGCTACTTGTACACCAGGGTTTGGTTGGAGCACTTGCAGGATAGGCAAATCTGCCGATGGATTTGACATAGAAAGAAAAGCGAGAGATCATGGAGAAGGCACACAGTGCAATAATCTTGTCCTTGGGAGACCGGGTTCTTCAAGAAGTATCGAAGGAAGACTCGGCTGACGGAATTTGGGCAAAACTTGAAAGTTTGTACATGACTAAGTCATTGGAATAGACTGTACCTGAAGAAATGGTTGTATACGTTTCACATGGCGGCTAACAAGACCCTGGAAGATCATACAGATGAGTTTAACAAACTTATCTTAGATCTTGGGAACATTGATACGAAATTGGAAGATGAAGATCAAGCCATTATCTTCTTGACTTTGTTACCAAATTCGTATGAATATTTTGTTGATACATTGATGTATGGTTGAGAGACACTATCAATGGAAGAGGTTCTTACAGCCATGAACTCAAAGGAGTTGAAGAAAAGGAGTGATGTACAAGAAGATTCAAGTGATGGGTTGTTAGTGCGTGGAGATCAAAACAAAGGCTCACAAAAGGTAAGAGTCAAGCTAGATCAAGATCTAAAACTAAAAAAAGGTGCTATGTGTGCAATTCGGAAAAGCGTCTTAAGAAAGACTATCTAGAGTGGAGGAAGAAGGGAACTGAGTCAAGTACGGTAAAAGGGCAAAATAGCCATGTATCAGAGGGTTCTATGGATGGCTATGATAGCTTTGATGTTCTTAATGTGTCTTGTGATGAAGACCCGGGTAAATGGATACTTGATTCTGGGTGTTCTTTTTATATGACTCCTGTCAAAGAGTTTTTTAGAAGATGAAGATAGAAGATCTTGGTGAAGTAAAGCTTGGGGATGATCGGCCTTGTAAAATTATAGGGTCAGGTATTATTACATTCAAGTTGCATAATGGTACTAAGGTTGATATTTATGATATCAGGTATATTCCTAGTTTGAAAAGGAATTTGTTATCACTAGGGACTTTTGAGAAGTTAGGCTATTATGTTCGGTTGAAAGATGGTAAGGCTAGAATGTTAAGGGTTCCTTGGTATTGTTAACTGGTAGTAAAAGGAGTAACAATACATATAGACTAGAGGGATCTACAGTGCATTGAGGTGCATGTATGGCAATTACTAACAATGATAGCTCATTGGTGTGGCATAAGCGATTTGGTTAGTGAACAGGGTCTTATTGAGTTGAGAAAACAAGGCATCATTAGTGAGTTTAAGGTGAAATATGTTGGATTCTGTGAGACATGTGTTTTAGGTAAAAGTAAAAAGGTTCAGTTCAAAACTGGTAAACACATCTCTACTAATGTGTTAGACTATGTTCATTCCGACTTATGGGGGCCTGCTAGAACTAGTACTCTAGGTGGAGCTAGTTATTTTCTGTCTATTATAGATGATTACTCACGAAGAGTTTGGGTGTATGTTCTTAAGCACAAGAATGAAGCGTTTAAGAAGTTTGTGGAGTGGAAGACTCTGGTAGAAACTCAAAGTGAGAGGAAGGTAAAGAAGTTTAGAACTGATAATGGGCTAAAATTCTATAATAGTGAGTTCAATGAGTTTTGTAGAGCTCATGGGATAGCTAGACACTGTACTGTACCGGGTACCCCCCAACAAAATGGGTTGGCTGAGAGAATGAACAGAACTTTGTTGGAAAGGCTTAGATGTATGCAGATCAATGCTGGATTTCCAAAAGGTTTTTGGGTTGAACTAGTTATATCTGCATCTTATCTGATTAACAGGTCTCCATCTAGAGCTTTGGATATAAAGACTCCTATGGAGATGTGAACGGGAGTTAAGCCTGATTACAGTCATTTAAGGGTGATTGGGTCAGTGGTCTACTTTCATGTTAATCAGGATAAGCTTGATGCAAGGGCTCAAAAGGGTGTTCTGTTGGGGAATCCTGAGGGTGTCAAGGGATATAGGATATGGAGGTTAGAAGGTGAAGGATCTCGGGTAATAGTAAAGCAAGGATGTAGATTTCCAAGAAGGCCTGCTGTACAAGGATGTTGTAGGTGTTGACATCCGGACTCAGTCTCCAGAGAAAGTTGGGATTGAGGTGGAGTATGATGATGATTTAGACAGGAATGTTAGGTCAAGCAGTGGGATTTAAGGTGAAGTGAATCACAAACCTCAGATTACACATAGAATTGCCAAAGATGGACCTAGAAGAAAGGTGGTAACTCCTTTTAGATACAGGCATGATCAAGATGTGTCAGCTATTGCTTTCTCAGCTGCTGAAGAGGAGAGTATCTATAAGCCTTTTAATTATGTTGAGGCGATGTCTTCAGGTGAAAGGGATAGATGGTATGGTGCTATGGTTAAAGAGATGAATCCCTGGAAAAGAATGAAACATGGGAATTGGTTGATAAGCCGGTTGATCAGAAGTTGGTTGCTTGCAAGTGGCTGTTTAAGGTCAAGGATGGTGTTCCTAGTTTTGAGGTTCCAAGATTTAAAGCTTGGTTGGTAGCTAAAAGGTTTACTCAGAGGGAAGGTATTGACTATAATGAGATTTTTTCACCAGTGATGAAGCACACTTCTATTCGTATAATTTTGTCTATTACAGCTGCCCTTGACCTAGAGTTGGAACAACTAGATGTCAAGACAGCTTTCTTATATGGGTTCTTGGATGAAAAGATATATATGGAGCAACCTATGGGTTTACAAGTGTATTTATTGAAGAGATCATTATATGGTCTGAAACAGTCACCAAGAAATTAGTACAAGCGGTTTGATGAGTTTGTGGTAAATCATGGCTTTACTAGGAGTGACTATGATAGTTGTGTGTATCATAGAAAGTGTCCTAGTGGGGATTATTTGTACTTGTTGCTATATGTAGATGATATGTTGATAGCATGTAAGGTGCAAGAAGGGATTGAAGCTACAAAGAAGTTACTCATGATGGAGTTTGAAATGAAAGAGCTAGGTAATACTTGGAAGATTTTGGGAATGGAGATTTCCAAGGATAGGAGTTCTAGGCAGTTAAAGTTGTCACAAGCTTCTTATGCAAATAAGATCTTGAAACTTTATGGTATGCATGGTTGCAAGGTTGTTAAAACTCCTATTGGTGCTCATTTCAAGTTGTCTATGAACGATAGTCCTTGTACTGAAGATGAGTTCTCTTATATGGAGAAGGTTCCATATGCAAATGGAGTAGGAAGTCCTATGTATCTTATGGTGTGCACCAGGCCTGATTTGGCTTATGTTGTGAGCTTGGTTAGCAGGTTTATTTCATCACCTGGAAAGGTTCATTGGGATGCTGTCAAATGGATCCTTAGATATATTCAATATACTATATATTAGGGGTTGATCTTTGGTTTGAAGGATGGTGATGGTCAAGATAGAGTTGAAGGGTATGTAGACTCTGATTTTGCAAAAGATCTTGATAAGGGAAGATCCATCACTGGTTATGTGTTCAGGGTGATGGGTAATGTGGTAAGCTGGAAAGCTCAGTTGCAGCATGTGGTAGCTTTATCTACTACCAAAGCAAAGTATATGGCTCTATGTAAAGAAGTCATTGTGGTTACAAAGACTTGTTGCTGAGTTAGGAATGAGATTGTTTGATACAGTTGTATTTTGTGACAATCAAGGTGATGTACAACTTGCTAAAAACAATGTCTTTCATGAAAGGACTAAGCATATTCATGTTAGACTGCATTTTATTCAGGAAGTGATTAGTAATAAAGAAATTCTGATAAAGTAAGTTGGGACAAATGAGAATCTTGCAGATATTCTTACAAAGGTGGTGCCAGGTTTTAAGTTTGAGTTTTGTGTTACAAAGCTTGGTATTGGTTGATATTGTTACTGGTGTTCTATGATGCATACTCTAAAGGTGGAGATAGTGGAAAGTTAAAGTTGATCATAGATGGTTAACAATGCTTCGAAAGAAGAGTTTTGGCTTCGGAAGAAGAGTTTTGGCTTCGGAAGAAATTGTGGTTACTCTTCGGTAGTAGAAAGGTTAAGCTTCGGAAGTTGTTTTAACTTCAGAAGTAAAGTTTACTTTCGGAAGA